>CM026430.1:16654994-17208432 GCA_014871385.1 Ceratodon purpureus
CGGACCAGTATCTCACACCACTTATATCTCTTAAGTAGCGTAGTTCTCCACAAACGATGAATGAACTAAAGTGGTTCTCATCTTAGTAATCTTACCTCCTTGGGGAACCGCTCGGACTAGGCTCATCTGGGAACTGCATTGGCTGAGGAATCTCGTCAGCAGGATTCACAACCAGACCAAGCTGGTAGTAGCCTGTTGCTGTAGCTTGGTACCAGGCCATATCCACTCGAACACCTAAAGTGGAGAGCCGTGGGTTGGCAGTGGTGTTTAGCCAATTCAAGACAGGCAGCAAGCTGCTGCGAAGGGAGCCTCTTCGTACTGTCCGTAGATGTGCATTTAAACCAGCGACCATTCTGTACCACATTGTCGAGGGAACAGCCTGCACTCACAAAATCAAACACCAAAAGTTACAGTCTGTAGAACAAATGATCAACAACGCACCTCATCCAAAGCTGATAAGTAGAATCCAGTTTCACCACTAATGTGTGGCAGTTTACCTGGCCGATTAAGCTGGTTAGTAGGTTATCGCTGTGAAGACTGTAAGGAGCCATATAGCTGCCTTCGCCCCCGAAAATCAAGGTCATTGGCAATCTGTGCATTAGCTTAGGAGGTAGATCAGGACGCTTTTCATCTCCTCCCAGGAACACATCAATGTATGCCAACATCAAATCAGGTGTTGCTGCCACCTGTGCACAGGTCAAACTTGAAAGTTAAATTACAGGTAAAAAAAATCGCGCAGAAAAGAATACATAAATAATCCAGGGAAAATTAAATGAGGATCGGCCCATGAACAGCATCGACAGGTGTGGTGGAACGAAAAGAAGTAGAATAACTCATTTCCCTTCAAAATTTAAGACACGAAAACATTCAAGTAATCGTGAGAAAAAGATCGAGGTTCATCTCAAGGAGAGGTAAGTCAGATGCTCAGAAAAAAATCACCTTAAGACCTTCATACAGCGCTCGTGACCGGCAAGATCTCAAGCATGCATGATCATATTCTGAGCGCACATACTCCCGCAGTCGCTGTATTTTCTTACGCGCACGCCATTGCTGCCATGACCATGCAACAGGATATGCCAGCACAGACAATATGCTATGCACTGAACCTTCCCACCACTGATAAGCTGCTAGACAGTTAATTTCTTCTGCGAATCTATTAAAGGCGTCTTCATAGCTGCAAATCACGAACGCAAATGAGAATTTAAGAAGGCTCTTTTTCAAGAGAAAATTTCTACACTGAAATAGTGATCAATCGTTGCAACATAGACCCACTTTTGAAACTCAAACATCATCACAACTTATCACTAAGCATTTAAACTCCGAAGAAATTATTGGGGAATAGACGCTATCGGAGAATAGTGCTTACACAAGATCCATAATCTGCTCAGGAGGAGAATGAGGAAGATGCCAAGGCTCCCCAAAGGTATTGTTTCCCATAAAATACATGCGGTGTATGTGGCTCTGTGACTCCTCTACTCGTGTGGTCTCGAGCACCTATATCAAAGAGCATAAATTATTCTCAGAACACGAACGTTTTCAGGCAGGCCTGGTTTGAAATAAGAGCCATAATCAAGAAAAGTTAAGATTTAAAGTAAGGAAAAACCTCGTTTAGAGATTCCAAGAATGGAAAGGAGTGATCGATTAGAGCCCCATGTGGTGTAGGAGCAGGCCCAGAGAAATCGTCGTTGCCGACCAACTTCATCCGCGCGACACTTAAAACCATAGCCAAGACAACCATGACCACCGAGAGCAAAAGTGTAAACCACCAAGGACCACCGAGGGTGTAAATCAGGTCTTCCACCATAGTATAGCAGTTTGGCATATGATACTTGTCTGAAATACACTGGTAAGGGCAAGCTGCTTCAACGACACCTCCTGCAATAGACACGAGGCTGATCATGTGAACTCAAGGTAGCACTTCAATTGCAATATAAAAGCTAGAGTTTGAATCTAAGGGCTAATGAAACCCAAAAACGAGTGATGGCAATTACCGCGAGAATATGTGTAATTAGCACGCCTTGGCAACTTCTCGGGTGGACATGGCTTGCACAGTTCACGTTCCCAGCCAGTCTCATTCTTGTACGTTCCAACTGGACACTCCTGCAATAACAGCACCAAAGATCAGATTGATAAATTTTTATTGACCCAGCAGATTGATGTTATTCACAGTTCCAACTCCTGGTGCAATATCTGCAACTACTTCTTAAAGCTAGTGAACTCCTACATACGATTCCACCTTCCTTTCTGAAAGGATTTTAGTCAAGCGAGCCAGACCTCCACATTACATAGAAAGTAGACATCAAGAGAAATTCAACAGATTCTCATGCAATAAGAACCGTGTTTCTCATAATTGACTTGCCACCCCCCAAGTGACAGAGTTTATGAAAATATTAAAGAGATTGATTACCTTGCAGAAGATACCATGAAGGCCAGGCGGACAATCAACTCCACTTATGGTGCCATCATCTCCTTGAGAGGAAATATTATTTCCACCAAGTCCTCCTCTGTTCACAGACCAAAAATTTCATGATTGACTTCAACATGCACAATCCCCACATGTCTATAAATAAAATTCCCATTACACATAGGGCATTGAATCTATTGTAGAGAACGAATCTGCTATGAAATTTTTTTATATTCAATCTGCAACTAACAAATCAGGAAACGACTGAATACCTGGTATGATAGAGGCCCTTAACATAAGCAATGGGGACGAAATCCACCCCTGTAGGAATATTTGACCAATGAAAGTGTAGTCGACCACCACCGCCACCTCCACCACCCATTGGACCACCGTGACCTCCTGCACTTGATAACATTGACTCGTTTCCCATTAACAGTGTCTGTAGAAATAGAAGAAGACTACCACCGGAACCTCCACCTGGATCACCTATATCTGGGCCCCCGGCTTCGCGCTGTGATACGTTGAAACTCTCACCATCCGCAGAAAGAACTCCAAAAATCTCAACCTTGGTTATAGGATGTTCGGTGGAACCCATGACTGCCAAAGACATAACGCAATGGCCAACAGAGTCAAATAGAATCTCTGAACTTGCTCACAATGATTGTAGGAATCTGTACATGATAGCCAGCGATGAATCCTCCCAATCTTAACACTTTCTCTGAACACAAGACAATTAAGAGCTCGCCACAATCATTTAAACTTCCTGTTAAGAGGGCATAGGCTTCAAGCTTGGCAAGAGCATGTCCAAAAAAGCAAAATATCAGCAAATATCCTGCTGGCATGAGATAGTTAACAAATAAGAACTATAGCTGGCAACAAGTAGCAAACCTATGATACCGCCACCAGCCGTGTAGTCCCCGTGAGTTGCATTCCCACTGCCACTTCCACTGCCGAACTCACACGGAAGCTTACTACTGCCATAGGTTGGGCCTCCCTTAGCGTCGCTACCCTTGTAACGGCCGTCACCGCCTTTCCCACCATGCCCCGCACCACCTCCCTCAAATCCTCCTTTGCCGAGTCCTCTCTCGCACCCTGACATGTTTACCCACTGGATGAGTTAACGCAAATTTGCAAGAAGATCGCGTCACAAATCAGGCAAGATTCAGAAAGAGTAAACTGCGGATAGATACATGAAGGTATTCTTTGTTCTTCAAATAAATAAGAACCCCAAATAAAAACCTCAGTTTTAAGGGACTCAGCATGTACATAGATGATAGACTTGCAGCTCAGAGAAAACAATACACAGCAATTGAGAGAGGTTGATAATAAAGAGTTCGAAAGCAGAAAGGCCTCAGATTCTGAGTCAAGCTTGAGACAACTGTAATACGTTACAATAAACAGTACTACGCAATTCTTGAAAAGGTGTACCTAAGGATGACGCAGAAAGAATGCCTCTGATTGAGATTGTCTTGACTCGCTGCACATGAACAGCACTTCCTAATACGGTGCCATTAATGTGCACATCTTCGACACGGCAGATCTGGAAAGAACAGCGTCGCCAAGATTAGTGCAACAGGAACTGTCTTTGCGTTTCAAGAGTTACCAGTTCTTATAATGACCTGACCGATAGCTCTAGAAGCACTTGCCGCTTAGCAAAGCTTACAACGGCGAACTACCCAATGCAAGTCTTCAAAAAAACTATACATAAACGAGCCAGAAGTAAAGAAGTATCAATTAAAATATCATTATATACTGATTCCCAGAACATATATAGATACCTAATTGCAGTAACACAAAAGCATTGACGAATAATGAGTCCTGGGCCCCTAGTACTCTACAGCACATCGTAGCAAAAGAAACTATGTTTGAAGAATCAATTTGCTGTCAGGACGAAACTAAGAAGAAGGCTTAAGCTCTGATATGGTGTACCTGCATTGTAAATGGGGATGAGACATTGAGTGTACAGTCCTCAGAAGGCGTGAGAACCTCTTCCGGGCAGACGCTATTTTCACAATAAATTTTTGCAATCCTGAATGTAGGGTTTCCACATTACCCCACATCAATAAGCGAATGGAACCAGTCACAGAAGTAGTAGTTATCGACACCTATTTTGACACATTTTAAAACCAATAAACTTAATGAGAATGCTCTTTAGCCCTCTAACATTCAATATATCTCAAATCATATCAAGCAAGACGTGATGTAAAAACTTACTCTTCCTTGATTGGGGAGTCTACATCAAGCGGCGCTTGCATCATTGCTCCTTCAGCAACCTAAAATAACCAAATTTATCTCTTTAAGAATCATTCTTGCGTTACAAACGTATCGCACAAAGAGTTTAGAGAAAAGGGAAGCTGAAAAACAAAAGCTAAAATAGTCAATCCGTAGCGATAGCTCACAGACAAGATTTTCTGGAATTCCAGAGTGCCCCCACTCACATGTACAGTGTAGAATAATGAAACAAAAAGTCGCTGTGCTCTTAACGAGTCACCGGGACCAGAAAGCTTCAGCAAGCCCTGACCATGCATTCCCAGATTTGCACTTGATTCGATCACTGATCCTTGCTGCAACAAACGTTACAACGGCCATTTAGCAAGTAATGAATAGAACTTATGCCTAGGACTTCTATTACAGACTAAGTAGACAAACCTGTTACTTAGATCTTTCAGAATGACTTCCTGAAAGGGATAGAAGTCGATGTTGACAGATTGTTCTTAAAGCAAACATGAAACACAATGACGTTGAACGATCCGTCATTGTAGGTTGTGAAAATTAGCATTTATCTATTGAGCTTATTGCATGTTATGAGAAAGTTCAGAATACGTACCCGCAAAATAACCAAGTTGCTTGTCTCAATAGTGGAGGCAGCCAACATGAAATCATCGGGGTTGCCATCTATTTTTATGGTCGAGTTCCACATTAGGAGCATTTTTACAGTTAATTTTAGAGCCCCGTAGACCTTAATTGTGGAATCACTCATAAGCACCTCTTCTGCCACTAACTCAAATACAGAGGTGGAAAACCAAGCTAGCCCGAAGCTTAGGAGACCTCCCGACTGCAAGGTAATCATAGAACGAACCTGCAACAAATGTCGGCTGTAAGTAAACACTGTTTCCATACTTTACAAAGGGCTAAAGTGTAGTCGACTTTTCAACGGACACCCAATTCTACTCTGGGATCAGTGTGTGCAAACATGGCCATTTGGAAAATTGTTGCTGTATTGATCAACCCCTATCTAATTACAAATTCTCTGAATACAGGGCGAACAGGACACAAGATCTCCAAGCAACAAAGATGGTTCTCTGAATCTCTCTGCAGGAAGAAGAAGCAAGATAGCAAGAACATGAGTCTTAAATTAATCAAGCCGACCTAGAAAAAATGGACTTTCAATTGTACCTGCACTCTGCTCCACAGCAGAGGAACCAAAACACTCGCATTGTTCTCCACAGTCACTTCCGACCATAGAGGGTGATTGGGAAACTCAAGCAGCAGCGTATCAGTGGCAGTTTCTTTGTTGCCATTCGAGACACGCAAGGATGAAGAGAAAATATCGTAGCGTGTGCCTGATGCTCCATTGTTCCGAGGACATGCGAAACTATCACCACCTGCCAAGCATAGAAACGACCAATGTTTCACCTCACAATTCTAATTAGGAAATTGAAGACAAAGCGCACTTGATTAACTCATAAAAAATGCAAGAATCTGATTGTGCACTTGATTAGGATTTGTTGAAGGTTCTAACCATGATACCGAACAGTCACACCATCAATCCTCATAGAGCTGATGGCAATTCGTCCCCCTGAAGCACCTCCTCGACCAGAACCGCCAATGGCGCTAATCTGCCCATTCCCTTTTCTGCATCCAAAGGTGCACCAGGCATTCTCCTATCAAAAAACTTTTACTGAAGCGAAGGAGAAAGACCGCACCAAAAGTTGTAATTTAAAAGCAATTTAAAAACACAATAATGACATGATATATTTTCACATTGAAACCACCACAAATCTACGAAGAGCATCCATGTAAGCAGGAAGATCACTAGTCCAATGCCTTGCTCCGAATTCCCGCAAAGAAAATTCTTCTTTCCGACAATTCCAAAAATCTAAATAACTCACATTCGAGATGCCTGAATGAAGAGACTGCCTCCAGACCCGCCACCCCCTTCTTCCCGAACAGAGCCCCCATCGGCCTCAATTGAGCCATTAATCACCAAGATCCCTACCACAGTGACATTCACTCGGCCCCCGCCTTTGCCCCCAAGATCAGCATTCTTGCGAGTTGTTCCTCCACTGCTGCCATAAAACCACGGCTTCATGAGAGTGGTCCAACCATACATATCGCCACCCCAAAGATCTCTCTGCTCTTTCTTCTGGTCCTTCAAACAGTAAGCTCCTCGACCCCCATGGCCAGCCCCTGCTCCATCAACTCCAGAGGGCGTCCCACTGGACCCGGACGGAGGCTTCCCTCCAAATGCACTGGAGTTCAGGCTCGCACCATCTCCTATATTCACATTCGCAGCTTCGATCCACAAGGAACTGCTTCTTATGGTGGAATTCGCACCCACGTTCACATCCCCACCCAACAGAATCGTCAGGCTGCATCCCGGAGTGGCGCACGAGATCATCACATTCGGTTGGACCTCCAGAGTCCCATTCCCAACCAGCAGAGTATCGTCTCCCGCAAACGACACAGACTGGTTGATCAAACACACCGTGTCAAGGGAACCCGCCCCGGAGAGATCGTCCTCACATGAGAGGGACTGCGCCCTGTACTTCCCCAGCAGCGCTGGAGTCAGTGGCAAGCTTGGGATCTGTCTAAACTGCCACACTTCCTGTATCAGAATCTCTGGCGGTGTCCATACCGCAACTGCTGTGCCCAACGTACTGCAGCTGGAATGGGAGACGATGTGCAAGAGTGAGATCAATATGCCAACGAGGGTGAAGCTGAAACCATGGGCCGCCATTCTGCACCCTCATAGTAAACTCCTTAGTAGGGTTTATGCTCCAACATCATGTGACGAGAATATCTACGACTCTGTAGCCAGAAAACTACTTCCTTCCGCCCCCACTTCACCTGTAAAACCTGTCCCACAAGCCCTCTAACCTCCCAGTGTCCCCCTTCCTGATCATAACCACGCCAGTCCTGGAAAATCCCGGAAAACTTTGAGACAGCGATGCTTAAGGAGAAAAAGTACGCCACTCTCGACACCAACGAGTGCAGAAATCCGCTGCTGTCGATGAAGCCACCATCTGAAACATGGAAGAACCGAGAATCTGAAGATGCAAGCTCCGGGAAGCAAGTTCAGGCAATCTGGACAAAGCAGCACAACACAAAAGACGCTAAATTAGTGACGCAACAGAGCGCACCCTCACACTTGACCTCGATTCCACTCGTGCCAGCGAATAACCCTACCCTAAAAACTCAAAACCGCACCCGAGATTTCCAAAACCTTCCAGAATCTCGCAGGCTTTACCGAACCCCAGAGCTTGAAACTGAGTTGCTTACTGGATCAGCTAACCCTACTAAGTTCCAGAAGCGGAACAGAACTCCCTGATCAAATACACATGTCCTATTCCTCCCGGAGAATCGTCCAAGGACATAACGATTCCTAGCAAAAGACAGACTCTCTCTCTCTCTCTCTCTCTGTGCATCTATAAACCGTTGTTCCCCGTCCTACACCCACACAACCTCCAACAGAGAAAATTCACCATCATTCTCCACATCCCAACAAACCTAGACCAACTATCCGATTTCCTAGACCGCGTGCAGTCCTCCTGCAAACTCCAATCATGTCTCCACTCCTGCAATCCCGCCCCGGCCTGAGATTACACTCAATCCACCCACATCACATCGAAGACCATCAATCCTCACCTCGTGTTCGAAAACTCCAGCTACCACCCCACAACACCGCTTCCCATCGCCCCTCCTCCCATCCTCCTCGGATCCATGCCCTCAAAACTACATCCAGCCCTCCAGTCTTCCAATCCCCTCAAAACCTAACCTCTCCTCCGCTCTCCTCTTCCCTCCCTGCAAAGCAAACTTCGCAACTCACGTCACCAAGTTCTCCTCCTCCTCCTCTCACTCACCAAGTTCTCCTCCCACCGACATCCCAGAAATCCGCAGAAAAGCCAATCCTGATGTCGTTGATGATCCACCGCAATCAGGCTCTGCAAAACCACCACGCCACCGATGCTGGCATGACACAGACGCATGTCCCAAATTCTTAACTGATGTTGTGATGTTGATGTGAAGTTGTGATGATGCTTGAGTTTGAGGTAAGTGAAGTTATGGTTTGTGAGCTCGGAATTGGGAAAAAAAGGACTGGCTCCAGCTGGGGGCCGCTAAAGATAGGCCCGGAAACAGAGAACAAACAGAACGAGACGCAAAACAAACAACTGGGTTTCATAGGCTGGGAGCCTGCCCATCCGGCTGAGCGCCTGCCATCTGGAAGGAAGGCAGGAGCGATGGTGGAAGTTGTGTGTGGTGGCCGCCACCATCCGGGCCACGCTTCCAGGATCTACAGCTTCGCAACATCCTCCCCGGAACTTCAACATTCAGCACATGATCTCCCGGACGAGGATGATGCTTTGGGCTTGAACCTTTGAACCTTTGAACCTTTGAACTTTTCTCTTTTGTGCGGTGGCTTCGGGTGCATGCGGAGGCTTGCATTCATTGGGTCTTGACCGGGCGTGCATCGCCGCATTGATGATAGAATGACATGAAAGTTTTGGATCCGATTCCTACAGTCCCATGTTCGCATCATGTACGCCTTCACGACATCCACCTCTCGGAAGAGCAGCGATCTGCGCCCTGCATGTGTTCGAAGTGATCGACGCTTTGCGAGTCTCTGTATTCATGCTTTCGCTGATCGAGTGCATTGATGGTTGAATGACATGAGATGACAGTGATTGTTGATGGCTTACGTTGGTTGCTGGGAGATTTTTTAGGAGATTTTTTGGTGAGGATCTGAGAATATTCAACTTGGGTTGGTGAATCTTACATTAGGGTTTGGCTTGGATTTCTGCTCTCGTTGATGAGTGGATGGAACGCGTATGGATTCTGATTCCGGGATAGTTTCATGTTGGGAGTTGTTCGTGTTTAGGATGCTGAAGATTGTGATTCTAAGGTCATCACAACATCCATCTCGGAAGGTATGATCTCCTGGCATAGGTTTGAACGCACCGGGGATGGTTTGGATTTATGGATTCATTGATCGACCAACGTTTGTTTGTCGTGCATGTGGGCTCCGATTCTAGAATAATCTCATGTTGGTTTATTGGAGTAAGTATGCGGGGAGTTGAGTAAGGGTGGTGAGCATTAGGTCATTCATGGGGTTCCCGAACACCTCAATCTATGGTGGTACGAATGCATGAGCTCGGAGGATGCTCAGATTTGGATTAGGTTAACATCCGGTGCGGAGTTCAATGATATTCCATTTGCTGGGAGATCATTTCCGAGAGGAGTCCTCATGTGGAGTATAAGAATGCTCAATTTGGGGCATGGTGAGTCGTTAGGGTTTTTATGATGAGAAGAGTGGGAGGACTGATGATGGTGGAAGTTGAAGGTTAGGTAGAGTTCATCTTCGAAGGTACGAGTGCCAGTCATGTTCATGTCTCGTCCCCACCGGCTTCAATATGGTTCTGCTCCTGAGTTGCAGGTTGATAGCGAAAGAGGTCGCAGACTAGAGTTCATTTAGAACTGTGTCGGGAGTTCAGTTTGTTTAGGATATCATAATTCATACTTACCGAAGCATGTTTGATGATGGACATATTTGAGCTCGGAGGATGGTTAAATTCGGATTAGGTTGACATCAGGTGCATTGCTCAACGATGTCCGATTTCTCGCACGAGAAAACTGAACCCTCGACCTGCAACCTGATCATATCATCGTCACTTCGAGACAGGATCATGCAATGACACGAGCCTCATTCCACATCAACTCAGCGCAACTCGAATGAAAAATCCTTCACCACCCGGAAAAAAACTATGTCAGATTGAGCACAACTTCGAAGTCATGTACATAATCTCTCGCACATCGCAAGGGCCAGTGACAAACTCACATAACATTGGACCTGAATCTACTTCAACGACGGTGCAGCATGACAAACCATGGTCCCGATTCCTCAGTCCTCGTTAGGTATGATCGCAAAGATGGTAGATCACTCACCTGATGCAGTTGTTAAATGGTCACAGACGAGAAGGTTGAGGAGAATTCCCAGCTTATCAGGAACTGTTGCTCTCGATCTTATTCATGCCGACCACCATGCTAGGATTCACGCCAGGATACTTGGCGATGAGATAGACCTGGGGGTCCCCGAACAAACGGTTGGGCACATCTGCCTCGGACGAAGCAACTGCCAGGTCGTGTGATGAGATGCCCATCTCCTCCTGGTTGAGAACCCAATGCACGAGAGCCTGGGTCCCGCGCATGGGTGGTCTCGGAATTCCAGAAAGTGAATGACCTCATGGGAATATTTTCGGTTGCGGATGGCGACATCGTCAAGTGACTCAGAGAGAGCATCTTCGAGACTTTCGGACCCGGCCCGAGGCTTCGACAACTGTGAAGTTCCCTCACCAACCGTCGAGGTACGTTGGTCTACATCTATGTGACGGTCCGGAGTCCGAAGTGGGAGGAGATGTACCAGGCAGAGGTGGGATGTGAAGAGCTTTACGAAGGTTAAGGTGTATAAAAATTGATTAAAAACAGGGAGATATTGTCGACACCGCTAAACCAGGACCCACGGAAACGAACTGCTATTCTGGGAGCTGGATTATAATTGGAGGCAGTGAATAGTGATGGTGGAGTGGTGATTGGTGAGTCCATGTCTTCACGACAAAATTTGCTGGCAAGATGATGCTGAGAGGAGTTAAAAGGCAGAGAGGATTACATGTTGTTGTGACTGATTTGCTTGACTGTTTGAATTCCATGCATGGCAGACGTGACGATGGGTTATGTGGGACGTCACGAGAAGCAGAAGGTTTGGCAACGGGTTTGGCAGACGTGTTTTTGAGATGGGATCTCATGTCTTGGGGCAAGCGTGAGAGGGGATCGTGATTGCAGGAATGAGGGTCTCGTGGAGTAGTGAACTGTTCTGGAAAGGAGGTGGTTGAGAGTTTTAGTTGCGTTTTTTGGTTGCTGGCAGTGACTCGGTTTGGAGTGTGTGCTGAGATTAATATCCTCTGGATTTCTGGGAGCGAGAGATCAGGAGCTGGGTTTGGGTTCGACGTTTTCAGGTTGTGGAGCCATGGAGTCGCTGCTGAAAGTGGTGATTGAGCCTCGCGGGCCGGGATCAGAGACGGCGAAGGAGCGGCGCAGGAAGAAGAAGAAGAATGTTCTGGAGCGTAGTTTGTCATCTTCGTCTCGGTATCCGTCTATGCCGCGCTACCCGCCGTCCCCCTCGCATGGCGAGATTGACGTCTCCGAAGTTCGGAAAGCATGCTTTAAGGTACTAGTACTTCACTCTGCTGGGGGGGGGGGGGGGGGGGGGGTTTCATAATCTTTACGCGGGAGTCTCTTGAAAATTGTCAGGAATGAGGTCACCGAATCCTGAATTTCATTTTGGATAAGTATGTGGAGCAGAACTCGAGCAGCATACTTATTTAGCATCGCTTTGAAAGGATTTTTTTCAGAGTTTGGAGGTTGTTGGTGGCAAAGATTCTTTTGAGTTCAATTCGTCTTGCTTATTGAGTATCAGTGTATCGCTTGGTTGTCATAGAGACTGGCCTGACATATGCATGCGTTTAAATTACAGGTTACAGGGATGGAGTGCGCAGCATGTGCAGGCTCCATTGAGAAAGCTGTTAAAAGGCTGCCTGGCATTGAGGAAGCGACAGTTGCAGTGCTGCAGAACAGAGCTCAAGTTGTTTATCGGCCTGCTTTTGTACAGGTTTGTTTTCTCAGCTTTTGAGATTTGAAAGTTTAGAGACAGCAGCTGGTGATGCTCGGTTTGAGATTAATTGAAGTCACCTGTGTATGTATGTAGAGTGGGTTTAGGGTCCGTGCCGAAATGTTTGTGGCTTTGGAGTTTAGATAACGTTTGGTTTGGTTTCGAATGGATTTGAAGGTCCTATTCTCTTCCTATTCACTTACCTTTCTATGTGTTCAGTGGAAAAGCTTCTCGGATTTGTCCAATTTATGTTTGCAATCATTATTCGTGTCTGGAAAAAAAACATTTTGGCAAAGGGATACTGGAACCTAAAAGGTATATCAGATTCGCTGCCTATGCAAGCAATAAATCGTTGAGCCATAGCAAGGTTTAAATTTCAAGTCTTACGCAAATTTCAGTATGTTGCACAATTCAGGAAGAAAACATCCGAGAGGCGATTGAGGATGCCGGGTTTCAGGCAGAGGCAATCATAGACGATGCCAGTCAGCCAAGCAGGACCATCAGCCGCTTTCGCATCAGGGGCATGACTTGCACGTCGTGCTCAAACTCCATAGAATCTGCACTGAACAAACTTCCTGGCGTGCATAAGGCTGTAGTAGCCCTGGCCACTGAAGAGTGTGAGGTGCGACATGACCCGGGAATGATCTCTCATGCACAGATTGCGGCCAATATTGATGACCTTGGTTACGAAGCTGAGCTGTTGAGCGCAGATGAGGAGATCAACAGAGTTCGCCTGCAGCTTGAAGGTGTCACCACTTCAGCAGACTTCCAACTTGTGAAAGAAATGTTGTTGGCTCTCTCTGGAGTGGCATCGGTTGATCTGGATCAAAATGATGCCATGGTTACTGTCTCATATGATCCAGACAAGGCTGGGCCAAGGTCGTTCATAGAAACCATCGAGCAGACAGGAATTTTTAAAGCTAATTTGGATACACCTCCTGGTCAGGGTAGTCATGACAGGAGCCTGGAAATTCAACACCATAAAAAGTACTTCCTCTGGAGCTTGGTATTCACTGTCCCAGTTTTCCTTCTCTCCATGGTGCTTATGTACATACCAGGTGTGATGGAGGGTTTGGAAATGGGCAGGATCAACCGGTTGTCGATTGGAGCTATTTTGCGATGGATTCTTGCAACGCCAGTGCAGTTTGTTATTGGAAGAAGGTTCTATGTTGGAGCGTATAAAGCACTTCGTCGCGGTTCATCAAATATGGACGTGTTGATTGCCTTGGGTACCAACGCAGCTTACTTCTATTCCGTTTACACAGTTTTGCGGGCAGCTACTTCCTCTGCGTTCAAAGGAACTGACTTCTTCGAAACGAGTGCTATGCTTATTTCCTTCATCATCCTTGGAAAATATTTGGAAGTCATGGCTAAGGGAAAAACGTCAGAAGCAATAGCGAAGCTGATGGATCTGGCTCCAGATACAGCAACTCTTCTCACTCTTGATGAGCATGGGAATGTGATAAATGAGAGAGAAATCAGTTCCGGGCTGATTCAAAGACGAGACATCATCAAGGTATGGAGTTCTCTTTCTTTGTTATTATGCTGACCCTTGAGCTTCACTTTTTGATTGTTTGACATAGTGAGTAGTAGTTGGCTTTGTGAATTGTGCTTGTAGCGGTATTCATGATGGGACATTAAAAAATCTGAGAATTTTGTGTCAGGCACCAATGTCTCCGCTTACATGATCGTTCTAGTTTTGCCCTTCCCGTTACTCTGACAAAGGACTCAATCATGAGTTGATTTGAGCAGGTGGTGCCAGGTTCGAAAGTACCCACTGATGGTCTGGTAGTCTGGGGGCAATCCTTTGTGAACGAAAGTATGATAACTGGTGAGGCTCGTCCTGTGCCGAAGAAACTAGGAGACAAAGTAATAGGTGGTACCATGAACGACAATGGTGTACTTCATATACAGGCTACTCATGTTGGGGCAGAGACTGCATTAGCACAGATTGTGCGCCTGGTAGAAGCTGCTCAAATGGGCAAAGCCCCAGTTCAGAAATATGCTGATCGCATTTCCACATATTTTGTGCCCATCGTACGTTTCTGACCTTGTTCGCAGCCATCACCCTTAAACTAGTTTTGGAGCTCTTTGTTGCAGTAAAATGGAGCCTACATAATCATGACATGTGATGAAAAATATCGGTTTCTAATCATGTGAATTATTCTATATATTTTATGCAGTATGCGATCTACATGCTGGTTTTCACATGGGTGTGGATGTGGTATGCAGGTGGTGATTGCGTCGTTCATCACGTGGCTTGCTTGGTATCTTGGAGGCAAATTACGCTCCTACCCCAAGTCATGGATTCCTGCATCAATGGATGAGTTTGAGCTAGCACTTCAATTCGGAATCTCAGTACTTGTCATAGCGTGTCCTTGCGCTCTTGGCCTTGCTACACCCACTGCAATCATGGTAGCAACAGGAAAGGGTGCCTCGCAGGGTATTCTCATCAAGGGAGGTCAGGCACTTGAAGCTGCACATAAGGTATGTCACCCATTTGAGGGATGAGAATTAACTGTCAATCGTAATTCAACTGTTGAGTTTCTGCTTCTAAAAGCCTTTGTTCAACCGATTTCTATGTTTACAATCTGTTCTTTAGAGAACATACTCGTCATATTTTTTGTAGGAAGCACTTGAGAAGCTGATGTTACAATACTATGGTCTGAGCTTCTTGTTTTTGACCTCTGTGTAGGTGAAAACAGTGATATTTGACAAGACAGGGACGTTGACCATTGGCAAGCCTATTGTTGTTGGCACCAAGCTCTTCACAAGTGTTCGTCTCCATGTTTTTTATGATTCAATCGCAGCAGCTGAGGTAACATATTCACTTGGATGAATCGTGCTTGATATAAATTCTTGTTTAGCAACAAAAACGCATGTAGCGATTCCGTCCTTCATCCGGTCAGTTCGTGACTTCTGGAACAACTCCGATAATCACAGGTTCCTGGTAGAGGAGTTTCTGCTTGAGGGATATTGTACAAAGCTGTCTAGATTTGTCGAAGCTTCTAGAATTTCCTGCACTTGTTGCATAATGGTCCATACACAGAATCCTACGCTTTTAAGCTTGTCAGTGTTCCAATAGGACCTCATCAGAGTGGTATCATGTTTGTACACGCAGGTCAATAGTGAGCACCCACTTGCAAAAGCTGTCGTGGAGTACTCAAAGAGGATCAATGGAGAGAATTCATCGCAAGGTTATCAGCAACATGAAGTTCGTGACTTCCAGGCAATTCCAGGACAAGGAGTGCGTGCTCTGGTTGACGGTAAGCAAACCCTTGTTGGCAACATGAAACTAATGAAGGAGGCCGGAATTGACATCTCCGAAGAAGCACAGGAACACCTCCATGAAATGGAGACCTTGGCCAGAACAGGGGTCATGGTTGCCATTGATAAGGAGCTGGTTGGCGTCGTTTCGATTGCGGACCCAGTGAAGCCCGAAGCAGCCAAGGTTATCAGCATCCTAAAGTCGATGGGCGTGCACAGCATGATGGTCACAGGCGACAACTGGGGCACAGCCATGGCTATTGCCAGAGAACTGGGAATAGAGAGGCCCTCTGTCTACGCAGAGTCGTTACCGGAAGACAAGGCCAGAATTGTGGAAGAGATTCAGGTTTGCAATTTTTACTCTTACAGAAACTACGGCATAGAACTCATCAGCAGACTTAACAATTCGGGTGGACAAAGGTTTTTCAATTCCGAAAAAATATGTTCTACAGAGCGTATGTGCTAACGTTCCAGTTCGAGATATTGCAGGCTGCAGGGACCTCAGTGGCCATGGTGGGGGATGGTATCAATGATTCACCAGCACTGGTTGCAGCTGATGTGGGCATGGCGATAGGAGCTGGGACGGACATCGCTATCGAAGCTGCCGACATAGTACTCATGAAGAGCAATTTGGAGGATGTCATCACAGGAATCGACTTGTCACGCAAAACATTCGGGCGAATCCGGCTAAACTACACGTGGGCGCTGGGGTACAATGTGCTCGGCATCCCTGTGGCTGCTGGAGTTTTCTTCCCAACCACTGGGTTTCGATTGCCCCCTTGGGTTGCAGGTGCAGCCATGGCAGCATCGTCAGTGTCAGTGGTTTGCTCCTCCCTTTGGCTTAAACGCTACAAAAGACCTCAAGTCGTTGAGCAAATAGAAAGAAATGGTGTACACCAGTAGGCACTTACCTTACTGAATGAGTTCAGGTGCTACCAAAATTTTTAACTTTCAGATCGTTGTGCTTGGTGGGAGTCTTTCAATGTGGGTGTTGGGCCTCTTGAATGATGAGATGTACTATAATAGATCGGGTGCAGCCACTGAAAGGAACCGCAGAAGACTTATTCTTGATTAGACTAGGCTGAGATAGATATTTGATCACTTCGAGCAATCTTAATATGTAAATATTAGCTTTCAATAAAATCCAATATTCAGTAAACGTTGGAGTGATTAACATCCTAAATGAATACTGCCGAAGTTACTATATTAATATTGCATTTGCCTCGAATGAGGCTTTCTTGGTTCATGAAGTTGCACGAAGAACTTTTTGGTCGATCTTCCTCCGCTGGTGCTTATGTTGATACTTCATTCTTTCTGCTCCCATTGCGAATCAACAAGCAGCACTTCTACACGAGCAGATACGAAACTTGACCAACAATGCAGTCAAGAGTGTAAATTTTGTCTGAAAATGCATGCAGATGATGTACAGAACAACTGTTGGAACTCCGAATGCGATGGTGAAATTTTTTTGGTTCAGAATTGTTGTGGATATTGCAGCAACAAGAGAAGGATAACAGTCATGCCCTACATATTCCAGATTCAATGAATGGAACGTCATAAGCAATCAATAGTAATTTGCGGTTCGACGTGGTCCCTGTCAATAGTTCTGAACTAGTCTATACATAACGCTAAAAACTAGAGGATTACACGCCCAGCAAATTCCAGATCGAATCGATAGAAGGTTGCGTGCAAACGATAGTGGTAGAATGCAGTAACGTGTATGTTACAATCTTTTCATATTGATAAAGAGGAGATACTAACAATGTGAAATTTGGAACCTAAGCATGGGCCTCCCAGACGTGATAATGATTTTTTTATCACATCCAACTCTGTCATATGTTCACATTTCCTACACAAGCTAGGTTGTTTGCAATACACTGGTTTGTAGCTACCTAAGGGAGGTGCCCACAAGCTTATCCATCAACTGCAGTTATATCTTCTGTCTCTAATCAGATGTGCTATAATACAAGAGCTCCTATGCTTTGTTGACTCAGCTATCACAGACCTCCTTTTCGGAGGTAAATATTTGTAGGAACATGAAAAGATCAACTGATAAAGATTTGTTCCTCCCTAAATTACAAATCATTTTCCTAATTTGAATGTACCGTCATGGAAAAGTGTCGAGTCTGCAACTGGATTCTGCCTGCGAGTTGAAGTTTTATCGGTCAGTTGTATGTGGAAACGAAGCACGTCTTCAATATGATGGACTAGTTCCGTTGCGCACACGTGCTCACTGTGCGCTTCTTCTTACGGGTTTCGCTTCTCCTTCACCAACAGTCCGCACAAATATCTTGACGGGACCAGTCCTGGATAAAGACAATTCAAACATCATTTCATATCAAATCGGAAGGCGCTTAACACTGACAAGGACTAAATTACTGGCCGCCAGCGACCTCTTGTAGAACAATAGTCTTAGAAACATTGTTAACTTGTCACAAGTAGACAAATATTTTCTCATTTTCAACAACGGCATGTAAGCTACATCAGGATTTCTCGATAGAGGTGAGTTTTCCTTGTTGCTTTTCAGAGTTAAACAGCATTCCGAATCGTCTTAGCCCGTCAAAACAGAATTCAGCGGAGCACTGCATCACGAAATTTTCTTCCATATGGAAAGTAGACGATTCTTAAGTTTACCAATAAGGTGGATATAATGTTATTAATGAAGTGAATCCCCACAGATCAAACATTCTACCAGAAGATAAATGTTTGCCAGGCTCATGACAACTAAAGTATTCAAGTTGCACTAAAACCAGATGCTTGAAGGTGACCACAGATAGGAATTAAATTTAGATGGTTGAGAAATGCTTACGACTCATCGCTCTCCTCGAAGGTGCTACTAGATGCGATAGCCAGAAGGCGGCCATCTCTGTTAAAAGCCAGCGAAGAGATAGAATTCGGACACTTGGAATACTGTGCATCACAAACATGAAGAAACAAGGGGTTGTGTGTCACTGTTAGCAGACTCCTACAAAGATAACACAGTTCCCAAATCTCCATGAAATAAATATATAAAGTTTGTAGATTAATACTACGAAACCGGTCCAGCAGATTATAAATTGGTAAATCTGAAGCAAGCATGCATCACACCTCTTATCGGTCAGAATCTCTACGAGGATATTTCGTACCTGATACAAACGTTTCCTGCTGTGAACGTCCCAGACGTTCACATGACGATCACCGCCACCAGTAGCCAGCGTCCCATACCTGCAATATTTTGATGTCAGCTTAGAATCGGGAACACAGTAGAACAGAATGTCTAGAGAACAACAGTTGCTGGGGAGCCTTGTGTGACGAAATGCCGAACAATATAAAACTATATTAGCAGAAGTGTGATCACCAGATCTCTAAAATGTTCTCATTGTGAGTGGCTTGCGAAGACGATGCACAGGTTCGATTCTCGAGATTCTGGGTAGTATTTGTTTTGTACGCAAATCACTATGCATGGAGTATCGAGATCTAGAAATCACAAAATAAGTACCGTATCGTAAGACTAGAATACTCACAGCGGGTGGAATGCGAGAGCGTTGACAGGGTAAAATATTTTTGGGCCTCCTTCGCCTTTACGATGGCACTTGAACACGTACCTGCATCGTGCAATCGGGAATTCTAAGGAGGTGGCTCAAATGTCACAAATGTCACTAGAACAGAAAACCTCAGATTTAGCATGGTAAATACATTCAAGTAGAATTTCAAGAAACAAGAGGATAGATATATAAGATAGCCGACAGAGCGCCTGGGTGCTTTATAATCAAGACAGTGCGAAGGAATGAATAATGATGTTTTTTGCAGCATCTCGAGCTTACTTTTTAGCTTGCGCTTCAGAAGGATCAAACCAATCGATGATTACGCGGCCATCGATTGAACCCATTGCAAAACCTGCATCAATGGCTCCAGCCAAAGAGAAAAAGTTAACTTGAAAACAAGCTCATTGAAAATACCACTTTTACGGATCATAGGTTCAACTGTTCCGAATTTATAGAAATACATTAAAAAGCACGACAGAGAATTATTCGATGACTCAGCGGAGTAATACTTTGAGGACAAAACGCAAGTACTGCCTGGGGTGTGTACCTGTGCCGTCCGGAGAGCAACAGACGGAACGCGTCTGGAATCTGACATGAGTTTCAGTCGATTGCTCAGCCTCTGACATTTTCCTAACATCATAAACCAATACATGGCGGCCTTCAGTGGCGACCACCAGACGGTGCTCAAGAAGGGACATGCACGATACTTCACCAGGCTGCGCATATGTACCAGCAAGTGAACTACTCCTGGCATCCCAGCACCGTAATGTTTTGTCCCAGCTCCCACTTATAACCTGACCTACAGTCCATGCACAAATTTTTTCAGATAACCATATTAAAATGACCACAGGTTTTGCAATGGGTTCTATCGATGGCCGCGTAATCATCAGTCCCTGGACACAAAGTCAGCAAGAAAACCAAGGAACATCACGAAGTACACGATTCCAAAAGAAGCGCCAAACCAAGTCGAACTCAGAGACGTATCGTGGATGTGTCCGAAATACAGAATAGATAGAGGAATGACGAACCCACTTTCTACGAGAAACTAGGTCCACTTTACTGGAATTCAGAAATCTCTGGCTGAATCAGCTTTCCAGTGTGAGTAACATAACTGGAGGTTGGATAAGGAGAATCAAACATAGAAGAATGGTCACATGGAGCCATCAGAATCAAAGTCCCTGCTCAACTCAATGGCAAAGGCATCGTGAGGTGGGCTCACCAGTTGCAGGCGAGTATTCGAGAGAGCAGATGGGACCGTCGTGTGAACCCAGAGTAGTCTCTGAACCAGTGTTGAAATCGTACCTGCTCGTTCATTTAGCACTCAAAACCCAGGAGTCAGAAACCGAAACACATGAAAGCTAGACGCCCAGACTGTAAGAGCTACTTCGTCGACTCCGTGGAACAAAACCATACGCGACACCTGACTCCTTCACCGCATAACCCATTTCCTAGAACCAAAAATCCCACGAACTCAAACGACGCTTCTGTAAGACAGAGATGGAAACAAAAGCCTAACCCAACACGAACTACTCCATCAAGTACCAGATATCATGCAAATGCTAAAATCACAAATCCTGATCAAACTCCTGGAAGCATATGTGACATTGAAGAAGCTAGACACTCCATTGAACGAACACTCATTGACCAGAGATTTACTTCAGAACTCCAGACCATGCATAATGCCACCCTCGTCGAATAGAATGACAATCCCATACCCGGTGAAGAGAATGCTACATTAATCTCAAATCTCTTAACCTCCATTCCCATGAAACTGTGCAGGCTAAACTCGATTCTGTGAACGATTTCTGGCTCTCAGTAACAGGCTCAAGCTTCACCTCGGCTGTGCATAGCTCGTAAGATTTCATGTGAATTTTGGAACTCAAATGGCACGGATATGATACCTTGTGAGGTTGCTGTCAGCACAGGCACTGTAACCCGAGCCGTCGTCGTGGAAGCAGCCGTCAAGCACAGGCCCTTGACATTGAAACTCCGCCTTCATAGTATGTGACGCGATGTCATACAAACGCAACTTCTGCACTCCAACCAACCCAGAACTCCCTTCACCATCCACAACCCAACAAAACCCAACGAAACCCAGCAAAACCCAGCGGAACCCAACAAAACCCGACACGAAACTGCATCAGGAAACGCAAGGGAAGGGCAGCAGCGGCACTTACAGAGTCCCACGACGAGACGAGCAGGCGGCCGCTGTGATCGGAGAAGCGCAGCTTGGTGACTCCATCACCCGGCAACGGCCACAACACAGTATCCAGCTCCCGCCCCAAAAAACTGCCGTCCCTTCTCGTCCCCATCGCTCCGAATTCTCCACCACTGCCCACAGCGCTTCCCAAAACTTGTGATCACAAAGCCTGTGATCACATAAAACGGCCACAATTTCGCCAATCTTTCCCCAATCATAAACCCAAAACCCACCAAAACTTCACCGCCTCCCCCCAATTCCCAATCCCTGGCACCTCGATGATCGCTGCTTCATCACCCGTCTCTGATCTCCTCTCTCTCTCCCCCTCTCCCCGTGTTCGAGTTTTGAATTTCTTGCAGTTCTTCCGCGGCAACGCCTTCGTCCAAGAACCTATATCCCAAAACCGTCATTATATTCAAATTTTCTAGATTCATGATGCTAAAATGTTATGTGCTAGTACATAGTATTGGCTTTAGGTGCAGTGATGGTTCTAGGTTGACTGGCCTCGGTTAGTACGCCCAGTTTGTAGCTCTGTGTGTGTGAGTGTGTTTTTCTCTGTGTTCTAGTTTTGAATTTCTTCCGAACTATGTGTGAGTGTGTTTGTGTCTCTAAGTGTGTATATGTGTGTAAGCAACTGTTTCGTGATTGTTGATAGTTCGGCGACAGGCGAGAAGTGTTGGTTCGAACTTCGCAGTTTGCTTCGGAACGTTGCGAAAGCGAGACTGGTTTGAAATTTTGAAATGACGGAGGGACCGGTCACCGGGCGGGAAATTTCTCCTTGTTCGGGCAGCCCGTTCGGACGAGAGTGCCACGTCGGCGTCGACGTGGCGTTTCGCATTGGTCCTAATTCATCCAAAGCGATGAACAGGTTTTAGCTTTTACTTTTTGGCTCGGCTTCATCCTAGAATGTTTTTTCATCCGTTGCGGCATCTGGATGAATGATATTTTCGGGAAGCTTTGCATTTACTTCGACGTTGAGAAGTGTTGGATCGAACTGAAGTGATCGTGTTGGGCATAGAAGACGATCGCAGGACCATGCTGTTAGAGTGGGACTTCAACCGCAATGAGAGCTTCTCACTTGATGCAGGAAGGTGCAGCTCACGCCGTGGTCGAAGAAGGCGGCTCAGGAGACGATGATCAGTCAGGCGGCTCCGAGTTCAATGTTCTAGTCGCCGTGCAAATCCATGGACACTTGTTGATTTGCCTCATGGCTAGACATACATGCAGAGAACATGGTGAATGAGCTTAAGATGTTGTCATCGAGGGGTCTTTGGATCTCATTAATCTCATGCGTTCATGCTCAGGGATCAAGGGCTGTAACCTCATCATACGCGTGGCGCAGCGATTCTGGCGATGGCGACGTATGTGCGAACCCACAGCTGCAGCTTCTTCCATACTGACCCCACTAAGATCAGCTGCATCGGCCACCCCAACTTCATGTGTGCCCTGTGAATGGATTCTCTCAAATTCACTAGAAATTCTTAACTACTCACCATGTACACCTCGGAGACCTGAAGCCCACTATCGCTTGGACTGACGAAAGAGAATACACCGTGACGGCAATCATAGGGAAATAATTAGGAGCAAATGTCGTACAACTTGTAACTTCATTTCTCGTTCCTCGAGTGTGGCTTCGAGAATCAAAGAGGCTGGAGAAAGCAAAGTGGAGCCTCAAACAAATTCGTGGAATGACTTGTTTGGATCTCGATAGAGGGAGGACTTCATTTCCGCAGGTAACTGCTTTTGTCAAAGCCAACTGAGTATCCAAAGCTCGTAGAAATTCGAAGCTCGTGTTATGAACTCGTTCCACCACAGTTGGACCTTGAAAGTAATACTTTTACAGGTATTTGTGCCTCCTTGGTGCGCATCTTGAGCTGACAGCAATAGAAGTGGGAATGTCAACTGGAATTAGCGGCATATATGGAGAAAAGATAGCGCTTCTGTGCAATTCGCTACAATGACTCTTCTGTTGGTGATGTACGGTGAACCATGTGTTATATCAATTGATACGATGGACTTTACGATTCTGATTACCAATTCCAGTTTATCTTTCACAATATCTGCCAAATGCTCAGTGAAATTAGGAACCAATGCCAACTTAGTTGTTGCATGCGCAATCGTGAGATGTTTACAGATGCATGACCGGTTGACAATGAAGGCACTGCAACCATACTATGATGGTCTCATAGCATACACCGCCGCAGCTAGTGGAACATTGAAATGTAGAACGACGATCACTTCTAAATGAGCTTCCAATCCAAATGCTCAATTAGCTGCTAGCTGGCTGCAGTGAACACCATGCAAGATTCAAAGATGAACACTATGCAAGATTCAAGGTACCATGCAAGATTCATAGATGAACACCATGCAAGATTCAAAGATGAACACCATGCAAGATTCAAGGTACCATGCAAGATTCAAAGATGAACACCATGCAAGATTCAAAGTTGAACACCATGCAAGATTCAAAGATGAACACCATGCAAGATTCAAAGATGAACACCATGTAAGATTCAAAGATGGCTAGTGGCTATTTGAATCTTGCATGGTATTCAAAGCCAGCTATTCTCAAACCATGGCTAGTGAAAGCTGGCTTTGAATACCATATTACCATGCAAGATAGCATGGTGTTCATCTTTGAATCTTGCATGGTATATATTCACTAGCCATGGTTTGAGAAAACGTACCAAGCAGCCATTTCTTTGACTTGCAGGCGTGGAAGAATTTGCAGTGTGTGTACAAGGATAAAGCAACCTCACAACTACCAGCTGGACAATATACAACTAGAAAATCAACGTATGTTGGAATTGACATCACAGGATACAGCAGTCACTACTCCAACTGAACGCAAAAAAATAAAAAAATAAAAAAATAGTTTTGATTCATCTTGCTCAAAACTTTTGAAGATCTCTAAACTGGACGCAGAGGAACCCCTCTCCACTGCACCCCCACAACAGTATTCACGCAACCCTCCGTCACCAATCAACGAAGACCACCATCTCACAATAGCACAGCATAAAAATATATCCTGCTCTGAGCAATACTTGCTTCACCACTGGCGTGCATTAACATTCCAGTATGAATCCCATCGTCAAATAAATTTACTGATCTCCAAATATTCATTCAACAAACTTCTACTTATCTTAAGTTCAAGTATTCCAAAAATGTGCCATATGCTCTAAATCATAGAACTTAAACTAAAACTAATCTCCCATCTACTTCCTGTACAGATTCTTCACATTTCCCTACCATGAATGCGCTCATTGCCGGCACAGACACCTTCCACCTGCGCATGCCGATCAGTTCTCAAACTCATGTCCGAATAACAAACCACAAAATTGCAATTATCACAGAGCTTCACACAACGTACAATTGACAGATGCTTGATTTGAAGCACATCGATATTTGCACATGGTAATGCAATACCTGATGGATGGAAGCACCGGGGAAGAAAGCTTGTTCAGATTCATGCTTCTTCTGCCGGTGAACGACCTGCATTGGATCAGTACCCGAAAATCTAGTAGGCTTATCAACACCGAAATTCACCTTGGTTTAGTATGAGAGCAGCGGCGAGTTCTAAATATTTGTGACGAGTTTTGCAAATGTGGCCATGTGGTCGGCTCTCAAGCCCAGGGAGAGGCTCAGACTGCCGTCGTTCACAGGGCTGGCAAGCACATAGGCAAGTCCTTCGTAAGCGATTGCAGACGGTCCCATGAAGATCGGTCTCCCCCACCCGAAGTCGCAATCATACACCGGCATGCGCGCCCAGCTTGTGATGCCTAGATTTGGCGAGTTGAAGTGATGTGCGCCACGGACGAGCTTGCTCACATCCTCTTGCATCTCGAGATAGTCAAGCGCAGATCGCAGATACTCGTCGTTCATCCTCGCCAATGCGTCATGAATCTGCAACAGGAGAGGTTACGTCAATACTCATGAGCTCTGGGACTTGTTTGGACGGCAATGTTGCTAAGGACATGTATGGATGCTCACCTTGCGCGCAGCGTATGTCACTGGATTTACTACCAACTCTCCGGCAGTGGCGATCGGCGTGCAGGTGAAGATAACGTTGCCGAAGTAGCCCTTGGGGAGTGGCGGGTTGAGCCTGGACCTCCCGTCTGTTGCGACGAAGAGCTTGGTCTCCTGGGAATCTTCTAGCTTCCGAGCTTGTGTGACGCACTTCCATATGTGGGCGGAGAGCATTTCGTAGCTGCTGAAGATCACGTCGCCCTTCCCCTCCACTGCCATCTGCTTCAGGATTGCCAGTTGCTCCTTTGTGAATCTGAACACTCTCACTGCCATGGGCATGTCCTCCTCTTTCACCTTTCCGTTGCTGTGTCCATTGCTGTGTCCATTGCTGTGGCCGTTACTGTGGCCGTTGCTGTGTCCATTGCTGTGTCCATTGTCATGTCCATTGCTATGTCCATTGCTGCCTCCATTGCTCTTGTGAGACCCATTTACCAACTTGTTCCCGTTCGACTGCAACTCTTTGTGATGCCCGTTACCACTGCCGTTTTCGTGGTGAGCTCCATTGGATACGCCATTGCCGTTGCCGTTCTCATTGTCGTGGTGAGCTCCAGTGGAACCGCCATGGCAGTTGCCGTTGCTATTTCTGTGGTGCATCCCATTGTCGACACCATTGCTCTTCCCGTTTCCGACATGGCTTCCGTTGATCTTCCCGTTCTCAACATGCCCTCCATTGCTTTTCCCGTTTCCGACAAGGCTGCCATTGCTAATCTCCTTTTCGACATGGATTCCATTGCTCTTCCCGTTAGCAACCTGAGACTCATTGACGCCGTGTCCGTTTCCGTTCATGCAGGAAGCACCATTTGTAGCTCCATGGCCATTTACGTGGCCGTTTCCAATCCCGTTGCCAATCTCACGCTTAACAAGTCTTGGTGGAGGTTGATACTCGATGTGAGGATACTTGGGAGCAGGAGGGGAGTTAGCCTTCAGAAGAGTGCGATCAATGAACGGCTGCACTTTGAGAGGGATACCTCTGGCCATCTCCGACCACGTATTGATGCAGTGGATGCCCGACATGCCGTCCGCGACATGGTGCTGCATGCCTACCCCTAGCGATGCACCACCGCACTTGAAAAACGTAATCTGCACCAAACACAACCGACCTATATTACAATCAGAACAGAATTCCTGGGTGAACAACCATAAGGGCAGCAATGCGTACTCATCTAGAAGAAGTTGTCCGAAAGGTTAGACGAACCTGGAGGACCAGGAGCGGGAATGATGAAATGTCCCGCGAGTAGTCCACTTGAGGCACCAATTGCCGAAACCTGGGATCCGGCGCAAACTCACCGAAGTCTGCAACGACGGCATCGGCCTCAGCCTCCACGAGCAACACTCCCTGCGCATTGCAGTTGATCTCAATCCTCCCTCCCTCCCCTCGCTTCAACCTGCCAGCCATGGGGTAGAACGGCACCAAAGTCTTCGCCAATGCTGCGGCCAGCTTCTCGTGGTTGAAGAAGTCCGCACTCCCATCGTCATTATAGAAGTAAACACTCTGCGTGTGGATGCGTGGAATGACAAGGTCTACATTGGAGTTCCAGAGTATCCTCTTTGGAGTCGGCTCCGAAGGCGGCACCATAGCCTGCTTCCGGATTGTCACCTCCAACCCACCTGGAGCTCCCATCGCGCTCCTCAACTCTCTTAACCCACAAGTCGAACCTCACAGGTGAGACTAGAAAACCACAAAAAAACTAAGAGTCCAAGGCGAGATCAACCCAGTCTATTAACCTCCAAAAACAGAGGCCTTCCTGCACATGAGCATCACCAGCAACATGCAGAAGCGCGTTCCTGGAGGTTCCAGTCTAAACTAAACTCTAACAACAGATCGAAAAAACCATAAAAATCAAATGACAACAACACAAGTCCACTACGCACACCAAAACATACATTGCAAAGGCGTGAGGGAGTTCTAGGTGTACCTGCTCTTCACAACGTCAACAACAGCTTGGGTTAGCTCAAAGCACAATCTCAGAGAGATTTCACAGCTGCACCTAACGTAACCAGATGCACATCGTCAACCTGATCTCTGTGAGTCCCTGATCAGCCTGAAGCTATGAGTGCAGGTGATGTGGAGGGAGTTGGTGGAGATGAAGTTGAGGAAGCTGGTACCGGAATTGACTGCTCTGGCATGGAGTTAGGACGGCAGCAGCAGCACAAGATGGATGACGAGAGTACGATTCAGCTGGCGCCGGACCTCGGTGGTGATCGATAAGCTAACATAATCTGCATGGCATTCATTATTTCACTTGCTTTGACACTAGATAATCCTTGAATGCTGGTGTGCGGCGGGTGACACGTTAGGAAGACAGCCATACCAGTTGATCCGCAGCGATGGACTCTGGAGCTGTGATTTGCCACGGCCACCGCTCTGGAATTGCGCCTTGAATGCGCCATGATCATCAGCTGGTGAGAAACTCGGCCCTCATTCATTGCAAGCAATGGAGCCACTGTTTAGTGTAACAACAAGCCTAGACAGGAAGGTTCTGAGATGTATGTTTTTTGGTTATTGCAATGGGATTAAGATTAGTATCAAGTGGGTATCACTTCAGTATCACATGAGTACCGTGTGATGGGAACTTAAAACATCGATTAGTTTGGAGTCTGGATTTTATTAATTCTGATACAAGTACAAGGTGGACTGAATTTACACCAACTTCGCAGTGAAGTAATGGATGCCACCAAGCTGGCAGAATTCTGGTGCCAGTGCATGGTCTGGCTTCTGACATTGATTTCTTATAACTTCGGCTTCATGCACTAAATTTTACCAACCCAGAGGCAAACCTGAGTAGGATGAGGTGGCCGCATAATACCGTACCGGAGCACCTTGGCAAGATCGTCCTAAAAATATTTCTTTTAAACAATTTCAGAAATTCAAAAATTATGACGACAGAATAAAATATTCTTTGCGATATTTTGCTAATTGTGGGCCATCTGTGGCCATACCTTATCTGATGCCAAGTTAATATAAGGCTTCTTTGAGGTTGGAAGAGAAGTAGATGTAGAAACCACACTTTTTTCGACGGGTGGTACAATGATTTTCAACTTACTGGGCTGAATCTTTACATATTATGTTGGGATGTACCATATCAGACTTGGACTCTTGCCGGACAGTACTTCCAAAGGATCAGCCCGCTTGTGACTCAATTCCTGACTTGCAGCTTCTATGTTTCCAAAGTCGACCATTAACATAATTTAAGTGCAAATGAATACAGTAGTTAGCGTCTGATCAAAATGGCATCCCCCATTCTCCCTTGGGAGCTCAAGAATTTCGAGCCAGCTATGTCCAGAACCAGACTTAAAAGCCTAGAGAGTGGGAACTGAGAAGTTTGATTTTCCACTCAGAACAAGTTTTGGCGGTACTTGGATAACCATCGGTAAGGATTGAACAAGAGAACCTCCAAAACAAGGGACTCCACATATTGTACCATTCTTAACTTGACCAAGTAACCCCAGACCCAGCTCCACCCTCGGCGTGAACCCCAAGTACCTTCCTGAAAGATAAATTGAAGTAATGGCGCTCAAAGCCCCAGAGAGGCGACACATGAGTCGCTGAAACATTCACATCGCTGTACTGTACAATCCCCATGGTCCATAATTATTGAGCTTGAAAACCCTGAACCAAATTTTTGAACTTGCACCATTGTGCAGTGTCCACACTGCATAGCTAGCCTATCTGCCTTGAAACCGCTTGATCAATCAACTTCAACTCTGGGTCACAACAGGTGCAGCCTACTCCATGTGTTGAGGGTCTGCACCACAATCAGACTCGTGAAAAAGTGCAATTTATAACCACAAAATATGATTTATTCTTCGCATAAGACTCCCCATCCAATCACGGTGTGGACTAATCGTGTCCATCCTAATAATCTGTTAGAGCTACGAGATAAAGATTGTATATCATTTTTAGTTTCTAAATCAGAGAAATCGAGCACTTCATATAATCTATAACATGAAATCTTACAAGTGCTAGAGGTAAATGGCTTGAGAACGTTTGATGCCAGAGTCTCTCCTTCAAATGAAACAGAATAATCGTTCTACATGGAGAAGCGTCTAAACATCACAAAATAATCGTTCTTTCAGCCTTCAAGAACAGTTGGAGGTGAAAAGCTAGTAGTCACGCAAAACTGGCCCAAAAAATTGCTCTCCCTGTGCGGATACAAACAAGAGATAGGAAATTTACCTTTTATGGCGAGGTCCTGTAGGAGTGATTGCAATTGGATCAAGAAACTCCTGCCACCCATGTGGTCCACATCCCATCTGTAATACAGGTTCCATCAAACAAATCCCAACTATCAGGTGTGATATCATCGAAGTAGTAGATCTTCATATTTAACGATACTTGAAAGCTTGATAAAGATGAATCACAACTCTAAGGATCGAATAAGTTACCTCCTCAGATGTAAGCAAGCAGTAATCAAGCGCATTCCGAATATCTGCTTCTTGCATCTCAGTAGTTCCAATAAAGACAATCTGCAAAACGAACCACCATTCACAAACAACACATATTGTCATATCACTTATTGCTAGCAGCGTCTCTTCAAACACACAAATTCAATAAAAAAAATTAAAAAATAAAAAAATTACACTATTGGCGAGCAGTGAGCAAACCACATTGAACGGAAAAAACTATGAAATTACATGTGCACGCTCGATCAAGGATTGTGTGAACAAGTTTTTCAAAAATTAGAGTCGCACAAGCCACAACATGTGCAATGATGTTCCCATAACCTCAAAATTCTCAAGCCTCTCTCTCATACACATTAAAGACTAACAATCACATCACATGTCAATAGGCTAACGCCAAATTAGAAGGCCTTGATTTACTTCTTGTCGTCTGTCACCATAAGAGTCCCCAGTGCCCCCTAGTTCTCCTCTTCCATTCTCCATTGTTGTCCATTCCTATCCATGCAGCCACATTCCTAAGATTTCAGACAACTTGCCTAAAACAAGCAATGCATGGGATGACAAACAACAGGCTCAAACACCACGTACCAACTCATGCCATCAGAACTTATCCAGCAAGGAAACCAAGCGGTAAATGGATCTATAAGACACATGCATTAACGACACTGCTAGTTTAGAACAAAAGATAACAATGACAAAATACAACCAGATAATCCAGCGATAGACAAACCTCCGACCATAAGTCTCCATTGTGAAGATGAAGAGTTTCTCCTACTTGGGCCCATTCCCTGCAAGCATAAATACACCAGATCAACAAATACTGAAAACCAAAAACAAATACTGATCGATAGAGATATGGTCTATATTTCATGACTACCGTAAGACTATACCTTCCTCTCTTCATGTCGGTGGCCAGCCACACAAGTCCCTTGGCACGTAATATCCCTCTTCCCAAGCACTTGTTATCACCTGTAAAGCCTTGTTTCCCAACTCTTGCTTCAATCTGCGTGCGTAGACTCCTAAGAGTAACCACTAGGCGCTGAGGCTGAAAAGGACGCGAAGACTTGTATACAAAACTTCTCACATGCGGTGCATGTTGCCCCTCAGCACCATCTTCATGGTCATGATGATCATGAGAATCATGGTGAGTATGAGATTTTTTTTTTGTAAGCGATGAAAGACGTCCCTTCCTTGAATCGAAAATCACTGCAGGAGAGACGTCTCCGAATGATGCACACTGCAAGATAGAAAATCCACATCTAAGATGGTTGTATCTTTTGAAAAACAGCCTGACATAACAGATATGGACAAATCCTTCATGTAATCACGTCAAAAGCACAGATACAATAGGGTAAACGCAGATAGAATCAAATGTTCAGCATACATGCCCAAGTGAGCTCTTCCATGCACCACAAACTGTGTTAACGCTCCTGCTCGTACTGCACTTCCTAATAGTGGATACGGCTCGATCTACACAAGGACAAGAAGCTCTACCCGTGGACTCCGGGACATCTAATCTTCAGCTCTCACTCAAGTCTCCAAAGACTAAAAGATCTGTTAAGAAACCTGACCATGTTGCCACAATATGATCATTTCAGTGCACGACGCAAAATCGGGTGAAATGTGCTAGTACGTGACAAACCTCTAGAACAGCATTGGAGTTCAGAGCTTTAATGGCAGCGCAGCATTTCCTAAGCTGAGCTTGCTGCAAGCAGTCCACTTTACTGAGAATTATGAGGTCTGCACACTCAATCTGCGCTGCAATTATGGATTTGCAGTTAGTATGGTAAATGCCACGACAAAAAAGTCGATCACTTCCGATCATCACTTATCCAGCGATTCATAACCAGCTGTTGACTCAGACTTGTGCCAGGATATATTGCTTATTTCACACGTCGAACAAGTTGGTTGAACCAAGAACCACAGTAGACGATAGAAATATGTCACCTGCTCCACCAGCAACTCTGCCAGACTTCCTGCCTCATCACCAATGTTCACAAATGTCGATCCACTGGCTACGTCTAGCCATTTCAGTAGCGTCCTCCCATCTACCAAAGTCACCTTCATAGACAGAACCTCAATCACATCAGACACTTGATTTCATTCCCTAGTGAAATCACATCCAAAGTTGAGTTCTCTACTTCAGTTCTCCCTGTGGTCTACGGAGTATACAAAGTCAGATAACGTTCTCGTTTGCCACAGAAAGTGAGCATTCTTGGCCAATGTAGCACCATATGTCAAGAAAACAGGCCTAACATCAAGCCATTAAACAATATGTATCCTCTTCCCCTTCATCGTGTATGGGTATAGTAGATCACCAGCAACCCTCTCTGACTTTGTCATATAACAAGGTAAAAATCCTACATAGTGATAGCTTCAGGCATCACATCAAAATTCTTAGCAGCTCCCTGATACTTACACCCTTGATCCCTTGTTCATGAGAATGGCTCCTCAGCTTCTACTCTTCGCCTTACTAGAATAAAACACTGACAGCTAATGGGAAATTACATGAACAGACCTCATAAATGGCAGTAGGAACCTTACCATCTGGTTGAGCATCGCAATATCCTTGTAGGAATTGCCTTCCTCTTCAGCTTTGGCAAACAATTCCATGAGGCTGCTCGGCTTGCATCAAACATAAAACGAATCCTCTAGTATCAGTAAGATGCAGAAGTAGCCGGAAGACTGGCCAATACAATTCGATTCGGTTGACACACTTGATTGACATACATAAAAGGCTGCAGGAACTAATACCTGGGCCATGCCGGAACACTCGATAACTACATGGTCAATTTCACCTCCCACTTCGAGAAGCTTGGTTACTGCACCAACGACATCCGCCTCTGTGCTACAGCACAAACATCCTGCAAAAACTCCAAACCCATTAGATATTGCAAGAGATCTCCTGGATGATGAAATCCAGCGATATCAATGAGGATTCAATCACCTCGTTCTGAAACCAAGGTGCAACTTGACAACATTACGACCAGGTAATCTACACGGAAAAAGACATCCTGCGCACATTCAAAAGAAACAAACTAGATAATCATACCGTTCTCGAGCTGGCTGAAGGCAGCCAAGTTCGAGGCTTGGCCCCCAGCCAGCACCATCCTCGCATCCACGTTCACCTGTGCACATCCAAATCAACCAAAACTCATCATCCCATTCTACACATATCTCCACTACACGACCTGCAGTTGAAGAAAAAGATGTACAAACAAAGCCATTATCAAAAAATCACCTCTGCAAGGTCATTCACAAGCACCGCAATGCGCAGTCCATTTGCATTCTTCAACAACCGAGACAGCAAAGTAGTCTGCAAGAAGTAAAGAAGAGCGTTAATAAGAGAAACCACAGCAAATCAAAATATCAAATGAAGACACCAAACATTAATCATTCCAATGACAGCAACAGTCAAGAAAATTGTTCCCTCGATGAACTCCAGCTCAGCAACGACGAGACGCAATACAGCAATTCCCCAAATAAAAGACGATACAAAACCTAAGAATCTGCGAAAAAACATAACAGAGCAGAAGCCACAGACCTTCCCAGCACCGAGGAACCCCGAGAGAATGGTGACGGGCACTCGCGGCCGCTTATGAGATCCATGCCATGACCTCACCAGAACTGCTACCAAAGACCCCGCAATCACTCCAGCGCCCAAAATGGTGGCCAGAACCGCGTGTCGCTGCCCATCCATCGCCAATTCTCCTCTATTCCCACAATCTCCTCCCAGACATGCCAATCCACAACACCCTCGAACCCAATCCAACAAACCTCCGCAACTTGATATCACTTAACCCAATTCCTTGCACAAACCAGAAAACCAGTTGCTGATGATGCAGCTTCCAACTCCCCTCCAAATCTCAGTTCCTTCCAAAAATTGGCAACCTAAAAACCTAGAATCAATAAATTTCCGCAACTGAATGGCGCTCAACCGCAGTTGCTGATAGCTTCAAACCCTACTCCAAACGTTTTTCATGCAAGATCAACTGATCGTCTCCAAAACTCGATGCCCTAAACCCTAAACCACCTGAAAATTTCCACACTCAAATGGCGCTTCGCCTGATTTCTCTCCTCACATAGCATCCACCCGCCACCACCTTCCAATCCCACTCCAACGATTCCAATACACAATCAACCGATCACCTCAAAACCTCCCACCCCGAAACCCTAAAACCCCAAATCACCTAAAATTCCGCAACTGAACCCAATTTCTTCCACAAAAAATTTCACCAGTCGCTGGGAGCTTCCAATCCCGCTCCAAATTCAACCGCGCAATCCACGAATGGTCCCCAAACTCGCCACCCCAGCAAACCCCAACCCCTAAATGAACCAAAATTTCCCAACCGGATGGCGATTCACGTGATTTTTTCCCCAGAAGCGGAATCCGTTGCTCCTGGATTTCTGATTCTGCTCCAGATCATCTGATGCACAAGTGATTGATGGATGGTTTGAGAAGGTGAGTGGAATGGTCTCGTGGGTGGGTCCTCATCGCCCCTCTTCTCATCGTTGCTGATCAGCGTCGGCCATCGCTGAATCCGTTCTGCTAAATCCTTGTCTGATTGCTTGCCGACGTTTTCTTCAGAAATCAACCTCTAAGTGTATCATTTTGGATTTCAACATGTCCTTCCTCTCTTCTTCTAAATTTTCTTAGTTGTAATTTTATTATTTTAATTTTTAATTTTTAATTTTTTGTTTTGTTTTTTGTCTTTTATTTTATGTTTTTATTTTTATTTTTAATATTATTATTTAATTTTTTTAATTTGTTCCTTCACATTCTGGCCATGATGGCTTCTCCACTCCTTGTTGTGGTGTTGTGGACTTTGATTTTTACAAACGGTAGGAACAATTAGAATGACTAAGGTAGAGACACCTAAAACCACCAACTTAAGGATTTTGAGCCTTTTTTTTCAGGGTTATTTTTGGGGTGTAATTTTCACTTGTTGAAAAATAGGTTTCTCATAGAATGCAAAAAATTTCAAAATTTTCTTTCAAATATTGAAATAGATACAAATTTTTAAACACAAAAGTACTTCATGACCCAAAACTGATATGTAGACTTTTCCATTCTCACGCCTAGCTGTTACTAATTTCCACTCTTGATCCGACCCAAAACCACCACTTTTCGAGTGTTTTAATTGGTCAGCTTGAATTGAGTGGTCTGACAATGCTAGTTCAGCTTAGTGGTGGTTCTGGGGAGACCTACAGGTTGGTTATGGGGGTGGTGCTGGTTTTGGGGCATTCGACCTTAGATCGGAAGCGAGAAGCGTGGTGTCGAGGATGAAGACATACCAACTCAAATGAAAGTAGAAAATTTAATTCTTTGGGACGTTTTTGTACTAAATTTAAGGTCAATGTGAAAGAAATTCCAATATCGGCTATAGATTTGTGGTAAATGCATGTTGACAAGAAAGGTAAATTGCTGTTTGGAAAAATTCAATCGAACCCAGAGCTCTATTATTTGTAAAACCGCACACCTTCCTTGGTTTTGAAATAGTAGTCCATAAATAATTATATTAAAAATTCCTACATTTGATGTAGAACTAACAAATATTGGAAACCTAAGCATTGTAAGAGTTCAAACCAATTTCATAGATGAGATCTAGTCACATTGAAGGAGGTATTGTTTGTTTTGTGAATAATAACAAACTACATGGCATTATTCATGGCAAACATTAAATTTGGAGATGTTAAGTAAAATTGGTGGCACGAATAGGATGATTGGCACTTTTGCCTTGTTTGGTGCAAAACTGTCCTTCACCTTTACTGGACTTTGTCATTCAATTAAAAATTAATGAATCTCTCGGATAAATCCAATAATAAACAGAGGAAGGAAGTGTAGGAAGGCATATTGTAGATGGTATGATGAAAACGTTTGGGAAGAAGAGAAAACCAAATATTGCAACAATGCAACATTTTCCAAAAATGCATAAAGTAGCCGTTGTTGGAGCTGGACTTAGAATTATGTGTCATTCTTGGCAGTAGGCAATTTAATATCACACTCTTGGTTACTGCAATTGTAAGCAGATGATTTTCCAAGTGCTTTACTATATGCTGCAGTGCTTATATCATTTACTTAATATGCCATTCTTAGCTAACCAATATCAGATGCAACTCTTTTGAAAAACAACTACCGTAACACCATAGTAGGTTCCTTCTTAAATAATTCCCAAAAATAAATAAATAAATATGAAAATTATGAAAAGAAGAGAACAAAAATAGAATAAATCATTTCTTGTAATATTTTGTTATATCTAAGCCATTTGTGGTTAATTTTATTGATTTTTTGTTAGAAAACAAAAATCCACAAAATCATTTTTTTGAGGGATAGCCCTTATTTTTCCAAAAAACATAAATCATTATTTGTTTTGCTGTGAACATATTGTGGTGTTACGGTAATAAATCCATGGCTATTGATTAAATATAATAAGAGTTGAAAACTATGAATTCCCAAAATATATGAGCAATGCATAATCTTCTAAACCAAAATTCTCCAATGAATTTTTTATAAACATAAAAAAATTAAAAACTAATCTTTGCTAATTTGAATTTTCTTATAAGTACATACTAGTAGAGAGGGTATACAACTACACCAAAGATAAACACCAAACAATGACCAATTACACCTCAAAACTAAATTTATTGGTGTAATTGTTCATCTTTGGTGTAATTTTACACCTTTTCTACTAGTGACATTGAATTTACTTCTCTACATTAGCTAAAAATTGGACACACCTTTGTATAACAAATATTGACAAAGTAGTTTAGAATAACCTTGGAAATTTAACCTTTAAAAAAAAAACGAGCCCTATCACGGTTGATTTGACTTTGATCAGGCTCCTAGTTACTAAATGTAGATCATATAAAGTTAAAATTTTTGCATTTTTCTATACCTTTCCAACAAGACCATTCATGCTTCAAAAGTCCTCATACTATAGGAGATATTTCCAGTCAAAGTTTAAAAATACTATTAGGGCATGCTAAAATTTGCCCAACACTGCATAATATGATCATTTATCCTCAAAACCTGCCCAAAATTTATTAGATTATAGAAACTTCAAAATTCATGAAAAAATGATTTTTTATTTTTTTTCAAATTTTGTTTGTTGTACATGTAATTGTAGATTTAAAACACGATCTCCCTCCTTAGATTTCCAATCCAATATTTTTCCATATGCCTTTTCTACTATCAAAGATTGGCCTTTGTATTTGAATTTCAGCATACCTCCCGGTAAAAAACCAAGCATTTCTTTAGGTTTTATAAGTTGTATGAGAGTAAAAAGTGCATGAACATATTCCTAACCCACTTAGGACCAAGAATGTAAAGACCCTCGAGTCAAATTTACTTTTGAAATTGATTTTTTTGCTCACAAAACACTTCAAACCCATTTTGCTCCAAGGGAGATTTTTATTTTTTTCAAACTTTGAACATTATCATCTCACAAATGGTAAGGATTTTGAATCTAAGATTTGGGTACATGTACATGCACAAGTAAGGTACTAAATCTTACAGTTATATAACCCCAAAATACACCAAAACTTGAAACCTTACACCTTGTATTGAAATTGCCCAATTTTGACAGTTTTGAGACCTTTTGACTTTAGGGGTTAAAAAGCATCTAAGCCTATGTTCTAAGATCCACATGCACCACTTTCACTGGGCTTGAGAATTTGAACTTTCGGACACTTAGAACCAGTCCTCGGTATCTTACTATCTTTGCACAATAAACCTATATGACAGAGTCTGTATCATGTTACAACACAAGTATGGAGGAGGTACTCATATATGATGAACTGCAATGCACTTGGCATTTGAGATTTTGAAAAGTAAGCAGTAGTATTAGGAGTCTTGAGGAATGAATACATGAAACCTTTCTGATCAAATGCTTTAATATATTGTAATAATTTCCTCAAGGGGCAGCTTCAAATCCAGTTGATGATCTGTCAACACATACTGACAAATTTCATGTGTGTCAAGATCCAAAAAGCTACTGAATATTGAAAACCACTACCCACTTCAAGATGCTCCAGGTGAAGCAAATGAAGCATCTCTTGCAAAAAACTATTCAAGATATGATTATTACAAGTCACCAACTGAGTTCTAGACACACAGATTATACGGACACACTTTTCACGGTTGAGTCGGCTGATCGGGAGGGCTAACCTGGAACAAAAAGCACAAGCGACAACTTAGTCATTGGTCCAGTCTTCAACAAATTTATACCAGAGAGGGTCACTAGCACTACAACATAGATCCACAACATATAACACTCAAAGTTAATGGAATTACACTAAGTCACCTACCTATGCGGAACATAAATCAGAAGGTAGGCTTGGGTCAAATTTGCAATGCAAGGATGAATAGGAAGAAAATAAAGTACAAAAAGAGAAGAAAAAGAATGTCAAGAAACATCAATTTTAGTTTATTATGTATAGCACTCCACTCACTCCACGGCCTTTGTATCAACTAAATGAACTAAGTACCACAAATAAAAGTACGAGATCCTTTATTTTCACAATGATTTTCACAGTCATGCCTCTGAACTTCTAGAAAATGCAGTCTCCACAAAGAGGTGAAGGATAAAGTTTAAAGAGGTGAAGAATGAAGAAGCCTGCCCTGGTGGGTTGCTCAAATGGTTAGAGGAGGGATCTACCTGCTGGTCATGAGCTGCTGGTTTGAAGAAACCAAAGATCCTCTTCAAAAATCCAGGCTTCGAAGTGTCACGCGATCCATTATCTCGCCGCGGCACCCCTGCCCAAGAGTACACGTCTCTCACAGTATGAGTAACCGGGTCCTCCTCCCGCTTGCAATGGATTGTGACTTCTTTATACTCCTGACAGTCATCGGAGCTCAGAACTACGGCATTTGGATCATCATGTTTCTCTGCACACCAGTACTCACGATACGTTGCGTTCGGGTCCACGCTAATTTTGTGAGTCTCTTTGTCGGGAAGCACATTCAAAAATCTTTTTATCCCTGCAGTCGATTCTTTCAAAATGAGCTCTTTGCCAGTTTTATTGGTCACCTTCGTGGACGGCATTTTTGTCTTCTAAAGCTACACTGGTGGGTTAACAAATCCTAAACCTAGTAGCCAGGCAGACCTTTGTCCCACTTTCGAATCACCCACGTATCACAAAGGATTACAAAATATGACAAAATGAAGAGTGCTGTGAAAACAAGCAGCGACACAATAACAGCAACTTTGTTTCTCCAGTTTCTCCAGAAGTCTTGGTCTTGGAATTTCAGGTTGTTTTTTGTGTGAACTCTGAATTTGAATTTTTGCGGACCTAGCCTTTTTAGATTTCCCGCTCTTTGGCCTACCTCCTGAATACCATTTAGTACACCATGGTCAGACTTTGCAAACAGTCATGTAGCTCTGATTAAAACTAAAATTCATGCACAAAATGTACTCAAAATTTTAAATTTGAAAAGAAGGACCTTATACATGGCAGTATTTAGACCTAGGTGGAATAATTTCAATACCTTGTATATTATGTAAGAATTAGGAAAGGAAGACTAGTTCCAACGACGTGTTGGCGACACCACAACCTCATGATACAAGACAAGAGTCAAGATTGAACTAATGCACAACTGAGAAACATATTAAAATCGTCTATTGAACAACAATAGGTGAGGGGGAAGCATGAACATACCGCTTTAGAATTCTTCTCTGAGTTGATGGTGGTTTCCAAAGACTTAAGATCCGAGAACAAACGTAAAAGCCCGATGATGGTCACTAACGTACCAAACCCTGATAAAACAATCGGGAACCAGATTTTCCCGCACACTGGAACTCCTGCCGGAGGCGTTGCACCTGCTGTCAACTGCGACACAGCAGTGAGCAATACTCCTTGAAACACAGCGTACCAACCGATGATGTTGTGGATCTGAGTGTGCAAGTCTATGCTCTTACTCTCTCTCCGGGATTGCCTGTGGTCGAATTCTTGCTCTATCCGTCTCCACTCTGCTAAAGCTAGTTTAAACAGCGGGTTCCCGTTCTCAATACGCCACAAATTCTCTATCTCCCTGTACGAGTCTAATTCCCTATCCTCGTCTGATATGTTCTTCTTGATCGACTCCTCCGATTCTGTAACCTGGGCTGAACACTTTGTCTTGATCAACTCCTCCGATTCTGTAACCTGGGCTGAACACTTCGTCTTGATCAACTCCTCCGATTCTGTAACCTGGGCTGAACACTTCGTCTTGATCAACTCCTCCGATTCTGTAACCTGGGCTGAACACTTCTCCTTGATCGACTCCTCCGATTCTGTAACCTGGGCTGAACACTTCTCCTTGATCGACTCCTCCGATTCTGTAACCTGGGCTGAACACTTCTCCTTGATCGACTCCTCCGATTCTCTAACCTGGGCTGAACACTTCTCCTTGATCGACTCCTCCGATTCTCTAACCTGGGCTGAACACTTCTCCTTGATCGACTCCTCCGATTCTCTAACCTGGGCTGAACACTTCTCCTTGATCGACTCCTCCGATTCTGTAACCTGGGCTGAACACTTCTCCTTGATCGACTCCTCCGATTCTCTAACCTGGGCTGAACACTTCTCCTTGATCGACTCCTCCGATTCTCTAACCTGGTCTAAACATTTCTTCTTGATCGACTCCTCCGATTCTCTAACCTCCTCTGATATGTTCTCTGATCCCCGCTCAGCCGGCACATGTCCTTGGCCTGCAACTTCAGAGGGTCCGTCAGCTGGCATAGTCAAAATCAAATGACGGAATGGAAGAAATTGCAGTGCCCTTGAAACCCTTATCTATGCCTTTACACTTTCGAAGTAAAGACGTTTCATCAACTCTCTGCAAGCAGAACGTGTGCCTCACCTTCTTATTTCCACTCAGTCGGCAGAAATGCGTTCGGAATGTACCTCCAATGTCTGCAGCTTCTAGCCTGCATTATTGCGCATCGGTAAATACTAAGTTAAACCAGTCTAAGTTATTTATATCCACTCAAGGTATATCAGGGGACGTAGAGTTTCCTTTAAAAAAACTTTTCATTTTTTATTCTAGATCTCATCAGCAGAATCTAATGTGGTTTAGGGAAATTGTATGAATTTGAAAGATGTCCAACATAAGTATGCCTAATTCCGTCCGTAGACTTTCATGTTTAGTTGTGTACAGGAAATTCTTGTCTCCATTTTCAATTAGTTTCTCAAGATTGTCTTAGATTTGTCGGGGTAAGAAACAGGCTGGTGTACATTAAGATGGAATTATTAATGTCTCGTAACTGCAAATCATGCTGGATTCCAGACGCTCAAGTCAACATGGAGGTACAGTAATGGTTGCATGGAGCAGGTCCACAAGATGCCAAACATCGGCGTACCGTCACCCGTGTATTAAAACATATTTGATGCTGTGTCACGTGGAAGTTGGTGCAAAAAGAGATTTAGAAGCTTAAAATATTGGGAATACATAGCACCTGCTGCCACCGCAAGTGCCGGCTGCAGAGCAAGTGGCGTGGGATCCTTTTATTGCCATGTTCAGATGTTCAAGATCATTTATTTGATGCTCAGTCATGGCCCCGAGGGCCGAGGACCAACTTGCAGCATGCAGGCGACCGCCGCCCTCTGCCACCAGGATTTCATCGTATCCCCGTCGCTCCTCCGCAAGCACCCAGCCCGAAAGGCCACCACCGCCGACCACCATCATTCCCATGGTCCTTCGTCGCAGTAGGGTCTGAATTCGTCACCGCTCATGAGCTCGCACAGAAACCAACGCCGACTATCTCATTGTTAACCAACTCGGCCAATTCCGCCTCAACATGACGGCATACGACGCCCGCTACCAGCTGCAGTCCAAGTGCGCACCCACCTGCAAGGCGTTATAAAATGGCAGAAGCTGGAGCGCTGCCGCTCCCACATCACCAACTTCGTCGCCTACATGCGGAAGCTGGAGCGGGTGCCGGTGCCGGTGCCGGTGCTAGAGGTGGCACCGCTGGATTACATATCGAACGCGGCTCCGATCGAAGTCTTCAAATATGTTCGGGCAAGATTTGATGAGTCAAGTTGTGAGTTCCTGGTGCCACTTAGCCGGCTAGAAAGGATTGCGAGGAGCTAGATAATTAATGGCTCTTAGGTGCCCATAAGTACATTGCCCTTTTTTGTCGTCAGTTTTAAGTTGTGTAGATCAGAATTGGCATCCGCAATATGATAATCCCACCTTTTTCTAATTCTCCGTAGTTTGAAGTTACGCGTATAACGGATAATTAATACCTGTAGAGGCAGAAAGATTTAGCAAGGTGGTCATAAAGACTAGGTTAAATGGTGCAGATTCATACTTTGACTTTTACTATAAGTTTATTTTAAATATGACCTAGTTTTATAGTTGAAGAATTTTCATAATACGCCCTAGTGCTGGCTGCATGGTGTGCTTAAGGTCGACTGCCCTAAAACCACCAACTTAAGGATTCTGAGCGTTTTTTTACAGGGTTATTTTTGGGGTATATTTTTGCCATGTAGGAAAGTTGTTTTCTAACATAATGCGATTTTTTTCAGAATTTTCTTCCCAATAATGAAATAGATACAAATTTCTAAACACAAAAGTACTTCGTGACCCAAATCTATTTTGTAGACTTTCCCATTGTCACACCTAGCTGGTACTAATTTTCACTCATGTCGTGACCCAAAACCACCAGCTTTTTGAATGCTCTGATTGGTCAATTTGAATTAAGTCTTCTGACAATGCTAGTAGCCGGTAGTGGCGGTTCTGGGGAGACCTACAGGTTGGATATGGGGGCGGTGGTGGTTTTGGGGCATTCGACCTTAGTTCTTGTATATGTGGAGTTTAGTTAAGCATATCCTCAGTTTTAATTGGGTGACAGGTCGATAGCTTTTCTTAAGTTGTCCTTGAATTCTCCAGCTTCTCATGATCATTGCAAATTCATGACGAGTGAATCATAAATAAATGACTTGCCAATCTGTTTTGCAATACATTTTCAACTCGTTCATTGATTCCATGGGTATAATTCGATCCTATGGATCTAATCCCCAAGTCGCAGCAGATCCCTTCCATGCACTTTGTTGCTGGCTGAGATCGAAGCCAAGATACCATGCAGAGGAATAAGATCTCATAATTACGCGAACTACATATTACGAAATTACCGTACAATGAAAGCAAGCAGAATCGACGAACTCTTGGACTCTGCGATTGACCAGGAGCGGAACGGGTGCTGGCGCATCCATATCGATCATCATCTATGTCGCCATCAGATCCTATGAGGATCGAAGCTCCATGGACAGGGAGATCCTCCCTCACCGTGGTGGCCACGCGTATCCCAATCCACATGAAGATCAGGTAACTCATTCTGAAATTTGAGAAGCATCCACACCGACTGAGCTGGTCGAGTTTAAATATTGATCACGTGCGATGACTCCAAGATCTATGATGAATATCCCCTGCTTGCCATCGAAGACATCCTGTATGTCGAGCCGTAGTTTTAATGTACGGTATACTGTAAGTTGTAAATGCCTGCCCAGAACCAATCGGACAGCCACAACGTCTGAGTTGAGTTCGACTCTTCGTGGACTCCTTCAAGAAATCTTCGCCGACATTGATCAGTTATTATTCTGTGCTGACGGGTTTCATTTCTTTCTCGCGGCGCAGATTATTTCCATATCCTGGGCCAGCTGCTCAAGTGTTATTTACAGTAATGTTGATTCATGAATCAACTAAGCTTCAGGACATTTATTTTTTAAACCGATATCAGCGAGTCTGAAGGATGCTCATTTTGTACCCGTTTGATTTTGGTGTACATATATCAAATTAGTTGATTGGTAGATTACAATTTGTGTACCTGGGCCCTGAATTGAATGAGTTTGTGCACAGGGGGTACTACGTTCTTTTGGCTGAAATCCCTACTCTTTTAAGCACTTCAAAAGAATTCGGTTTTCATTCTAATAAATAGAGACCTGTCTTCACTTCCGAGTTGATGTATGATGCACTTGGTCTGTTTCAAAGAGGCCCTGTCTCGCACACATCCACGACTAAGATTTACCCTAATCGTGTCTTCTATGTAAGCAAATATAAGAACGATCATTACATTATCTAAGGAAATCATATGATTGAGTTTACTCCTTCGAATTTGTTCACTTCACCACTACACAAGGACACTTCGGCGTTATTGACACTTCAAGATTCACAGCTTTGAAAATATTTGATTCTTCCCGAGTCTGCTTCCAAATTCAGCCTAACACGACGAAGCTGATGAGTGTACAACATCGTAAACTCTGGACGAAATTTAGAGTAATTTCATTCTCTTCCTTGTAAGTCACAGTCATAGGATGATATTGAGTTCAAGGTCTGAATTCGCAGACTCCCACTGTCTCGATCATTACGTTATCATCATAAGCATTAGAATCGACAGTTTCACCTACAGTATATTGAGCTTCGAAGCCGTTTGAGGTACAGATAACATGCAATGCTATTCACCAAAAGGTGCACACTATAAATAAAGAATATTGCACGGTCACTGGCAAGCAGCTGTGTATTCTCAAACGGAATGTGCTAGTGCACTAAAACATATTTTTTTAGAGAGAGAACGAGAACTCGAGCCTTGTGGTAAATCATCCCAGAAACAACTCCACCACTCGAAGAACCATCTTAGACAGCAACTGGAGAATACACATTGGAGAAACTACAAACCCCGGCCCTGAACTATTATAACACAAATCTCATTTTCAAGCTTCACGTAAATCGACCATCAGGATAAAAACATATATATTTCAAGGAAGGAATTAATTAAAACAATATGGTCCTAGACTTCTAGAAGAAACTTATGTGTGAGTTGATAATTTCAGGCTACCAATATCTAACTCAGATGACCTTACGATGAAATACTGTCGCCGCGAGGAGTTAAATTCCTTGCCATATCCAGCCACTCCATGCCGATTCAATGGGGTCATCCCAAAGTTTAGTAGCTCTTCTACCTGCTGCTCCCGTTAAGGAATGTCAACCAAATACTCACGTTTAATTTCTCCCCAGAAATTAGCTTTCTGAACCTGTCTGAGACACAATCATGGAGCCATATTAAGGTACCATCACAGTACCTTACACCAGATAGTTAGATATGGTATTTGAAAAGCTCTATGCGCGAAATCATTTTCACTTACATAAGCATCCGCTTTATTAGGTTATATGCATCAGAGCTTCAACGAGCTGCTAGATTCCAGGCTAAAGCAGTTGCGCACTTGAATTTGGCATAATCGTGAATTTGTAGTGTTGCGTCCTGCAGCTGGTCCATGCTGTAAAGAACATGATATGTACAAGCATAGAATTTAGAAATCCAGTCAAATCATATAGATCCAGAGGAAAGTGCACAAGTGTGTACAGTGCAGTTGTACTGCAAAAGGATTCTGCATTGAAAATATACTATGCTAAAAGGTAACAGCAAAATTTACTTGACGCATTCATTTCCCAGCATGGGATTTTCTCTTCAAATATCAAGAGAGAATATCGAGAGGTTCTGAGTTATCGTAATTAATTAAATTTCTTAAATGAAGGTCTAGAATTTTCATTAATTCCAAGTTTCACACATAAGAGAACATAGAAGATGTACAGAATAGATTCTCAATATTAATATTAACTCACATTGACTAAGGTAAAGTGACGTACAATATTGTTGAGACAATTCGCCAGGTCGTTGCATTCTGTACTCAACATTTGTGACCGCCCAACTACCAGGTGCTTCCAAACGAGGTCCAACAATCTGCCGTACATGTAAAACTTAATAGGACCTATCCACCTGATTCGATATCACAGAACTTTCAAAGCAAATTCTCGTTGAATTATCCTACAAATGTAGTATAGATGGAATAATTTTCGCTATAAACAAAGATGAGAATAAAATGTGATGCCTTGCAAAACATCATAGTACTCATGCAAAACAAGCAGAATATTTATGTTGGGTTATGAAAACCAGCTCTAACAATGGACAGATGGCTCGTAAAGATCAAGAATTAATTTCACCTTGTTGTCCTTGTTGCCGTGTTAGGGTTGTATTCTGTCACATATTCAACAATAACATTTGTCCTTGTCACAGGCTAGAAGTTTGTTGAGGATAGAAGATAATTTCTGACTGAGAACAACTGATGCCTGTGCAAAGAAATACATAAATTTCATCAGGCCGGTTATTTTCAGCAGCATGCCGTTCACACAATCAAGCGAATTGCTCTGAAAAGAAACGCACCATATGTGTCGAAAAATGTGCACCTCACGCCGCTACAACCACTCTATGACATTCTCCAGATGAATCTGCGTTGAAAATGAACTCAAATTTGCAGCATCTGCCTTGCCCTGCTGCCGTGTTCAGGTTGTATTCTCTTCTGTTAAGCATCAGGCCGTGTCGCCTTTTTGTTTCAAAATTTAAAAAGTGTTGCAGCATCTCAAATAGTTGATTTTCAGACCAGAAGGAAGAGATCGTTCAGTCAAACACGACTCTAATATTCTAATGTGGTGAGAAAATAATACTGCTAATGAGAAGTAGCTATTTCAGTCTTTAGAACGTCAGAAATAAATGCAGATTAACTAGTTTTCAGATAATAGGCTTACCGAAACAAGTACAAATTTCAGTTCCTCTCTAGTATATCATCAAACTTCAGTACCCTTTGAATAACCGACTGGTGACCCTTTGAGTAACCCTTGGAAATAGTCGCCACCAACTCAATCACCTGAATCCCCGACAATGGTTTCCCCAGACAAATAAACGTAATGCAGCAAGATTATACGGAAGAATCGTAAATATCAATGCTACGGCCGACCTTTGGACTGTCCAGCCCGCCCACTAAGATTGGACATGTTTTGCTCAAAAGCATCATGTTTTTTTAAAATAAAAAAACACTCATCAAGATCATACTGGTAAGGATGTCCCGGCTTTGTAATCGGCTGTCAAGAGCTGAAAAACGATGTTTTTGGTGCTCAGCCGTTTCAGTAGATGCTCGGACTGAAGATGATTCTGTAAACATTTTGTCTTCCAATTATCTTCAAAAACGACTGATAATAACAAGATTCTAGTGGTTTCCAAAAGGATCACCGTGGGAAGCATCAAATCGGGAACAACGAGAAACGTGCCGGACCTCTGAAACTGTGACCACTGAAGCACGCACTCAAAGTCTGGCAAGTCAAGTCAAGAAAGCGCCAGTTAAACAGTGTAGATGGACTGGGCTTGAGTGGTCGTACCCAGAAGTTGGCGGAAGAGTACTAGATTTCACAGCAGCTTCCACGCCTACGCATGCGATGACCGCTTGCCCAGAGCACTCCATGCAGCGTCCCCATCTGAATGTCTGAATTTGCAGACTGCCGGCTTAACTCGCAGTGGTTGGTGAACTGACTTTGTGCAGACAATCAATTAATCTATGCGAGGCAGCGTATTCAGCAAGCACAGTAATACAGTTGGTGGCAGGATCATCATGCCCTGCGAGAATTGCTTTCTGAAGGAACTGAAAAATGAGTGGACGCACGTCACTTAAGTATTCACTACAGATCATTCTCCAAAATAGGGAAAGAAGTGAAACACTTTGCAAGGGGCTGAGAAAAATTCCAAGATTAAGAAACGTATTATCAGCAGGAGAATTTTTGAGGTACTTTATCACATCCAATATGTACGAATATCCAGTAGCATGCGGACTGCTGCAAAGCAGCCAACGAAGATGAAGCATCACTGCATAGATCGGATGCACGATGGACATTTTTCACCAGCTTCAAACTTCGTTTTTCTAACGGCAAACTGGAGGAACCACATGTGAATCACTTTAACAGATATCCCACAAACTCCTAATACAGAATCCAACCTAGAGAGATCCGCAATGCAGCTACATCACCGAGACGCCTACCCGAGGTCCTGCATTTCACTCGCCATGCCATTGGAATTTCACTCAGCGCAGTGATGTAATTTCACTCAGCGCAGTGATGTAATTTCACTCGACATCCCATTTCAGCGCAGTGTGGAATTTCACTCGCCATGCCATGCAATCCCATGGCAGTGAAGCGACATGCCTAACCTACATTGACAGCACTACGATACCGGCAGCGCTGCCGTGAGAACATTCCATCAGAAATGAGAAAATACTCGCATTATGAAATGCCACGCGATGACGGCAGACTCTGTTATCTAATTCTATGACCTGGATCCAGTATGACAAAGGATTTACACAATTATAATATGTCAAGTTCGGGTACCTAAACCTGCGTCGAAAATGAGGATTGCATTTGAACCTGAAATAGGGAAATTCTGCCTGCAATCCCATGGCAGAGCAGTGTGGAATTTTCCTTGGGAAACAGAGTCTGCGAACAGCCACTACGCCCAACAAGCAAGTGAAAGACTTGCATACTGTTTCTATTTCCAATTTCATAAAACGGAAGTTAGTACATGCTAACGGAAATAAAAGCCCTGTACGTAGCATTTCATATCTCCTGCTCTTTCCGTTCCCAGCTTGTATCCAATCCGCGTGAAGTCTTGCCGTGCACTGGCATCGTAAACATCAAATTCTGACAACCGTTATGCCTCGACTACGATATATTCGTGTTAGCATGTGGAATCCGACTCTAAATCCAAGATCTTCTGTAACATTACAACTCAGAAGCACACAACACTACAAAAATCACATTTACATCGTAACAATTTTGAAAGCTTACTGTTAAAGCTGTGTTACAAAGCTGGCCAGGTTACTGTGATCAGAATGTGCACCGGTATGTATAGAACACTAAATAAACTGCACTCTAGGTAGCTTTCCATATCGTTGGAAATGCACACTGCTGTAAGTGTCCCTACACCCAGCCACTCCTCAGCACTCTGCTACAACTATGAATCAATGTTACCGAGGCTTGCAAAACGGCTAGCATTTTTCAATGGTCTGCTAAGCTGCGGTAAAATAAAGTTATTCCCAAGTATGGATGTACACTGCCTTGGCAATCACCAGACTAAGTACCTAACCAGCACACAGAGACGTCCCAGACCAACACAATACGAAGAGAGTACTTCCTCCCTGCTAATAAGAAATGTAAAGCAGATGTTCACTGCAGTCCAGGTACTGCTCAGAGAACTTGAGCATCAGCTCAGAGCCAACCCAATACAACATCATCGGTCCACATTCCTTCAGAGATTTAGGAGGCTGCCTATTCAATGAGACTGACAACCTTCCCCCAACTCACGAAAAGCTGTAACTCAGCCATCTAAACTTCAGACTCCAACATTTTTAAATCGTTCTGCAGCCCATCGCTAATATCCACATCACATGCAGCTTATGACCTAATAGTACGCCTTGCGAGGGTTATTCTGCAATGTATTCACAAGCCAAGACAGACAAATCCCTGTGTCAGTTGAATGCCATATGCAATGATCGTTGCACACATTGTTAAAACTACCATACACTCTAACGACTAAAGAGTTCAATGACAACGACCGCAGTCGCATAAATCGGAGGAAACAAGTACTCAAAGTTTCACAAATGTTTTAAGTAACAAAAAATTACCAGGGGGTTCGGTCGGAACCGGTAGCCAAGCATCATACGTTTCTTGTACTGTTCATAAATGTCATCATCTGCTGTCACTTCACCGGGTACCTCCGCACCAACTCCCAGATTGTTCACTTTCACACTTCCAGCTTGCACTGGATCTGCAATCCCACTCCTTCCACTACCCAAACCCTCTCCTGCAAATCGAAGGTGGATACGTCATTTTAAAGAAACGCCGCCCCATTCAAGATATAATTCGAAGGGAAATCTTCAAAGTTTACATTGAATATGACTTGTGATAGAACAGTGAGTTTCCATTCACCTCAGAAAAGGCTTCTCAACTAGGCGTACCTTCTTTCCATCCCATTTTAGAGAGCAACCGATGCCCAACATTGTCGGCTTGAATTTTTGCACGATCAGCAGTAGCTTTTGCTGCTTTTGCAGCCTTAGCATCATTACACTTCGCCAAGAACTTTTCCAACTCCTCGGGGGGAATGTAGTCTCCCATATGATGCCCTTTCTTCCCTGCACACAAACCCCAAGTCAAGATTATATCTCCATAATACAACGTGGAAGCACTTAAATTCATACATTCGTTCTATTTTTGCAATGATTACGAAGCACGTAGTATTGCAGCAATCAAGACTAATTGGCGAAATAAACTCAGGAAGTGCTGCACAAGTTCTTGGCACTTTTGAGACACTTAATGCCAACTAGCATCACATAACATGATTCACACCCTTAAGAGGTCCATATCTTAATATTAGCTCTTGATAGAGAAAGTAAAACAGGATATACACTTCTAAGAGTTTATTAAGATAGCTTTGTCAGAAAATAAACCTGCAGAACCATCATCGACCACCCCTACGCTAGGGGTTGCATAAGCAGAACGTGCAGCTTCTGAATGCCACACACATAATTAGATTGAGATGGCAAATCTAACATAGCAATTTATAAAATGTGGCAACATTTTCTCTGCTTATCCTGCTCACCCAAAGTTAAAACTGGTTTTATTTTATCTTCCAATGTTATACAACAATATTCTCCAGGAGGATAGCAATGCCTTCATAACATTTACATGAATAACACTCGTATATTGAACAGCATACATACTCATACTGAAAGCAATACCACCCTAAAGGGGAAATTTACACATTACCTGGAACCGCTGGTTCGTCAGGCTGCCAATTATCTGCCAAACTAGGCGTTTGACTAGCTGCATCAAACAAGCATCTCTAATTATCAGCATCATATCAGATAACAAACAATCCTCACCATTCAAAGATGCAAAAGAAACAATGGGATGCAGAATGTTTCCAAAACATCACTTTCTGGCCTGGCATAAACTTAAGACGGTGGCTAAGAAAGAGAACAGTAAGGTATTCATAGAGAATCAACATGCTTGAACTTTAGCAGAACTTAATAACCAAAAGATCCACCTACCCGATGGTGGATGAAGACCAGGAGGCGGCGGCATTTCGTCTTTGGACTGCTTCGGAGGTCTACGTAAAGCCTCCTGCGCGGCCTTTTTCATGTAAAACTCCATCATAGCCACTGAATCATTTGCATGTGATTGCTGACTATACCGGTCTGTAATGAGAAAAATTGCAGGGAAACAACTTAGCACACAATCCTGATCGCAAACAGCGAAGAAACACATAGATATATTGAGAATGCAGAAACGCAAATCGGAAAAACTTATTTGAAGAAAGCAAGGTAAGAGCAGTAATAACATGCACACAACAGCTTAGCGAAAAATATACTTCAGTTCAAGTTGCATGTTATTTACCTTGCCCCGGTTCACGTGACGACCCCGATGAAAAAGACGGTCTCTGATGATCGCTACCGCCACTATACAATGCAGACGCTGGTGTCTGATACCTCGGCTGATGCCCTCCAGTTGATTGTCTGTAAGAGCTGCTTTGATTGGTGGTACCACTCCCTACCATAAGAAAGACTAGTCAGCTTAAACAAACAACAAACAGGTCAATGACCAGTAGGGCACACCAATTCTTGTATTCAAGCATCGACATCTAGGTCACCATCGTCTGCTCACGTTCCACCACTACAGAGAATATTAAGTAAGCGCAAACCTGTGTGCACTGCTTGCGAAGCACCAGTTTCGCCTGCAAGAATTGCCTCCTCTTGAGCAACCCGATACTGATAATACTTGTACTCAGCACATTCGGCATCAAAGAGAAACCTATACAAGCTCGCATGTCCAAGGATCAATCACCATGAAGAAGAGACTTGAATTCAGAATCCGGATTCACGCAGTGCAAGGTCATCCAAAAACAGGAGCTCCGCATAAACCATGGAAGCTTTGTAGCTGTACAGCTTTAACTGAAGCATGAGGGAAAACCTGAATGGACTGTTGCCAGGGTTCTTCTGACGCGTAATGTCCTCAAATTGTCGCCCATTCTTTGCGACGAAGAGTGCTAGTTTATCGGCGACCTTCTTAACCTCTCCATCAGAAGGAGGATGTGGAACTGTTACACCAAGTCGGAATAAAGAGGTTAGAGCCTCCACGCCTTTCTTAATAGAAATCCACATTGGCAGGGAGTTCAGCCCTACCTTGCAACAGCTTGGCAGTTGCCCTACTCACGCCGAACCTCACCCAAAACGATAATGACCCCAGAGTCCGAAACAGGTCAATAGGTTCAAAACATCAGCAAAAAAAATAGCATAAAGATAAACGCACCAGAATCTTTGGGCTCGGGCGTTAAGCTTCTCGGGGCGGTTTCGGTTCTGGACCTCTTCGATTGTCTCTGGGCATCGGAATCATTCTCGTCATCTTCATCTTCTCCAAGTTTAATCGGAGCCACGGGCAGCTTAGATTTCTGCTTCAGACTGAATGCGAGTTTCCCGTTCGGTAGAACCCCCTTAGAGACGCTTCCGGAAGGTGAAGGAGCTCCACCTTTGCCGTTGAAGCTTGGTTTTGATGATTTGATAGTCATGGAAACGACTGGACTGGTTTTAGCGGACTCAGAGGCACCACTCTGCTGGCTCTGCTTGAACCTCTCGAGGAACGACCCATCGTTGGGAAAAGGAGTACCCATCCTCTCTGATGTCTTCTATCTTTCTCTTCCGTCTGCACTCTTAATATCTCACGTTATACACCTTCCTATCAACTCAATCACCACTCTCCAATTCCCCACCAGGCCCCCCACTGAGATTCCCCGCAAGAACAATCGGTTGAAAACCTAACCCCGCACTTCTTGACACCGCAAAACTCCAAAACTCTCCGCCCAAACTACACCAACTCCATCAACCTTCCCAATCATTTCCTGAGTCCAGCCTACCGAACACCACTCCAGGACACAAAGCAACGAGAAAACAACCAAAACGAAAACAACTGTAGCATCGATCCTGCCTTGTCCTCGTCGATGCAGAGCAATTGGACCGTGATCTGAAGATTGTGTGCACTGAAAGGCGCGAATTCCACCCCCTGCTCATACTCCGGGTCAGCAATACTACATACAGCAGCCACTAAACCTACCCCCGAAACCCTATCACAAAAAACCGACTCTCTCTCTCTCTCCCTGTCTCCTTCTCTGTCTCCCTCTCCCTCACCTCACAGGCACTCCCCTAACCCCATCCGGATCTATCAACCGCACTAGGAGCACCACCACCACCGCAAACCACTAAACCTACCATCACAAACAATGAAAGCAGACACAGCAACGAGATTTTATTCTGGCAACCCATACCTCAAGTCGGACCGAACTCCTGGCTCATGAACCAGTCTCTGTACGATGTGTGTATGTGTATGTAAGCTTTGTCTCCCTCCGTGAATGAATTCTCATGCAGTCTAACCATGCCACTCCTACAATTGGCAATTCTCTCTCATCTGTGGACCTCACAACCCCGTTCCACCGCTGTAGTGGACCAAATTGCCTGAAATTTAAGGCACGGCTTCTCAGGCGCGAGGGCACTGCTCTTCCGACATATCACTCCCCACAGACATCTGGTGAAGCTCCGGACGTGGTCTAGCGTCCGGCAAACTCGAGCAAAGCTTCAGGAAGATCATGCGCGCAAACCCTAATTCTATGCCAGCTTCTGCCTTTGTATGAGATTTGGATGAAAACGACGACATATGCGTCCCTATGGATGACTTTATGCGATTTATCATCCTCGTCTTTGCGTACGGAAAAGTTATTATTCATCCCTAGTGTCTGGGGGGAATGGATGAACGTGTAGTTTTATCATCCGGAGTTGCTATGGCTTTGAGTTGTGCAAGTTCATCTTTTGTGGGCATTGAAATTATAACTCGCTAAAATTTGCGCGAAAGGAAGTATGTGGGACAAGTATAGTGAGGAAAAAGGGTCGGAATTTGAGACATTTTGGAAGTTTGGCACGAGCGAAGAATGTAGATGTAATGGAATGAACTTCTTTGCATCCATCCAAATTATAGTGAGTAGCGTAGAAACAACGGTGGTTATTGAGATGTAGCAAAGATGTCTGTAATTAGTCGAAGGTTGTTGAAATAGCAAATTGTTATTTGAAGGATAGAGGGTGACACGCCATGCGAGGTACTACATTTTATTTTTATTTTGCCTTGTTGTCATCTTTGTCATTCAAAGACTACTTCTTTTTAAGATTTGTGTTGGCTTGTAATTATTGCTCAATGTTTCAATGCTTGAATTTCTTTCAACATCATATTTTTCAAATGGGTCACAAATTTATTTATCGATTATCCACAACTTTGTTTCTCCCTTGTTGTGGATTATGGAGAATTTGGGATCTTCATGCATTCACTACAATGGTGAAATAGATGTAATAATCTTATGCAAATCAGCGGGTAGACATGACAAGATCTATTTTCCTTTAATCCTTTCTCATCCTTCTAAATATATTAATTGAAATGTTGAAAAATGCTTGTTCATTCATGCGCTCTTTCTTTGAATTACTTGTGATATTTTTCTTTTCTATATTCCTAGTATCTTTTATACTTTGTTAGCACGGGATTGGTGGATGGTGGCGCTACAACCAAAGCTCTTTGAATATTTCAAAATAAGGTGTTATGAATCTAATCAAAATCTTTATGTGTTTTAAAAATATTTGCCTTCATTGCCCCGCTTTAGCACGCATGGAAACATTGTCATAGTTATGTGACGCATCTGGCTCAAATGAAGTTGAATCGCTCTATCTTATGATGTATTATTTGCTTTAAAATTCTTGTCAGTACGACGATTTTGAAGATGGTAAAGAGTTACTTAATTGGTGGTTTTGAACAATGGTCACATCGATGATCCAATACTTAGGCATCAATAGGGAGGAAGAAGAAGGGTTAGTGATAAAAGAATGAAGGATTGTTGAAGAGAATAAAAATCATCGATGTTATCAAAATGTACTAGGATTCTAGGTTAGCAAATTAAACATTTGATACCAAGGTAAGTTCATCAATGGTACTCAAGTGGTTGTCATTTGTGCAATCTCATTTTTGTTAAGGATCAAAAGAAGACCATTGTTTTTAAAAATGATAACTAGTCAAAGTTCAAAGGAAAAATAACATGCATTCTTGAAGGACATCATGAGCCATAGAAGAAGGATATCAATTCCTACATTGCATGTAATTGCTTCTTTATGGGAAACATGACGATGCAGATTAATTGGAAGCTTGGCACTATTGTTCATCAGCTGATTGTGGGATTGAGGCCTCGCTACGTAAATAAAAATGTAGATAAAATGGACAATTGTATGAAGTGGAAATAATTGTTTCTAATGCTAAAAGTAGGACCAATCGCATAATTGGATATAAAATAGGTGAATTGCTTCAAACAAGGTCAACATGGTCAACAAGGTCCGATTCATGGAATTGAGAGAGGACGCCTAGAATGTATGTAAATAAATTTTGGTTTGAAATGATAGACTTATTCGTCCACTATTTTGTATGTTACTTGATGTAAATGAGTCACTCAATAAAAGTGGCATAGATGGGTGCACATTTTGCATGGATGGACGGAGAAGTGTAGTTTCTATAATGGCTTTATGAAATGATAAATTTGGCAGCGGTGTATTTTTGTTGTCAGGATAGTGATGCTCTACTCTTCTACAGAATACAATTGAGTTCAAAAATCTAGCTCAATGTGAACTGAACTTTAATATAGCCTGCTTTGATGGATAGATCCAAAGTAAGATAGAAGTTCATTTCGGAATTTAGAAAAATTAGATAACACCTGCAATAGCTGATACCAATGGTTTCAGAAGGTAGTGGCCAGTACGCATCCACATGTGCTGGGCAGGAAGCTTCTGTTGAAAAATTTCCATGAAAGTTAGAAAATGAATTAAAATCTGTCAAACGAGAGGTTAACTTGTTGACTCTTGTCATGGTCACATGATGTGCCACTTTTGCGCAATCATACTTTGTTGATGCGGATAGTTGTAGGGACTCGGGAGGTTCACAAAAGTGACTTCACTTCCAAGCCAGAAAGAAGTTCCCAGAATGAACATTTCTGTCTTTTACTTGAAGGCAAAGCATTCGTCACCTGCCACTGATGCTTCCAAACAACTGTTCTTTGCTGTGTCCTTTTGGAAAAAACAATGTACATATAACGAATTGCCAACCAACAGGTCACCACGGAACTACAGTGCTGACCCTATTCTGTGTGTCTATTTGTGAGTCACAGCATCTGTTTGCTCTACGGCTCCTCCAGGAGAAAACGCCTTCAAGGCTTGGCTCCTGTGAATTACAGTCCACTTTCCCGGAAAATCACGGGTTCGGGTACAACGTGAAAGTCAGGAGGGATCAGGAAACAGTTCAAAGATAAGGAATCAACGAGGGTTGCAGGGGTCCTGGATTTCATTCAATAACCTAGCAAGTTACATGCGGCATAAAATGATGTGAATTGTTGTCCAAGTTTCACAAGTAGCCCTGTTTATGATGACTGAACTTTGGAGGAGATGACTGATGTTGGAGATGATTGACACTTGGAGGCTGCTTGAAGCAGCCACTGAAAAGCCCCGTCAATATAGCAGAGAATGTACATATTAAATTTACACAAAAAAGTTGAGAGCATCTCCATCTCCAACACACTAAATTGTGAAATGGAGATCTTTCTTTCTCTCGAAGATTTAGAGTTTGGGAGTACAGTGGATGGAATGGCCATGAGAAATAATGTGAGATAGGCACAATTTTTGTAGTTTTGGACATTGGATGCCAAAACTATGTCAATTAGAAGCATATCAACGTATGGAGTTTGATGAAACATGGTAATTTTTTCAATTTGAGTGGAGCAAATTGAACAAATTGGAATTCTAATGTTTAGAGCAAAAGCATTTGTGCCTATTTTTAAATTATTCTTCATTGTACTTCCATTGAGTACACTCTTAACCCCTAACTATCCTTAAAACCCAAAATGGGTTTTTGCAAATTCGGGCAGCCTAGATGGGGAGGTTAAAAGTAATATTTTTTTTCAAGATTTTTACTGGATGCTCCCTTTATGGTAAGGTCTATGTAGTAAAAAATTTGAAGCCAAATTCCAATTTTAGAACCTTCATCTAGAAATTTTAGGTTTCAAGTCCAAAACGGGCAGTCTAAAATTAGGTCCTTTTAAAAAAACAAAAATTGAAATATGTTCATAACCAAATCACTACTCAAATTCCATAGTGACCCAAGTCAAAAAGTTTACCAATTTTACAAGGGCAGCCTCCAAAACTTACAAAGACAAGCTTCACAGTTTTTAGTAATTTTTGAATTTTTCCTTTAAAAATTTGTCAAAATTTGAGATTTTTGAATTTTTAAAATAAAAAAATTTCCAAAAATCAAAAATTTATGAAGGTACCTACTCACCGCTCACTTTTTCTTAAGCTCACAAATTGTTTTTGTAATGCATGTTTTACTATTTTGTCAATTTTATACCTTCTTATGGAAAATAATTTTTATGAAGGTCTAAAAAGCATTTTTTTGGCCAAATATTTTGCATGTGCATACCTAACCTAGTTAGCTACATGGAAAAAAACGTGGCCAAAATTTTTGAAGTAATAATCATCAAGTCTCCCTTTGGCCCATTTGCACCATGCCTCTCGGCCAAGACCCAAAAAAATATGTGCTGAAACTTTGAACACTACGATCTCACTAATGAAAAACATCCAACGGTTGAAATTTGGATCAGTTCTTTCAAGTAGGGTTAGGTACAAGATCTTACGGTTGAAGTTCCAAAACAAGTTTAAAAATTTGTTTCATATCCTCGGGAGGGCATAGTGGTAAAAAATCGCAATTTTGAGGATTCAAGCTCTCAAAAACACAAGGAAATTTAGGGGTTAAATCTTAATTATTTATAAAGAAAAATATCATTTTTAAAAACGATAAATTAGTGAGTCCTAGTAAAGAAGTTCTAAAAGCTTTTCTACCAAGATATTGCAATTGTTCATTTTTCCTATTCAAAGAGAGCCCTTCCGATTTTTACTTTGTCATTTGTACACATCCCCTGAGAACATGGTAAACCCCTCACGCTTGACTACATGTAATGTTGAAATTAAAAACCTACATAACAATATTATCCATTCTCCAAAATTATATAAACTTAAATTTTTGCAGAGTTGGAAAGGCATTGTATTCTGCCATTTTCCGGAACCCTCTTCAAATACTTTCAAATGGACCTCATAATTTTTGCTATCCAATCCTTTGTCCTTGTGTCGAGAAGCTCTAATGTATCAGTTATTTGGCAGCAATTCTATATGAAAATATAGCAGTTATTCATCAAATCAGGCCGTCCACACATCCAAAACCTCTGTCTGTTCTAACGTCCATCCCAACAGCTTTAAAATTGCAAAATGGAAGCACTTCCCTAAGTTCCTTTCCAACGGATCAACCACAAAGATATTTCTTACTCTATTTGGCATCATTCTGCACGCTAACTTGCCCTGTATCATGGATTCCATACGCATGGGAACAGCTGCCCAACGCACAAAATTTTATTATTTGACCATAGTGACTAGATCTCCGTGTCACTTCAAACACTGACTTCATTCAAAGCTTTCCAGTTGAATACCATCAAACATCAGTTAAAAACTCTCAAGTGACTCATACAAAGATAAACAGTACTTGCATATGCTTATAAAATGGTTCATACAATAATGATTGACCCTTTCAAAACCAAAAACATGTTCACTTTTCCGGTTGTTTTCGTTCCACAGACACTGAAGAATGGAATAAAGGGATGTCCACCATATGCTATTGTTCTACGGTAGACCAATATTTGGAACCTTCTCAGCTGAGATCGGATCACCGTGTGAAGAACCAAGTGTCCGGAATTGGCCCGAGAGAGTACCTGGAGTGCGGACTTTGTTGTTGGTCCAAGTGCCGGGAACTTGACTTGCAGCAAAGTCACTAGGTAACAGGGAAACGGAGAAAAAGCAGCTGATAGTTTGAACTTCAATCCAATGTGGTTAAATTTTGAATGGGTTACAATAGAAAAAGTCATTTGCTTCTAGAGCTTCATACATTCAATTTAGACTTCTTTTTATGCTCAGCAGCTGGCATCGTTTGGAAATGTGGAGAACAATTCAGCCTATCTGAATTTTGCCATGTGAGAAACTGAAGTGGGTATTGCAGGTCTAGGCATGCAAGGTAGAGTACACCATTCCCTTTTATATGGATTAAAAATTAAAGAGGATTGACATCCACATTACCTTGCATACGGGATATGTGTGTCAATTTGTAAGTGAATATTTGTTTTTAAGCACATGCTTGTAGTCAGCAGATCACACGTAATTTTTTAATTGGTGTAGAAATTTGGAATAGCCTCATCCACACAATATTAAAAAGTATTGTAATACACTAAAGATGATAGGTAGCGTTTTAAACTATAATTATCTTGGTTAACAGTAAATGTGAACCTCTTTATACAAACTTTACCAACATTCAATGTCACCAATTTATTGATTGGTCCAATAAATTATTTAATGTCAATAAAACTTGCAAGAGGTTCACATAGAATGGTAAAAATAATTTTAATTCCATTATTAAAATTATGGATAATATCACTAAATATATTCACCACTCTATGTGAACCTCTTACAAACTTATTGATTAAACAAATCTAAATAATGTCACTAACGTTTGTAAAAGGTTCACACTTAACTAATCATATAAATTTTTTTTTATAAGATTTTGTTAGTTCTAAGTCATTTAAAGTCATTTTACTAAATTTTTGCTAAAAGAAAAAAATGAAAAAACTAGGTTATCGAGAGGTGAACCTTAATTTTTCAAAAACAAATAAATACTCGTATATGAGTTGACAAACCTGCTATGGTGTTACCGTACCTACAGGACTCAGTGCAATCTCATAATGGTATTTGCATCAGAGTCATGAAAGCGACACCACACTCATTCGTACCAGGTTACAAATACATGGAACATCATACACAGGCCCATCTGACTGCACGCATCAGCAAACTTTCCAATCTCCCAAGCAAAGCCAAAACATTCCACATGGTCATCACCTCCAAACACCATACATATTACAAGTTAAAAACCTCCTTATGACAAAATCAACATGTCCGACTTTTGTCACAATCCAACAAGAACAATAAAAAAAAACATCCCCAATCAACATACACATTATGCCCAAACTCAAACACAACATCCCCACTACATACATACCCATGGGCCACATTTGTACAGCATGGCAGGCACAGAAATCGTAGCTTCACACAAACTCAAACAATGTTCGGACGCAGCCGTGACCGAAAAGCCCGAATACGAGGCACGTGAAAGGACAGCCACAATTGCAAAAATCGGGGTTGGGGCATTATTACAGGGTGGTGGGGGTTCTAGAACATGCGCAGGAAAGCCTTCAACGCCCCAAAGCCTAGCTCCTTCCGCGGAACTTGCATCCCCACCCCCCATCAGTACCCAATTGGGCCCAAAATGCCTTGACTCAAAATAAAAATAAAAATAAAATAAAATAAATGCCTTGAGTGAACCCAACCCCCTTCAGACCAGGAATTGCTTTGGCGGCTCCATTTGACCACGTATCTTCCATTCCGCCCGTCGTGGTCCCACCCTATGACCGTGCTGGCACTACCTGAAACCGACCGTCAGTCTACCTATTACCGACATCGCCTCCAGCTCCAACTTACTCGCCAGACATTTGTGTGTTGGGGGGAGTGACCAAGAAATTGGCACAGCTTGCTTGAGAGGATTCATAACATATGTTTTGACCACTCTCAGGACTCTACCGTGTTGGTCCACACGTGGTACTCACAACTAAGTATACTCGGTTGGTGGCACGGTGGCGTGAAATTCCTTGCTTGGTGGGTGGCATTGTGGCGTGAAATTTCATGATATGGAGGTGGCGTCTTTTAATATACCTCAATAAAACAAATTCCGACGTAAATTCCTTTAGAATCTACTCTTAGGAAGACATCACCAAAAAGATTAACCAATGTGACCAACATGAATATAAAGTCTAATGCAAATGATACTACCAAATTTGTCATATAGTAATACAACATTTTAAAATTCCTTCCTATAGTATACGTAAATTATCTATGCATCCAATCATTTTAATGTCATCACTCAAATACATAAAACTTCATCAAAGCCTTACCACTAAAAACACACACAAGGCCATGTAGTAAGCAATTGAATTACGTAATTCCAAATAACCATTTTCAAGTGTTTTTATTAGTCCACGATACAAAAGACTTCCATTTATTAGTCACAATATATATATTTCACCCTTCTTAAAATGGCAACAAAGGCATGCACATTCTCAAAAAATCCAATGATTTCTCCTCTACATAAAGTGGGAAAAAAAGAAGCTGCTAAAATGTAGCAAGAGAGGGCCTCCTTCCAAAACCTCCCGGGAAAGAAACAACCAATCTCCGGCCTAAAACAACAACAAATCGAAACACGTCGACCTTGGGACCCAGTGACGTCACTTCAGTTGCCCCACAACCACATGCCCCCCTCGTCCCCACCCTAAGACCGCGGGCAAGCGCATTGATAGACGTTGCAGCGAAACGCCTTTCTCCCACAGTCAGTCTTCTCGCTCACGCGGCGAGACAGAGAGTTGCGCTCCGCAGATCAGACATCTCCCTCGTCGGACCAAAACTAGGGAACAATTGCACCGGCTCCTCGCAATCTCGTCGCGGAGGAGAGAACTACGTGATTCACATTTTGTAAGAACGGCTAGGGTCGGAGGAGAGGTGGAGGGAGGGGGAAGGGAGGAAGGCTGGGGCTGGGGCTGGGGCTGGGGCTGGGGTTGGGGTTGGGGTTAGAGTGAGCGATGGGGAACTGTTGTGTAGGCTCCGCGACGAAGAAGTCGCGGAAGCCGAGGCCGAACCCGTTCGCGCAGGACGGGTACCAGACGAACGCGCAGATATTGAAGGGGCAGGCGAAGGCGAAGATATTGGACACGTATGTGCTGGGGAGGGAGCTCGGGCGGGGGGAGTTCGGGATCACGTACCTGTGCACGGACAAGGAGACGCAGGAGGTTTTTGCGTGTAAGTCGATATCGAAGAAGAAGTTGAGGACGGCGGTGGACGTGGAGGATGTGCGGCGCGAGGTTGCTATCATGCAGCACTTGCCGGAGCATCCGAATGTGGTGACGCTGAAGGCGGCGTATGAGGATGACAGTGCGGTGCATCTGGTGATGGAGCTTTGCGAGGGCGGGGAGCTTTTCGATCGGATTATTGCGCGGGGGCATTACACGGAGCGCGGGGCGGCTGCCGTGACGCGGACGATTGTGGAGGTCGTGCAGACGTGCCACAGGCAGGGGGTTATGCACCGGGATTTGAAGCCGGAGAATTTTCTGTTCGCGAATAAGAATGAGAACTCGCCGTTGAAGGCGATTGACTTCGGGTTGTCTGTGTTTTTTAAGCCCGGGGAGAAGTTTTCTGAGATTGTCGGGAGCCCGTACTACATGGCGCCGGAGGTTTTGAAGCGGAACTACGGGCCGGAGGTGGACGTGTGGAGCGCGGGGGTGATTTTGTATATTTTGCTGTGTGGAGTGCCGCCGTTCTGGGCGGAGACGGAGCAGGGGGTGGCGCAGGCGATTCTGCGGGGGATATTGGACTTTAAGAGGGATCCGTGGCCGAAGGTGTCGGACTCGGCGAAGTCGCTGGTGCGGCACATGCTGGAGCCGGACCCGAAAGCGCGGTACAATGCGCAGCAGGTGCTGGATCACCCGTGGTTGCAGAACGCGAAGAAGAACCCGAATGTGCCGTTGGACGCGGTGCGGTCGCGGTTGAAGCAGTTTTCTGCGATGAATAAGCTGAAGAAGAGGGCGTTGCAGGTGATAGCGGAGCATCTGGGCGGGGAAGAGATAGAGGGGTTAAAGGAGATGTTTGAGAAATTGGACACTGATAACACTGGCGCCATTACATTTGAGAAGCTGAAAATGGGGCTTATTGAGATAGGTTCTCAATTGACGGAGCAGGAGGTGCGGATGCTAATGGACGCGGCTGATGTGGATGGCAACGGGACGTTGGATTATGGAGAGTTTGTAGCCGCTACGGTTCATTTGCAGCGTTTGGATAATGACGAACATTTGCGGAGGGCTTTCGACTATTTCGATACGGATGGTAGCGGTTACATTGAGGATGAGGAGTTGCGGGAAGCAGTGGGTTGTCCATTGACTGGCTCGCCTACTGAGACGGATGTGGTGCAGGGCATTCTGTCGGAGGTGGATATTGACAAGGATGGTCGGATCAGTTACGATGAGTTCGCTACCATGATGCGTAGAGGTACTGACTGGAGAAAAGCGTCACGGCAGTACTCACGGGATCGTTTCAACAGTCTGAGCATGAGGCTTCTCAGAGATGGTTCTTTAAATCCTAATAAAGCTGTGCCAGTGAGGTAATGGAGCTCTTGAGCAGGATCATATTTTTAGCAATATGTTTGCTGCAATTCATTGGCCTATGTCTGTTTCCCGGTGACAGCTCTGGCCTTCTCTAGATGTGTAGAGATGACTAGGAATTGGCTGACCCCTGGTTTTGTAAACTATTCAAGGCCGGTCCGGAGAAAATAGGGTATTGCCATGATATAGATTTTGATCCCTCGGAAAGAATTATGATAGCATCCCGGTCGATGCAAATTTCTACGCGGAATCCGAAGTCGATGGAAGCAGTGGTGGAAAGTCTTGGGCGTAGACGTGGATTTGTGGGAGTCTAGGGTCGAGGTGTTGGATGGCTAATTCACGGCAGAGATCCAAAATTTGGCCTCTTTACTGCGGAGATGTTACAATTTCTTACGAGATGGTGTCTGCCACATTTCCACATGTGTGCACGAGCGATGTCGCTGAAAGTTTATGAAAAATCTGATATGGAAAATCTAGAATTTTGTTTATCATATCTAGAGTTGTGAAAAGTACACGGTTATAGGTACTTACTTCTCGTCGGCTTACCGGCATTGTTCTTTAGAAGTTCACATTGTGAGATTGGAGCTGGGCATGCATTAGGTTAGTTGGTCCAGATGCTACGAGTTTTCTTTGGAGGACTGAAAGCATAAGGTCTGTAGAATTTTTTTACCTCTCGACAACGAGCAGACTTGTGCTCTCGACTTGGGCCTGGTGAATGCTATATTGCGGGAGGAGCCTCGGGTGACAACCGAAGGAGCATGGCATTCTGTGAGATGCCGATGAAGACCTTTGCACATCATTTGTTAGTTGGGGTTTCTTGATGGTGTTGGAAGATGTGAGCGTTGCACGTTTACACTACTACCAAAATTGTATTATAAGAGGGAATTCTCCGATATGACTGAACTTGCCAGCTATCACGTTCAACTTGTTTCAGGCCAGGGTATGTCTCCCTACTACTATTGCTTTGTGTTGAAATTTCGTAAGATTGCTTTCAGAGTGGGTATGAATGTGTTTTGCAGTTCAGTGGTTAGTTATCTTCTCGTGTTGTGGGTTGACGACTATGTGTAATTCTGTGCTTTTGGATGTTCCCACTCAATCAGTAGTTAAACACGCGGTTGAATCATAAAATTCTAAGTGAAGATCTTGGATGTGGGGTTTACTACAGGAAGCGGCGACGCAGCTGATGCATTGGCAAGCTGAATTTCTTAGTCGGAGCAGTCATGAAGTGCCTGGAAAGAGCTTTGCACGCAGGATCATTCGTAGAATTTTGCTGGACACATCAGCGTGTTCTCCGAGCCCTCTTAGTCTCTCTTCCAAGTGATAGTTGAAACGATCAGGTTCATGAAACGTTTCTCATTTACTTAAGCACGGCTGTAATTGACTCTCAAGGATTCTTTTTAGTGCAGCAAACGTGCTTATTGCATACTCTTGCCCTTATTTTTTTTGTGCTGAACTGAATATGAGTGGCCAACATGTATGATGATTATTTCAATATCATGTTTCATAGAAGCTAGGGTTCATGGATAAATGAGTTATTCTCGAATGGCATGCATGCCAATTTTTGATGGATTTTTAAGTTACTGAGGGTGGCGTTTATATTCTTGGCATATGTTTATGTAAGTTGGGAAGGCTGTTGGGAGGTTTGCGTGATGTTCATGGACCGTTTCCAAGACGTGGCACTACTTTCCAACTCAATTCTCTTGGAAAAAGTTGGCAAGGATGTCGTTACCTCTTTGTCTTTTAAATTGTCCATCTTTCAACCACCAGCATTTGAGTCCAAAAAACCGAAAAAGATTTATTTGGTGTGATATCCCCGGCAATTGGGTTAGACGGTAATACGCAGTAAATTGGTTTGAATTGTACTGTCATTTACAGGGATGCGTTAATGAGATTGCATGGTCGTAGATATGAAAGGGAGATATGAAGACATGTATCTGGTCGCACTGAACTCTTTGAATTTGCATTCAATGCCAAATTTAAATGATATATTTAAAACTTAAGAAGTGGAAATGTGAAAGAGTCTAGCAACACCAAGAAGATATTCACTAAATGGGCCTTCATATCTTACAAGGATGTTAGAAGCCTTCAAAGTTTTTGAATATGTAACTCAAAAAGGACCAAGTCTCCACTTGACAAATAATTGGGATTTTGGGCATGTTTCTACTATGTCAATTTTTGATGTGGTTTTTTGATTTTTTTTGTGGACAAGGCTTGCTCTATGTTATTATGTTAGGATAGATATAAGGGATTTCTATCACTATGCAACAGATCCTGCAGGGCTCAACAACTCTGCCCCTGAAAACCTGACTCTGCAACATGACTCCAACTTAACCCAGGTTGAAAAATGAACCTGCAAAAACTCAGTGTACTGTACTGAACATGCCCATGATGCCTCTGATTGTTCTCAGACTCAGATCATCCACTCTCCTGCAAAACTCACTATACAATCACTTTAAATCCTATTTTGTGTGGTGCTGGTTTGTTTTTGTTGCAGGATCCATGACTCAAGAATCACAAACAGCTATAATTGACTGATCAGTGAGGCCACTGCCGTATATCAAAGAAACATAATATCATTTTAGATCTTATAGTAATTTATGAAAATCTTATTATCCCTTAAAATAGATTATTGAGACCTATTATAATCTGTTCTTTATAATAAATCTTAAAATTGAACGACCCTAGCACGCCCCTATATAAAAACACCCCTTATTTACACTTATTAAATATCCACTCTAATCATAAACAAACAATTATGGTAATCCTATGAAGTCCCAATATCCTCTTTCCAATGAAACAAATGTCATCACAATCACAAGTGATTGCACTGGCATGTTATTTTGCATGTAACACATAATAAACCTCTTGTAGAAAAGCTGGAGTCTATCAAGGCTTGCGGTGACCATGACTCTCCACCAATCTGCAGATCTTGTACTCAGCAAAGCTGGCCGAAGCGCGGCACCGAAAGCCAGGAGGACAGTGGGAGTCATGTGCGCAGTAGCATGAGTAATGAGGAGTACACAGAGGACAATACTCGGGGCCGCTTCTCTGCAACAACCGCCTGAAAAGCTCAGGCTCAAATATTTTCTCAGGGTCATGTTCATGTTGCATCTCTAGGAGCTTCGCTATGTTCTCTGCTGGAAAATTATCACGCACTTTGCACTTGGGATGACGAACAACACGCTCATGGTTCTTGCCCCAGTGTGGTCGGCCCTTGTATTTGCACAGCGTTAGCTGTTCGATCGTTTCGACGATCGTCGATATCTTGGACAGCTTGTTCGGGGTGAAGGCAGAGTGTGCGGTAGACCATTGAACGTGAACGAAGTCGTCTAAGCCTGTGGTCGTGGACAGTAAGTTCTGGTTGCCTTGGCCAAATCGGATCCAGAAGTATCCCGGTGACATGCAGCGCTTGACCTTGCCTTCACCGTAGCGGTTGGCCAGGCGAGTGTTTGCTTCGGTGAGCTCTGTTTTTACGACTTTCTTTACATCGTTAGCCCAGTCTTCGAACTGAGACAGCTTGATGGTGAACTCTGTGTCTTCGAAGAACACCCCCATGTGGTGAACGTCGAACAGGCACTTGGGAGCGCAGTCTGCTGATATCATTGCGTAGTTGGTAGGAAGAGTGGCATGATCGATGAAGGATCCGGTGCCGTCTTGAAACACGGAAGTGTTCTGGATAGCCATGCTCAGGGAGCACACATCTGTTGTGCAGACATCGGAAAGTTAGAACGCTAATTCACAAGGGGATTATGACGTTATTCAATGGCGATCGAGGTTTGCTATGGTGTATCGTTGCTAACCTGCATTCAACACGTTGGCAGAAGGCGACTCGTCTTTTGCATCGTTCTCCCAAGCAGCCATGACCTCCTTCACCGTGTTTGCTAGGTGATCATCAACGGCAGTGAACAGTTCAATGCTTCCATTTGGATAGAACTTCGGCATTTTCGCAGCATTGTATTCGCTCTCGTTCACTTGCGTCCATAATACGGATTTGTAGGTTCCGAAATCAGGTCTCCAGAACGCGATTACAGCGGGTGTTTCGTGCTTTATCATTTTCTTCAGGTCGTCCACGATGTTTGTATCCTTCAAGTCCTTTCGAACCTCCACAATCGACCGACAATATGGTTGCAGTTGAAGAGTGACCTCTGTCACAATCCCCAATAATCCTAATCCTCCCACCAGGGCTCTTACTTCTTTCGCTCCGTGCTTAGTTTGCAGGTCGCTTACAATTATTTCCCCCTTCCCGTTCACCCACTTCACCTTCCTCACTAGATCACCCACACTGCTCGACCTTCGGTACCCAGTTCCATGAGCTGAAGCCATGATCACCCCACCCACCGTCAGATTCGCGTAGACTGGTAGAGATCCCGCAGGCACCGACATGTGGTTCGCTTCAGCCGCCAAAGTCAGCTCCCGGAGCGTCATCCCTGCCTCCACTGTCAGCTGGTGGTGCTCACAGTCGACTGTCACGATGCGGTTCATGAGGTGAAGCAGTACCGTGATGGAGGTGATCACGTGATTGTCAATGACCTTGTGATATTCCGCATAGCTGCTACCTCGTTTCCCAGAGCATACAAATCCCATCGAGCTGTGAAATCCGCGACGAGTTGCACGTATCTTCACGGGCTTCTTGCTCGAAGTGTAGAGCTTGATGAGGTCGCTCAAATCCTGTGTGGAGTTCACGGTGACTTGCTGGTCGGATGTGCATTTGAGGTAGTTGTCACTGGAGTAGAGGGTGGTGGAAGTGTCATCGTGGGAGTATGCTTCGCTTACTCCTATCTTGGCAGAATCAATCGTGAATCCAGGTGATTTGCCAGCCGAGACGCAGCTCAGCATCATGATAGTCCCCAAAAGCCATATCGACGTACGCACTTCCGAATCAAACATTGTGTATGTCGTCGAAATGATCTGACTGGGAACTGAAAATTGAAGCTGTTGGATAGTGCTTCAATATGGCTCATTGGACAGAATATTAATAGTTGCAGATTGACTAGTGAGCATGGGAGTATTGTCGATAATGTCTGCAGTGCCGTGCTGAAGGGTTGCACTGACCGTCCCATGCTGGAGGTAAAGAGCACGGATAAGCTGGAGGTAGATTAGACCAAGATGGAGTTATTGTGGTAATTGGTACTCTGTTGAGTTCATTGATCAGCAGAAACTTAAATTTACTAATGGTCTATTTCAGCACACGCAGGCTTACTTGAGACAGCCTGGCAGAAATCTGGAGGAAATACCGGATGTTCACGAGATATTTGCTCACCAGATATAATGCACACGAGAAATTTGACGCAGTTCCAACTCCTGACTATGATACTTTCCATATCCTAGATACTTTGTAGGGTAAGAATCAGAAGAACGAGCCAAACATCAGACGCATGCCCCAGTCATACGTAGAAATTAAGTTGGTTACTTGGAACTGTTACAAAGCGATGTGACATGTATGTACTTGCAACTAATTGATCGTCCCTCTGGACGCGCATGACTTCCTGCTGTTACTAGTCGATGAATACTGTTGTAGAATCATGTTTTCGGGAGAAGATCATACGCCGGCCCTGCATCAGAATCCCGCAGTTGAGTAAATGGTAAAATTTTGGGCTAAACTTTCCTCAACTGCAATTTCAGAACCTAGCTGAAGAAGACATTTCGCTTGAAATTACAAAAAAATTCATTTTGGACCTCATACGTTCTGGATGATTCGAATTACGTGAACAATTTTCACATATCTTCAGTAGTGCGTTACTGCACGGTACGTCAGGACGCTGTAACCGTTGACAGACTTGCTCACCCATCGACATAAGAAATTAATATTGCATCTTACTTACTATGGTGAACCTCCACTGGACGCATGTTGATATTGTCTGTTCCCAAATCCTACTTGATTAGGAACGCTCACCCCATTCCCTCCGAAGCAGGCCTCCCACCTTGCTCTTTTCATTCCTCGCTAGTAGCTTCTGCTGAGTGGAAGATTGCTCTTAGAGTACCTATCTCAGAAAGAAATAATTCTTCAAATTGTAAGATTTTGGAAATTGTGCTCAGGGACGGTTGTACTGGAAGTAGTAAGCAGCATTGGCCAAGATTGACAAAGCGACCACTCTGCAAAACTGGATGCTTTACAACGACTCCGACAGAGCAGGTGCACATTTGGTTTATGATCAATCCTACCCTTTTGAACTTTCGATCATGCTTAGGAGCCAGAGCAAAAGTCGTTTCACACTTTTTTATAAGTTTCCTCTAGGTTCGTAAGAGTTAAGGTGCTAATCATCACTGGTATATTTAATAAAGAAGCCAACCACATACCCAGAAGTGTTCTTGAGCTCGGATACATTTCAAGTGACCTGGCCACTGTTATCTCAGAAGGGTTTTAAGATACCGTATCCATTAAACACTAAGTTGCAACCAGAGAAACATTGATCGTGGGGTCAGCACTGCTCATTGCGCTAAGGGCTTCAGGAGCGCAGCAATCGATTCTGCTTCCCACAACTATCACCATATCAGCAAATCGGCTATGGCAAGCAATGTTCATCGAGGCAATTTAAGAGGGACAAACTGCTAATTAGAAGTTTCTGGATGTGCTTCAAAAATATAAAAAATAATAAGTTACATTGGCAGAAAAAACTGCATCACTGTGACAACTTGCAATGTCGATCTTCGACTGCACTGGTCAAAACGAATATCACGAATCCTAACGTCTTTAACATCTGGAGTGAAAGCGTTCGTTAAGCGCCGCCAGTTCGACTCAATTCTGAAGAGTGACCTCTGTACTCGCCGATTTGTATCTCGTCGAAAATCGTTTTGAGAAACCATACCAGTCGACATCGTTGCTTGCGAAGTGTCGCAGTGGACATCTCATCGGCTTTGGTTTATTTGTTCATAAGGTGAACGACCAAAGCTCCACATCATGAAGCAGTGTGTCATCTGGCTCCTCCTGGGCCTCCGAAGCTGACCACGCGGAAAGAAGTGGACCATGAAATTAGTTCTGTATTCTTGATCCTTAAAAATGCAGTTTCGTTGCCACTTCATTTATGCATGTTGTGTAGTTACAATTGCAAAATGCGTTGTTAAGTTGTTTATTGAAAGAAAAGAAAAACTAATTAAATATGTACTTAGGATAAACGGTGCAATTGAAAAAGTCTCTTGAAATCAACTATGAAACCGATGTGCTGACATACGTTTAGCGACGTTCTCTGAAAGAAGATACGTTCGTTTCTTTTAAGAGGTGCACAGTCCGCTCCTTGCTCAACTGTTTCTAGGCGTAATTCCTTTGATGACTAGCCACAAATTAATGCAAGTCCCACGTACGCTCGCCACAATCAGCCTTATACTATCCCAGCAGTCTTAGAACAGTTCAGATATGGTTCCGTACGAACTCTAGGGATCTGAAGCTTTATGACTTTCAAATAATGCACATTGATATTATAGTATTTGAGTGCATGCAGAGTTATGTTCCTTAAAACAACTTGGATGTGAAGAATGTTTTGTGACACAGGCAACTTCGTCAAAATTTATCCTCAATTTGCGATCCGATCGGGAATAATACCACTAATCCACCTCCTAGATTTTTCATGGTCCAACAGGCTGATACACAGAAACACAATTCGGTCGATACCGATTGAGAAAATATCCAAGGGTAAATAAACTTGCTAATGTTGCACATCTCTTTCATCAGAGCTCCTCGGCTTTCATGATGTTTGATGCACCCAATCAAGTGTTCCAGTTTCTCATCAAGGAAAATTCTTGTACTGCAGTTAATTGGTCACTCGGACAGTATACAACGACGACCATCCATAGGTGCTGTTTGCCATTAGAATTAACTTCAAGACCTGTCTAGATCTATTCAAGTTTACCGACTATACAACGTCTGCTGTTCGGCAGGTTGTCTAGGGAGACACTTGGTTACCGTCAATGGAGTGAATTAAGCACGGCGAAGTTGACCAGTCACTACTGGAAACGCTTTAGTTGTGGCTTGTTTGAGTCCAATTAGCATGTAATTATCTAATTACGAAATTAGTCAGAGTTATATAAATTGGCGGAGGGACCGGGAAATCGAGAACAAAAGGGTAACCCTTTCTCGTTTGCACGAGAATCGAGTCTTGAAAAAATAGTAGTTCTCGGGATACAGAATTCGAGGCATGCATGATAATGTGAATGTGAGTATATGAATCAATAGCTCCGGCTACTCTTGGTATGTGGCACCAGCTCTTGAAGTCGCTCGTAATCTGTCAAAGATTATTTAATCGGCCTCTTCGGGCCAAGTGATCTACAATTGGAATTCAACATTCAAGATTAAATTCAAGACCTCAGGAATTGCACGTCCTTGGAGTTCAAATAGAAAGAAAGCACTTCGAGAGACGTCTAGGTACCGTATCATGCGATAAAAATGTTGATATATGCATGCACAAGATTGCAGTTATGATCCAATTGCACAAATTTAATTCTCTCAGTTTCACGGGACATATAACTCTCACAATTTTTTTAAAAGACTTTATCAAAACTCAGTCCATGGTTCCATGAATCTAAGTTTGGAATAATCTATGAATTGAATCTAAGTTTAAAATAATCTATAAGTTGGATCTAAGTTTGGAATAAAAAGCAAAAAGACAACTTAGACAAGAGATAAACACCTTTTTTTTTCCCAAAAGGTGTCCAACATCTATATTTATAAAAGAATCCATTTGGGTGAATTTAACTTCATTTACTTTAATTTGGGTCAATGAGAGAACTTGAAGACCCTTTACAGAGCCAAAGTAAAAAATAAAACTTGAGCTCTTTTAATCCAAAATAAATCAATTCACTGGAGTTAAGTGAGTGTTATTATCGTTATATACAAGAGGTTAATATATACATGTAGCCAGACATGTGCAAGTCTTCCATTAATTTTTATTAATCTTTCTCCTTCACTTGCAATACTGTGCAGGAATACTCTCCCTAGAGGTGACCATCTACCAGGGGGGAAGCACAATAAAGTGGACCACAAAAGTGGTTAGCTCATTGCCAATTTCAGCCATTGTCGTAAACTCTAAGAAAAGTGCCATATAAATTGTTGATATGTTGAAAGTGGGATGGGATATAGAAAATAGACTCGGTCATCTTGAGTCTTGGAAATTTGCATAAGAAGGTAAGGTGTTTACGTTGCCGTACGAGTACCTCAAAGTGCGACAAAGTGAATGCAGTCATTTGAAAAAGTGGCCAGAAAAGAGTGCAAAGTTGGTCAGAAAACACTTTCGAGCAGATGGTGTACTCCGTTCGTGAATTGTGGTCGTGGAAATGGGCACCGCTCACTTCATTCGGAAGATTGGATGGACGAAAAGTATATCCGAGACGTTTTTGGAGCTCTACTTTTGAGAGAACTTTTTGGTGTCTTTTTGGATAATATTGTGGCATCTGAAAGTTTTTTCTCTAACATTGGCATGATATTCGTTTTTTGGGAAAAAAAAATTTTCAAAAGGATTAATTTTAAAAATGGGCTTCCACTTGAAATTCAGTGTGGGGAAAGTGGAACTGGAATGGAAGTGCCCCAGGAGAGTGCCACGCCATACTCGGTAGTTCAGCGGTTCTATGGGAACGTCATCAGTGAGTGCTGCATTGGGATGGCCTCGTTCGTGCGAGAAATGAAGTGCCCATGTCAGACGTGGTACGGTCGTCACTCATTGAGTGCAGTCGCCGGGAATTTTTTGATTACATTTCAAATGGCGACGGGTTTCATGGGTTTCTGGATTGAGAGACTAGGCAAACTCCTGCTGGAGAGCCCGAGTTACTGTGAATTCACTTGATCGAATAATTCCGGGAATATGCCGGTTCCAGGAACATTGGACTTGGGGGAGCCCGCGGTACTTCGAATGCATGGTAGGATGTTGTGTGGAATTCCGGATGCAAATTAGGGTTCCTGTGTAATTAGGGTTGTGCAATTTCGAGCACTAACAATTTCGCGTAATGCATGTGATTGGACTCGATTGTGGGGAAGGCAAGCTTGGGAAGAAGATGCAATGATGTTGTACCGACAGCGTTGAGACGACAAAAGCAAGCAGTGCAGCAAGGGTGCACTTTGAGCAGGTTCGGGACATCTTGCGGGGACAGAGTTCTGAGATTGGGAGTACGGGGGCAGAGAAGCAGTGACGGGGGAGGCGCTACGCTTCGTGCGGACCTCAAGGAAGGGTCAACAACTGTGCGGGAGGTGCTGCATGGTGGTTTAAGGTTCGTATTTCTGGTTTTTGCTAGGGTTTTGGATTTGTACGGGTGGCGCTGGAGTATTCACGGTGCGTGCTAGAGGAGATTGCGGATGGAACCGCAAGTGCTACGCTGAGATGAATTCACTTCTTGGTGTTCTTTGTGTACCTTAAATCATCGTGCTATTGATGCCTCATCGGGGAACGAGGTAATTGCCTTCAGCACTTACAAATTGCTCGTATGGTGGCTGTGCGTGGCTAAGGAGATGGGTAACAAAAGAAACAAGCATGCAAAATTGGGAGCAGGGCAACGACGGGAGATGAGGCTGGAGTATTTGCACCGTCGAGAGTTAGAGATACTGGAGGAGGCTGAGCAAGAACGAGCTCGAGAGCATAGGTGCAGCTTCTGTTACATGTCAGACTTCTGTGTTGTATTTCAATCTTAAGGGGTGCTCAAAGTTAGGACGGAAACAAGAGGGCATCGTAGTCTGTCGACGTTGCTTTATTGGCAGAGACATCTACAATCAGGAAAGAGCGTGTTAATTCTGGTAGAAGCTATCATTCCGGTGATGGTGTTTATTCGCAGGGCTGCACAGAAGAAAGAGCACCATCGGCTCTGGAGAACTCGGACAGCTCGGGGTGGGGTTGGAGCTATCGGAGACGAGGCAGATGGCGGTGGACCTTCCGGTACACAGGTTCACGAGGAGTCGACTCACGTGGAGTCCGAGAGTGTGGATGATGTGGCACCACGCAACGACGTGGAGACTGGTGGGAGAGTTTCAAGCGTCACAGAGTCTTTAGAGGAGAACGTCGTCAACACTGAGGCCACTGAGTCTGAATGGGCTGCTGGCGACGAAGTCGAGGGCGAGAGAATGACGCCACGCAATCGTAAGTGCTCTTGGGCAGCTTCAAAGGGGGTCAATGATCTCATGCGGATGTTGGACTCCGGTTTCTCTGAGGAGGAAAAGAGAATGGTTTGGCACCGGTATTTTCAGGATGAACGCATCCGCGCGCTTGACCCGGAATTGTACGCTGCTTTTCTGAAGTTGCGCTCCGTGCCTACAACAACGGTCCAGAGTTTGAGAGGGGCACTTCAGACCATAAGATCAGGAAGTATACCGGACAAATCAAAGGTGAGAAACATTGTGCTGACGGCCGCGGTGTCCAAAGCCGATTCACAGCGATTGATATGCAAGGCATTAGGAGCGTCCCGGTATTCTGTTCGCAAAGCATACGAAAGGCGTGCTGAGGTGGACGAAACAGGGGAGAATTTATGGGCCGGGGGGAACAGAAAACGACGGAGCGACGCCCTGACAACAGAGGAGACAGGAGCGATTTGTACCTGGTGGGAGACGGAGACTACTGTTTCTCCTAACAAAAAAGACGTTAAGAGACGTAGGATTGGAGTTAAGGAGTGCGAGACTCATGCAACTCACTATCTCCAAGTGTCACAGGTAATGTAAACCTGGGCCGATCTCTTCTGACTACTTTCCTAGTGGATCAGCGAGTCAATTCCGTGGACGTAAAATACATGGTAGTTTAGAATCCATCAAAACTAGCTTTGAAATTGCTTGTCATCGAGCATGATATACTATTACGAGTACAAACTTTGGCTGCAACTGCAGTACTAATTGCTACATTAGGTCGATATAAAGTGTCATGGCATCCACTAATCAAGACAGATAAGCCATGAAAGGATTCAGTCTCAATTAAACTTGGAAGTAGGAAAGGGTAAAAAATGCGGCTTCAAAAAACAACCGTAGGAAAGCACGGGCCAGGTTCAGCAATGACCCGAAAACACGAAAAGTAACAAAGAGACTTACTTGGTGATAGAAATAAACATTTCCTGTAGCCTAATTCTTCGGAAATTTCACTAAGACGTGGCCGTTTAGCTGCGTCTGGGCTCCAGCATCTGTCGATCAGATGCTTCAACAAGGAAGGACATCCATCTGGTAAGGAGGGGCGAATACCATCCAACACCATCTTCTTCACATCATTTAAATTGCTTGTTTGAAAGGGCAGATCTCCAGTCAAAATCTCGAAACAAACCATGGCGAAACTGTAGATATCGCATTTAAAGGGATACTTCATGTCCAGGTCATAAATGCATTGTCATGATTTGCACCGCTACGTACCGGGTATCTGGGTTGCCACTGGCGGTGATTTCTGCAGAGAAACTAGGCAGTTGCTGCCTACTTAATGGTTCGCGATGACATAGGTTGAGGGTGACTGTCTGAGATCTTGTACCAAGCTATGTTTCGGGGATATTTACGTGGATGTCATGGTCCGAAGAGGTTGATGGATGGGCAGAATCCAGGAGAACTGATTTATTGTGGGTCATGACCTTTGCTGGCAGTTGGAGTTCCATACGCGATTCAGAGAAAGTAACGCCCAGAGCCACGTGGGGCTGCGGGCCTTCGAGCTTCTGAAACCATACTACGTAAGAAGGTTGCTGGAGCGGAACACCTGCGCATGCAGGTACCATTGCGAGATGGCGGAATTACGAACCGGCTGGAATAATATGAGAACCGCATCCAAGGGCATTCATGGAAGGCACTGTGACTGCACATGTGATGTTTGTAAATGTCCGCCCAGTATTGTAGGAGAGATAGCTGCTCGGCCAAGCGCATGCCATGCAGAGCTGAGCCACTTCACAGGATTGACTGATATGTGGCATAGCGTCCTCTGTCCAATACAGGAGGATGGTTGGCATGCGGAGAAATGCATAAAAGGAGAGTGCGACCTCTGCGGTGTAGACATGCTGCTGCTGTGTCCGAGGGAATTAGACCATGCTCTCAGTTTGAAGGTCCAATGGCACAACTTCGAAATGGTGGTACATGGTACAACGCGAGCGGGAAAAGAAAACAAGGTGCTTCGAATGATGTATCAGACCACTGCAGCGCCAGTATTTCTGCAGTATTTGGAGAAGAAGCTGCGGCCCTTCATTCTGCACAACTACGTTTCGAAGTGGCAGGCAGAGATGTATAAGGAGTCTATAGTCTTGTAAGAGTCAGTGAAGTAATGTAATTATACTATACTTTGCACTTCCCCAGACTCGTGTCACTTCCCCTTTCACTCCGCTTTCAAGTTTCTACTGCCCCTCCCCCTGAGCATGCCCAGTGTCCCTTTCACTCCGCTTTCCACTGCCCCTCCCCCTGAGCATGTCCACTGTCCCTTTCACTCCACTTTCTACTGCCCCTCCCCCTGAGCATGTCCACTGTCCCCTTCACTTCCGATTCTACTGCCCGTCCGTCAGACAATGTCCAGGGTGAATGCTGTAATATTGCGACCAGTGTTTGCACGCGGTGAAAGCAAGCTGTGGTCGTACTATGAAGCTCGCGCTTGTAATTATAAAATCCCATGATATTGATGAGTTAATGAGATTTAGCACTGGAATGAGGAGTAAAATAGCACACTATGAAAGGTTAGGGATTCCAGATTCAGCATAATGAGTCACATTCCAAGTTCGCAAATACATGTTGAACTTCACTATCCGAGGACCATCAATCTCACTGGAGATGTGTGAGCATCTTTAAGAGTATTCCATGTGCAAACCATCAAGCAAATATACTCAGTACACACCCAACCAAACCAGGTGCGAACAGGCCTTAAGTCAGACAACCCTTACTGTGAAGTAGTTTTAGTACATCATGTCCAAACAATGATCATAAAAACTCAAAAGCCAACGCTTGCACAGTGGTGATCTTGGAAGAGTATTTAAACGCATCGTAAATAATGTTTGAGGCCGCAACTCCTCAATCCGTCAATGTAGGAAGCTTCACAAATGAAAAATGTACAACAGTTGCTGCAGTTCTAAGTTGTCTAGAAATAGCCAGAGAGTGGCTAATAAAGAATAAGGAAAGCTAACTCTTGTACTAAACTGGAGATGCTCGGCAATTAGGACAAGGGACATCCTTTGACGTCACGCCACTGGAGGTAAATCAAGCCCCCTCGGTAGTGAACATAAGCTCCCAACACAACCAGAACATGAAACAACTGATGGCTGTTCCCGATGATGTCGAACATTCCTGGTTTCCATCGTTCGGGGATACGAGTGGCATATACCAGGGCACCCATCGCATATATGATGCCCATGTAAATTTCGTTATACAGCGCTTGATATGCCATTGGATCATCTTGATACAAGAAAATTTTCTGAAAACATGGAATGATTCCTGATATTCCCATCGAGAAAAACAGAGCTGCACGAACGTTCCTGTATTCTGCTGTCTGAAACACTGGTACCAAGGATGCACATACAGAGAAGATTCCCATTGTGGTGATCATGCCGAGGTACATGTTGCACAGAATAGGGTTGCACATGAAGCTGTAGTACACCTGCCTCACCCGCCAAAGAGGTAGGTTACCGTATGAAACAACTTAAGATATTCGGTGCGTAAAATTCCCACATCAGATAAATTACAGCTTTGACAGCACAACTATGCAAAATAGAATAAGCCATTGATGCCCTAAGGACGATACCAACATAACTTAAAACGACCGTCATTTCTCTTTAAGCTTGAGGGCATATTCTCATTGCAAGGTGCAGTATCACCATGATTATACCCACGCTACTGCCACCTCCGTCAAAATTTTGCACGAAGGAAGCTTGCTTTTACGTTTCATACTGAAAACAATCCTCAGGTCTGGAATACTTACAGGAGGGTAAAACGATGCTGCGATGAGAGTAGCAATTCCTGAGTAATCAATCCGCATCAACGTGTAGAAAGTCATAGCTGAACGGCAACCGAGTAGATGGCATGTTGTGCTTGCCAACATACAATACATTGCACCTACTAAGAACACAAGGAAAGGTCCACCAGTAATAGGCTTCTGCAACATCATCAACAACAACAGAATTAGAAACCTAAATAAGCGATTGAGTATTATGTTGTTTTAGGTGCAGATCCCATCATTTTGAAAAGTAGCACAAACGCAATATTATTCTCCGACTCATCTAAAATTTCAATCGCATTGAGAGGAGAGTGAGATTCTGCACGAGTATGAAGATATTGGCAGCTGATATACAAGTGCACGACAGACACAAATAGCACAAAACGGAAAACTATCAAACTTGACGTTGCAGGAATTGCAGTGAAGCTTGCATCATCCCACCTGTATACATCGAGAACCATCAAAAGTGCCAGGAACACAACTGGAAAGAGCTTCCGGCAGCTGCAGATACGAGGGCAGTTTTTCCATGATGACTCCAGACTGCCATCTTTCAAGAGTTTCCGGGTCCACTATGCCCGGCATATGCAGCACTGTGTAGATAAACAGCCCCAGAAAGAAAAAGAAACCAACCAGATGCCTGCCAACACGCCGCCACCAACAAATCTCAGCATTGCCCTTAACCAGATAGCTACCAAAAGAAACAGAGACATACTAAAATCATCAATACTTTTCAAAATGTGACTGCTCACAACTAAAACATCGTGAGCAATGCAACGGTCACTCATGATTGCGTATTCCTGGCAGAAAATTCATTCTACTGTCATGCACTTACAAGCTGAAGTGCCTCCAAACTTTAAATAAACAATTCAGTTCAAAGAAACGGGGAGAAAGATACACTTACGACCACACGTTGAAAGTCTCATTGTGCATTGAAAACATGGACTACAGAGAATGTTTGAAGCTCCAATCTGCACGGTAATATCGCACAATGAAACTATTATCCTTCAGATACTCCGGCAGAGCAGAGTATTCCACAAGTTGGTGCTTCACGTTGCACCATAACTCGATCGCCTTCTCCTTATTACTCAGATTTCGTTCCAACGTCTTCCCCTTGGGGCTCGTTGTCGTCGTCATCTCATCCCTCCCTTCCTCTCCCGCCCCTCTCCTCCTCGTCACCCCCACCGAAGCCACCCTCCCCTCATCATAATGATCTGCTCCCATCTTCCACCCACTCAACGCCCCCTCCACCAAAAACTGAACCCAAAACTCTTCTTGACGCACTACACCAAAGCCAACCACTCTGTTCACTTCATACTGCCTCCCTGCAGACTCCCTCACCGAAAAGAAACCGCAAAATGAAAAGCCTTTATGGGTCACAAGAAAAACCAATCTCACATCCAAACACGCCTCCCCAAACCCAAACCTAGAAAAACAAAAACCAAAAAAAAAACAAACTCCCCTCAAACCAGATCCCACGCTAATCACCGAAACTCAAACCTCCCCAAACCCAACTCCCAAACAAACCCAAAAACAGTTCTCAATCATGCTCCACGCTTCCCAAAACACATCTCAAGATCATCCCCACATCAAACAAGCTCCGAAATTTAGCTCCCAAAACACATCTCAAGATCATCCCCACATCCCCACATCAAACAAGCTCTGCAATGCGAAGCCATGTCCAATCGGAGGGTTTGACGATATGAGGTAAAGTGAGACATGGCTTGCCTAAATTACTCCAGACTCAGTAAGTACTCGTAAATTCTTCACTTCAACCATTACTTCAACATTAACTGAAGTCATTGCAGAATTCACAAAAAGTACAATGAATCCTCGAATAGATATCTTAAACTTTCTTACAACGCAACAAAAATACACAGTGCTACTGTGCTCTTTAGCATGCCCTGATCTCGATGCCTCTATCATCATGAAAATTTCAGAGAGCTCCCTACCAAGATGGCTATGATCATATTCATATGGCCGGTAAAATTCCTATGTACTGAGCCGCTCTTACATACAGCTAGAACGGAGTGAGTTGCCCAATACCGTAAATCCGAACCAAGCGTACGCACCTGCCTTCTCTGCGTCTCCCCTGCATCGCACGGTGCGGTACACTCTGAAAATGGGGTGGACAAAATTCACCAGCTCAAGTGACTACTACATCACTAGGATGGACCTCTCCTGCTGTGTACCTCAGTCACGCTTCCTCTTTCCTACCTTGCCTCCACGGCCTCGACCCTTCCCGGCATCACTGACCACGGCCGGAGCCCTGAATTTCTCCTGTAATCCAATTTGTGCAAGTGGCTTCATGTTTGTCCCTTTCTCTCCCCTTGCACCGCCTTGGATGGATCGACCTCGCCCCAGAGTTGCCTTCTTTGTCGCTGGCTCTTTACCTGCATCACTTGCACTCCCAGGAGTGACAACCGGGGACGGGCAGAGTTTATTGTGCAGGGCCGCCTGTCGGCGTGTGCTCTGTGGACGTGTTCCCTGCGAATTTTTCTTGTCAACCTTTGGGGAGGAGCCCGGTTCTGCGTGGATGTCAGCACTTACCGTGTCCGCGTCAAGTGACTGAAACTCTGATGCTGGCAACGCCCACTCCACGACTCCTTTGCTAGCAGGCGACGTTTCCCGTTCAGTTTCCTCACTCATGGCCCTGTCCGGCACGGTACTCTCTTTTGCTACTTCTGCAACTTCCACATCCTCGTCGTCACTCAGAGGCATGTTAGGAATGCCGGACTTCGGCGTTGGCTCTTGCATATATCCCTGTACTCCCCCGTCAGTCACTGTGAGTGTCTCCGGGATGATGGTTTCCCCCACATTACCGCGGGTCCCTTCTAGCGCCAGAAACGAAGCCGGTGGCGCCTGACTGAGGCAAACATCGTCTTCCCCAAAAACTATACTCTCATCGGAAGTCCGGCCTGTTCCTGATCCTAGGTTTGACCGGGACCCGGATTTCGGAGTCCTCACAATGCCTCGGCTGGGCACGTCCTCTAGTTGCACAGACTTCCCGAGCACGTTTATCCTGCTGGCACTCCCTGTCGGTGTCCTCCAGCTTCCAGAGGCGGGAGTGCCCAACTGTCCCGACGATGGCGTCCCTGGTCCTTCGTGTCGCTGAGAGACCGGTGTTCCCGACACAGACGGCACCTGAACTGCACCAGCAAAAGTGAACATGTTCGGTGCATCAGCTCCTAAACTTCAATCACGCGAAACTTACATACATGTCCATGCATTGAATCAAACATGCTGCACCAATGTTAAAGTAAATCGCTTGGAAAACTTACATACGGATGTCAATGCATTGTACCAAACATGCTGAAGCAATGTTAAAGGTGATCCCTCGAAAACATCAAGTCCGACAGTGTCACTGTGCAATACCTGACTTCGAGTTACAGTGTACTTCCAGTGAATTCACAAGACCCAAGTGAAACTAAAGTGGAAGTGAACACTACACCGAATCTAAAGTGCCATGCCAGTGGCGCGGCACTTCTCCAGCTGATCAGAAGTGGCCGACTGTCCCCGTGGGCACTCCAGTGGAGACAATGCACTGGCTGGGGCCAAGCAGGCCACCGCACCGCCACTGACCTAAGTGACACTGAAGTACACAGTGACACTGTCGCATAAAGAGCTACTCTCCGTGGGCAATACAGTGGAAGTACAGGGATTACAAAGTGAGCCACCCGGCTCCCCCAAGAAAACATTGAATATAGGACGTCGTAAAGTGGAAGTCCAACTGGCAAACCGAAGGGTAAGTGCCAGGGCACAGTCGAGGAACTTCTCCGGACCCCTTAAAGTGAGAGGAAGCAATCAGAGGACGCTGCAAGTGAATCGGTCCCATGGCAGCACTTCGACAGTGGAAGTGACTGTACGTACTCCGGGGATGTGCCACATTCAAACCCCGCTGCGCAGAAAGTGAATAAGTGAAGTGGAAACGGAAAGCGAAGCGGCTGCTTTGTGCCAGGCACGGACATGGCACTGCGAAGGCCCTTCGACAGTAATCCTAAAGTGATTCAGGGCCCCCACACTGCTCCTCACGTGAAACGCCGCATGTCTCAAGGTGATCACTCTTGCAGGGTCGAAGCGAATGACTCCACTATACCTCCAACTCTGCCCCGTACTACCCTAAGTGTGAATATCAACATTTCCACTGACCACCTCAACTTAAAGCTACGAAAAGCGGAAATCAAGTGTACAGCACTTAACCACTTGCACATGCAGAAGGGGTACACTCCAATGCAATCGAGGTACACTGAACTTCGGTACTTACAGTTTGTAGACCCGGCTGCACCGACATTCCCAGATTCAACCCTGTTGAATGTAACCAGGAGACCCTCCTGTTTGGGCTGCCGCAATGGAGGTATGCGGACTTGATTCGCTCCGAAACTCGCCATCCAATCGGCGCAGAATTCCTTCTCGCATCCTCGATATGCACACTGCCTCCTCCCGTCACTTAACCACGCTGCCAAGCAGAAATGATGGTACACGCACCCGCAGTCAGCTATGGAAGCATTAAGGCATTTGAAGTTGTAGCCACAAACAGGGCAGTTCTCAAGATAAACAACCATCGTCCTGCCCAGCTCTGGTTGTCTAGGATTGCGAATAGGCAGCGGTGTCGTTCCCATCCCTGAACCTTCGGCCATGAGCTGCACTTGATCAGTTAACTTTGCCACCCAGAGCTCCGCTCGTACTGCGCCCATCTGACGTAGGGTTATCTCTCTCTCAATCTTTTTCAAGTCCTCCTCCAGCCCCTGCTGCTCCTTCCGGAGCTCTTCCGTCCTTGCACTCTCCCTGCTGAGAATGTGTTCTCCAAACTCCAGGTCCTTATCAAGTATCCGGAGCTCCTTCTCTTCCTCCATTTCGGTCTCCCCCACTCTCTGGATCTCGCTACCCTCTGAACCGATTTCCGTTCTTACTTCGTTGAAGTGTGCCACCAAGCTCTCACGCCGTCGCCGTATGTTCGCGCAGCTGAGCTCTTCCTCTCGCACTGATTTCTGCCTCTCCGCCAGTGCCCCGTCCAATCCCTTGCACTTCTGCTGTGCCTCACGCTGCCGATGCTCGAGCACAGATCTGCACACCACAGGTAATCATCAGATAGTATCCACACCGTTGACTTCTGTCCACACGACAAGACGGGGTGCATTCCCTCCAAACGCTTTGAATCCCGTTCAGCTATTTTCCTCATGTGTTCTGCCTCTTCCATCCTCCTGATACATTCATTCATCCGCTGCTCTGCATGTGACTTATCTTCTTCGGCCTTCTCTAAGTCTCTCCTCAGAGTGATAGACTGTGACTTAGTGCCTTCATATTCTTGTTGTACATGTTTTAGCTCTGACCGCAACCTCTCAGATTCTTCAGATTGGCCTGATGTTTTGAATTCAAGATCCTGCACAATTAAACACAACTCGTGAACAAAAATTCCCCAACTTTCCTTAGTGCCAAGACCTCGAATTTTAGTTTATTTTACGGTATGCTTCAACTTAGAAATGTCGTGTCAGATGCGGGTACATTACATTAAGGCGAGTAGACAGCCCAGCAATGCGTCGCTCCGACGCCTCTAATTTCGCCGTCAAATCTTTTGTCTCTTGCTCCTGTAACAAGAATTCATGTTCTAATATAATGAGAAAAGTCTGGAAAAACAATGCAAAATAAACACCGAATTGATATACAACAGCCACGGACAAAAACACACAAGCACTAAGCGCTCAAAAGCCATCACAAATATATTAAGAGAATCTAAGAGTATCATATCGTAATAAACTCCTTAAGTCACAGGTGGAAAGACTCTACAATGCTGATGTCAAAAAGTAACTCACACAGCAGGAAAACTTAGGAGAACAGTACACCTCACTCTCATATCCAAATACTCTTCCAATAGATATTTACTACACAGACGCATTTCCAGGCCTAATCCAAGGAAGTCGATTCTAATATCACCATTTGGATGGCTTATGTTTCAATCTTTCTTCTATAGAAGAGTAGAATATGATGAGCAAAGAAGAGCACCTTTTCAGAGATTCTCTGGGCATATTCTGCTCGCATAGAATCCTCACGTGCCTGCGCTTGCTTCAGTGCTCGCTCCTTTTGCGACGTTGCCTTCCCAACAGCAACCTTAGTATCAGCAGTTGGCGACTCGTACTTTCTCTGCCATTCTGCAGCCTCTGCTCTAGCTGACTCTGATTGCTCTTTCACTGCTGACAACCTTGCCCCTGCAGAATTAGACCGATTCTGCAAGCATTGTTCGCAGTTAATAACAAGGAAAGAGTCATTTCGCATGCCAAAACGTAAATCTAGATGCAGAATATACTGATATGGGAAGCAATTTCTGAGAGGTACTGCGTAAGCACACTTCAAGAATAAAACAGTTCAAAACACAACAATTAAGAGTACTTCAATCTTCCAAAATCTGATTCAGGTACGTGACTTCAATAGCAAATGCATAATAAAATCTGGATTGTGTAATACCTGGAAAGATGCAATCTCAGCGTTCAGTCTCTCGGTCTCAGCTCTCTGTGCGAAATGATACTGCTCATACTTGCTCTTCCAGTCATAGGACTCTTTCCTGGCACCCTCGACTTGAGCAGAAAGAGTTGAGTTCTTCTCTTCTAAAGAAGTCACTTTCTTCTGTACATTTGCATATTGAGAAGCTGCATTCTCGGAAGCTCTGTTGTAATCATTCATGATATTTTCATAGCGCTTCTTCCAGTCTTGTGCATCGCGTTGAGCAGCTTCGGTCTGCTTAGATGAGAAAGCCAAACGCTCTCCCAGAGAACGTCCTTTCAATACGAGGCTTGAATACTCTGCTGCTGCTTTGTCACTTGCTCGTTTTACAAGATCTTGTACGGGTCCAGCAAAACTGCAATTCAAAAGTAATTATTACAAAACCACGCAAGTTTCACCCTAGTACTATCAAATCGAATGCACTCCTTTCCATACGTAAGAGAATTCTGTGGCCTTACTTACATAGCAAGTCTACGTATAAATGCAGAATTTCTTCGTTGACAAGAACTTTGAAAATACCTTTTTTGCAGAAACTGGACGAGCTTCTGATATTTCAGAGGACCAGTTGCTTGAGCCTCGTATTCAGCTACCAAACCGTCCAAGGCCTGCAAAAAGAGAAGCTTCTGTCAATACCCTTCGAAACAAAATGGTAATTACTTCTGATATGACAAATGAGCCCGTAATGAACACAGAAGAAACTACAAATACAAAAACCAAAGAAAGGAAACGAGTACATACCTTAATAACGGACTCGTAGGTTGCCTCCGGAGCATTACAAGCATTTCTCAACTTCTCTTCCATCGTGCCCACTGCTCTTAAACATCTCAGCTCTGCTTCCATGGACGATTTTCGCTTCAACTCCTGTAGTTGTGTCAAAAAAAGAAAAGAGGCACTGTAAACATCAAACGAACTTATGCAATTACATATCTCAACAACTGAAATCCTTGAAATGGCACCAGAAATCAACACCGAAGTTCAAAGAATCATTCTTCACAGCTATAAGAGATACCTCTAACTGTCGCTTGAAATTGGCATGCAGTAGCTTCTCGTAGTTTCTTCGAACAGGTCCAGTTCCAACAGCCTCAGAATTATAAACAGAAAACCCTGCCTGCACAGCTTCTTCTTGGGCTTCTTGCAGAGCAACCTGCATTCAGGGGACAACAACATTCTCAAGCTGGTCAGCACTTGAATTTCACATTATCTGTAACGACTCTGTTCTCGCAAAGTTCTCCATTTCTTAGCATGCATGTGTCTAGCATGAAGTGAAGGCCGAACAAACATCTGAGTGCCGTAAATATCTTCATCCAAATTGAACAAGATATTGACGACTCACCTCATCAGAAATAACATCCTTCTTGAAGGCTTGGTTGTACTTCTCAATTGCCATGTCATGAGCGCGTCGGCACTCGTTCTCTTCCACGTTCTGCTCGGGCACTTGAAAGTCAGTACTTAGGGAAAAGAAACAGATAAATCGACCCTAATTAATCATAACTCTTTGTGGTCCCGGTCATGCCAATTAAGAATCATCGTGATAATATGGTAAAATGGAGCAGCAGTCGAAAGCACACGTAAAAAAATTGAAGCAGGATCTACACTGCAATCATAAAGTACATTGGTCGCAGAGAGGTTTCTGAGCTCCAAAAAACTAACCTGCCAAGAAGTTGATATGGTGGGAACGGCACCGGCATTGATGGCATCGAGAAAGGATTGAGTTAACCCAGCAAACATGGGCCCATTCATCACAAGTGATCCCAGCTGTTTTGGTCTCGTCCTCTCGAATATATACTTCGTCAAAGCACCAAGTCCTGATCTAAACTCTGGTCGCACTTTGTCCATCTGAAAAACGATCAACAGACGATCAACATACGAGAGGCAGCTATTACATCAATAGCATGAGAGTAGAAAAATAAGCTACAAATCAAAACGCTGTTTCAGAAATCAACTTCAATCTTATTAAATCACATTAAAACTTGTATAAGTCACGACTGAGGTACAGCCGGACTCACGTTGATTTGGTCAAGTTTCTGCAGCTGTTTCTCGTCGTTCAGAGGCCGAACAAGCGTGAAACAATCACGCTCAGGAAACAAAGCCCGAATGGAGTTTCGAATCTGGAGATTTCAAAAAACAAGTGACTTAGATTAATTAAAGGGATGGGGGGACAAGAATCACTTGGAGTGTATTTCCAAGCATCACAGATCTATCACGGAAAACAGCCATGCAGATCCGGGCTGGCTAAAGTCAGGAAGGAAACCAATAACTATAAGTGTGCTGAAGGAACCTCGTTCTTTGAAGCGATGGCTTTCCCAGTGCCAGGAATAGGCTGCAAAGCTGACTCCAAATAGTCCCTTGGAGTGATACGACGGCCATCTTCAGTCAAATCCAAATAGAAATCCTGCAACAAACCCCGTAAATGGTTTTATAACTAGTTGGTGTTCGACAGTAGAAAAACGCAACACGTTCTTGCAGGGAAAACTAATGATTTTGAGCGCCAGGAACGGTCATGAAATTATGAAATCATGAAATACATTGCGCATGAAAAAGATTGCAACTCTCTGTTCTCCAATGCGTATTTACGTTCAGTGCCTCTCCTTACCCTGGCTAAGCTACGAACTCCAAGCCTATAACAAGCCCAAGAACAGGCTGTAAAAGTAGAAAGGCACGAAACTCACCCGGAGCAACCACAGGAAAAGTGGGGAGAATTGTCCAAGCTCAGAAGCCGAAGCTCCTTTGGAAGATGACGATGCTCGGACTTGAATGTGTTTGAAATTATCTGTCACGAGAGATAATTTGTCCACAACTGCTTCATCAATGCCACCCATCTGTTCAAGCCCAAATAATACACCCAGGTTACCACAATGCTCAAAATAGCAATGATTCTTACAAAAAACACAGTTCCTGATATTACTGGAGCTTGTCCGGTTCAAGTATGAAAATTCCATGTGCACACGCAGGAACATCATTAGAATAACTGAATAAGTAAGTACACATTTAAGCATATTGCCTGTTTTACTGAAGACTTACCTGATTGTAAACAAACATAGTTCACAGTAAGACTGCCAAGGAGAAGATCTGCGTGCTGTATGTCCCCTGTCAAGTTTGCAGATACTCAAAGGTAAGAAACACTCTTAAAACAAAAATAGATTTCGCACACTGAAAGAGAGAAGGATTGTGTAGAAATACTCTCCAAAGGTAAGGCACCCAAGTGAAATCCACCTCTAAACAGCAGGATCTAGTCCAGGCAAGAACAAAATTGCCTCCAAATCCAAGGAAAAAATGAAGAACTTACAGTTTGATCATAGGCATCTATCCCTTCACTGTTTAGAAGTAAGAAACTGTTTTCACTGCCATCAGGAGCTGTCCTCTTCACAGGGGAACTCCACATCCACAAGCCTTTCGTGCAAGGTCTATGTGTGGGAGCAACAGTAAAACCACTACTCCGGCGAAGCAGCTGTATAGAAGGAAAACAGAGCAAACTTAAATAATTAGTCCTTCCAGAGTGAGTCATAATTTCTATAATCATGTGATTATATTAATTCAAAAAAAACGGACTAGGGAACTCCGAAGAAACCAGACTCCAACAATTATAAACGAGAAAGAAGTTTACATGGAGATTATAACAGTTTCATTTTCAACAAGCAGCATTAATATTATGCAGTTTCCACGTATTATGATTACTCGATAATGTGTTTCAAGACTGTCCAATGCTCTGATAGCGAAATGAAAGTGATGCTTAAGAGCATAACCAACGCCAGTCATGAACCATTATCGTTTGCTCCATGACCGACTGGGGTCTTCCTGCCAAAACCCCTTGAATTGATATTGAAGTTACTATGCTGAACAAACCTGGTTTAAGATAAAACTCTTCCCCTGCCGCGCACGCCCACAAACAGCTACCACGCCAAGAGGACCTTTCACCATATGTAAGGCCGCCACTGCCTCTGGTTCCATCTTGAATTTCCCTCTATCATCACAATACACAAGTCGAAGAGGACGAGCCGGACTACCCGCAACACTCTTGGTATCATACTCTGATCGCTTGGTTTGGATAACAACTGCCTTCTCAGGCTCTGGTTCAGGTTCTTTTGGTTTTGGAGACTTCTGTGGAGTCCCGAAACCAAATCTCGACATCATCTTCAGTTATTTCGCAATCCACCAGTGCAAACAATTGATGAATAGTGGACTTCAGTCAGTTCCTCCTTCCTCCCTTGTGTACACTTCGGTGATTTAGGCTCTCTCCTTATAGTTTATCAATCATGAACCTGCATCACAAACTCTGTTTAAAATGCAACATATTGCCATTCGTCACAAGCTAACGCCAATAAGCACTCCTGCAGCATGTAATAGTGCTCATCCAATGAAATTCCAAACTGTTGCACTTCATAAACATATATCAGAAGACCAGATGGAAGGATCCATTCAGGCCCACTAGGAACTAGATAAAGGTGTCTAAACTGAGGCAAAGGCGTACCATGGTGATGGCAACAAAAGCCCCCCTCATAAAAAACGGTGTCCTTATTGCAATTAAGAGAATGTGGTGTTTAACTTCCAACCTTGACTATAATATGTACATCTGATTTTGGAAGAAGGTTCGTATTATGAAGAAAAATGATCACTCTTACCAGAAACAACGCAGGCAACTCTCAAGCGTGCCACCACAGGAAAAGAGAAGCAGAGCAGCAGATTCCACAACTGCCAACCTCACCGCCGCAGAGGGATGCCCACAGAGCTATTTATTCAGCAACCAACATCACCATGTTTAGTGACTTGAAAATATTTTCATCCACAATTGCAATCTCTGTTCACTGCAGCTTTTCAAATAAGGCCACGGAAAGGATGACCTATATTTGTAGATACACGTAGCAGTGGTCAACCTAAAAAACACAGTGTAAAAAATATGACTAATGAGGGCTACTCACCGATGGCAGATTAATAGAAAGCATATTTTCCAAACGCGTGACGGTCGATTCTAACCATTTACGATCACGCTCCACCCGCAGTGGAGAGCCTGGTGTTGGTGCCCCCGCATTCACTGCTGCTCTGTTATGGGAGGAACTTAAACCAACTGACAAACTACTCTCCTCGGAATCCGCAGACACTTGGAGAGACTCTTCAGCACTTTTTGTATCCTCTTTGAGAAGCACAATCTGAAGTTTTTCAAGACCTGCCCCCACTTGATCCATGTTGGAGCCCGTGTCACTGGACGTAGAATCCATCTCCGACAAGCAGGCCCAGTTGCGAGAGTCTGCTAATACTAGGACTAGCAATTCCGTTAATCCTCTTAGACTTTCTTCTGAAGCCCCAGTGCTTCCTGCTGCCCCTACCGATTTGTAAGTTGCTGTTATCACAGACCGCTTGCTTGTCACCGTGGAGCTGCGTATAGCTTTCGTGAGGACACTCACCACCCTAGGAAAGAAAAATGCCAGCGCATCTGCATTACCAACCTGCAAGAGAGTCAATTCACTCACTAAGAAGAAGCCCTTCAGACAATCCTAACTAAACTTTTCAGAAAGAAGAGGCACGACAATGCGTTAAAATAAAAGTATCATCATGAAGTTGGAAAATCAGCAGAGACAAGACCAGCTTCAGAAGAATAACACGGAGTGTTGATAAAGTATCTTCTCACACTTTGCCACTTCCAACACCGCCTACTGCCGCCTCTCAGTGTGCAATCTAAAATACAGTAGACCGCCAACAAAATATTTATCAAGAATAGAGAAAGCACAAAATTCACCATTACACGAGGAGGTAGCGCAACAACTTACACTAGGTGAACTCAATACCGGGACCTCCAAACAAAATTTTGAGACTCTTCAGTGAGAGCGCAACAAACCTGGAGAAGCAAAGACAGAAGATGCCCAATTGCAGGGCCCATGTCCAGTGAGTGCAGAAACCCTAATGGGCATGGCTCTGGAGTCGCATAATCGATTGTTGTAAACTCTTCATCAATCACATCTTCATCAATTTCCATTGCGGTGTGAGTGTACCCTTCGTAGAGCTCTCCAGGATCTCGATGCAATATGCTCAAGGGCGGTGGGAGAACATATTTACAACCGCATGATACCGACTTGCATGGTTGCAAAGCCTGAAAAACAGACCGTATGCACATAACTATCCCATGTCGGAACTCCTCCGAGGCCTCTACTGGCGAGAGCAAGGCAGCTTTCGTCAGCTTACCAATCAAAGTGGTCATCTGCAAGAAGAAAAGAAAGACCTGTCAAAGACACGAATAACAATGATACAACAAAGTGCGCAAAATCGACATAAACTAGTCAATGAACAATTTGTAAGACCGGCACCTGAGATACAGATTGACAGGGGCACTTCTCCAGAACTGCCCTGAAGCACACCAGCACACCCTCTGCCACCTTGTCGCCCACATTCAACCGCCTGTGTCCTTCGACACCTTTCCTCTCTCGGCATGCGACTGCCGCATCCAGAAGCATCACAAGAGGAAATAACAAATAGCTGTAGCCGAAAACAACACAGGAAATCACATCACAAGACAGCCATGTACCAATCCAACCGCTGCCGTCGTGATTGTCAAATAGCGACACCGATAAAGCTCGTCACGAAGACAAAAGAAATCTCATCTTAAGCCCAGCTCCAATTGAACTACTCCACAGACATAAACCCTCCCCAATTCACCAATACATGTCGACGCTCGAATTCCCACATTGCATGAACTGTGAAGAACAAGCAAAACCGGAACAAGCAAAAATCCAAAACAGCACGGTAGGAATTTTTCGATGCGAGTGAACGGCGATTGCTTACTCTAAGCATGCTTGAAGGCCCGCAACAGGCTCCGTCCTCACAACCCCCTGCAAGGCGATCAGCAGCTCGGCACACGCATCTGGCTGCGTGGTGACGGTCTGCAGCAGCTTCATGCACACCGGACGGAGAGCAGCGAAGGTACGCCTGCCAGCCTGCTTCACCATCGCCTCCTCGTCTTCGGAATCCATAGCTCCACTCCAGAACGCTTATACCCTTCACAGACCTCTACTCTTTCACATCTTCTCACTTCAAGCCATCATATGCCGCATCATGACACATGCCTGCGTGGATTGACACTCATGTCTTCGATGTCAAAGGCCAAACAAAACCTGAAGATGATCATAGCCATCATAATAGTACTGAAGAAGACACCATAGCCATCATAAGCTATCGCTAGCTGACCGACCACCCAGCAAGCTCTGAACTTCAAATTCAGTGATGAGTGCAAACATATGATGATCATACCTGATGTAGCGAGAAGCGGGCGATCTGGGGCAACGCGGATCCAACGCAGGCTTCCTTTGAGAACGATGGTTCGGTGATGGTGATGAGATGGTTGTTGCACCGGAAGATTGTTGGGGGGTTTGGAGGCGTTGAAAGTGAGACAAAGAGAAGGACAAGTGCATGACAAGACGCGTTCACCTACATGGCGGTGGACAGGACCCTAAACCCTAAACACATTGAATTCAGTTTACAAAATCAGAGTTTACGTATGCTCACAGTTTTGGTGCAATGGCGTTATTGTCAGCCTCGGCGACCTTCAGGAGCTCCACCACTCCAGACGTTTGTTCTTGCGAGAATCGCACAGCATCACAGGCTGCTCCGAATTGCCGACGTTGGCCGAATGAGGTCCCCTCTCCCGCAGTCTGCAGACCTCGCAGCTGGTCCCATTTTATCCGACACGCCTCCTCCACCCTCCCATCCCTCTCCCACGATGCATATTGTTTGCGACAGATGTCGAAGGCGAATCTGGCCCAATTGATCTTCGCCTTCCCCTCCCTCTCCGCCAACCAGCTCCTCAGGAAATACCTCGCATACTCCTTGTTAGGAGGGGGGTGATTGTACACCACCACGTAGAGATTATAAACCTTCGCACACTCCTCCTCTGAAATAAAATCATTCGGCACAACTCTCAAACCGCTGCCTCCCTTGGTTGGAAACACGCGCGACAAATGTGCCTCGGTGATGTGCCCCGTACCGCACTCCGTCTTCCCGCAAATCCCGGCGTCGTCCAAATTTAGCCTCTCCGCGAAGTCCTGCACAGTCCACTTGCTACGATCATGTAGTGCTTTCGCAAACTTAATCCGTTCCACACCCTTCCTGTTCAGCTCGACCTCCACCTTCGGCAGGACCTCCACCTTCGGCAGGACCTCCGCATTCGGCACGGCAGAAACCTGGTCACACAGCTCTGATGCCATCTAGGTGAGTCGTAAAACCAGAAATTGTCGTCAGGACCGACACCCTCGCACCTAGAAACCCTAATCGCAGGGACCCCAGATTTTAGCGACGCCGTCTTCTACTTATTAACAGGTCACGCTCAATCGAATTCCGGTATTCCGTAATGCAAAACAACGGGATCAACTCTGATTGCAATGTCCGGCGATATTGGAATGTCCCTACTCCGAAATTGACAGGGTTCGAAATCGCTGTACTCCTCTCGGTAGCAAAGTCGTAGCTTCTATGCAACCACCCTGAACTCCCGAAATCACGAAGACCCCAAACCAATGCAACAAATCGCAACAACAGCAGCTATGGAACCGAGAGAGTGCAGATCAAAGAATCAGCGTAATCGTCATTCAGGGTTCCGTCTCCTCTCTGGACACTACACTCACGGTGCCTGTAATCACAATCGATCGCAAAGTGAGTTCAAAGTGAAGTGCGCAGCACATTGGAAATTCCAGTTGCAAGTGAATGCACCCTACCTTACAGCCTCTACCGTAGACCCAAACGCATCAATTGGCGGTGGCCGCGCAACTGCAGTATCAATTCCGTCTCCTCGAAAATGGCAACGCTTCAGATGGAGAGGCAAAACGGAGGCGGAGCATTCACAGCAAGCCTTTGCGGGAATTGGCGCAATGAAGAGGCTTCACTCGGCTCCTGTGTCAACCCCAAAGCCTCTCAACAGGTGTCACCACGTTCCCTTCTCTACCGTGCGGTAGTTCAACTGCCCCGAGGTTCCCAAAGTCACCAAAGAGGGCACTTTAAATTCACTGAATTTTGGTCACAAATTGCACTTTGTGGTCCACTTTATTGTGCTTCCCCCCACCACTTGTTCTATATTGGTAGACTCCAGAGCCAAACAATATCTAGAAAGTGAAGGATTTGAAGGCAGATGAGCAGCAGAGAGATGTTTCATGTTTCATGTTTCATGACTCTGTTTTCGGATGCAGCACTTTAGTTTTGTGCAATTCCAGATTCAAGCGATGGTAAGTAATCTGCGTGGCTCTGCAAATGAGACAGACACATCTAGATGTGCACACCGCTGTTAGAGATCTCTCCACAGCAGTCTCCTATACACATCATCCATCCAACTCTCTTTTGTCAAGAAAAGTCTATTCCATTCCCCATACAGGTTGTGAATTCAACTTAGACAGCATAACATCTGCTCAATCGGTGGAATTTCTGGGAGACTCTAAGCTTTGGTTCAATTCCTATGAGCGTTTTTCTCAGGTACGATTCTAGCAAATGAAGTTATGTTTTGATCTCAAGTTGTTGTTGATGTGTGGCCATGGAGTTACTTATATTGCATGTCGTCTTGGTAAAGCTGTTTTTGACAAGGGTTAGGGTTTAGGGTTTGGGACAAGCCTGATTTTTGGCTCAAAAGACGATGTGATTCTACCACATCTTGAGCTGTTCCTAAATTTCACTCTCTCTACGTTTTTGTTTTTGTCTTCCACTTTATGATGGCTTGAAACTCGTCGAGAGTGCTATGGATTGGGCAAGGGGGTGTTCCAAGATCGTTGAGTGGAGTGAGAGTTAAGTGTGTTGTGGTTTGCGGGGAAATGTAGCATATTAGGTGCTTTGCTTTTTGGGCTATGTTTTATAGCTTGTGAGGTTACGATGTGATGGGTTGGGATTGAGGTTCTTTCATTTGAAGTGTGTAGGGTCGATGGACTTGAGCGCTGCCTTCTGGAGTGATCTCCCTTTGGAAATGCTGGAACAAGTGCTGTCGTATCTGCGTGTGCCGGATTTGTGCAGGTATCGCACCGTTTGCAAGAGATGGGATCGGCTGATGTGCGACCCGAAATTTGGGTCTCTTTGTGCTCAAAACGCTGCAAAGAGAGAGGCATCCTTAATTGCATTGCAGTATAGAATTTTTGACAGGAGACATACGGGATGGTGCTTCCTTGACGTGAATGCAAGGCGATGGTATGTGTTGAAAAAGGATGGTCAAGGAATTCCCCGTAATTTTCCTCTTGGAAAGGTTAGGATGGATGGAGGTCTTGTATGCCAATTTTTTGGGGAGGATGACAGAATCATTGTCTATAATCCCATGTCGCAGACACATAGAGAATTGCCAACTAAACCTTGTAGGGGCTTCACTTCTCCATACTTTCGAGAGTTAATTTTGGTTGTTGACAACATTTCTCAAAGTTTCAAGTTTTTTCTATTTTACATTTCCCACCCTCATTACTTGAATGAACCTTTAAAGCTAGTGTATGATTCGGTTATCAATGAGTGGAAGACCTTAACCAGTCCATTCCTCATCAGTTCTGGACCAAAGCCTCTGGGAAGGCATGTCATGTTTCAAGGTAATCTGTACATTTATTCCTACTTTTCGTTATAAGAAGAGCATCCACTGTGGAGATACAACCTTGTGAAGGATGCGTGGGAGAATTTGGATGTGCCCATCACTAGCGCTCGTGATCTCCCTTACATTGATCTCGCAGTCAGTGCCAATCGCTTATTTTTAGTGTTATGGTCAAGAGGTGGTGGATTGGGGTTCAATGATGATGGGGGAACTTGGTGGTTTGAGTTGAGTGAACTCAAAATCCCTGATATGACAAGAGAGGTGCTCTTTGAAATGTCAAAAGCAGATGTTGTGGAAGGTTTAGGAACCGGAACTCCCCGGATAAGTGCGTTTGGCTTCGGCAACTCCATCTTGTTCATGTCCAAGTCGACTGGTATCTCGGCAGCTTTTGACGTGGTAACACGTTCTTGGGATTGGAATTTCCCTCCAAATCCTCTAGAATACCTCCCTGACGAGGAATGTGAGTGGGTTGGGGAGCAAATGAACCTCCTTTTGCCCTGCACGCCCTGGTAGCAAGAGAATGAAGTTGAAGAGGATAGATTTACAAAACGTGTTTTGGCTCTACAACTGTACGTAGCTTGGACAGCGATATCAAATGCATTGAGTTGCTCAGCGTGAGTTGGCGCGGTTCATGTACTAGCTTTAATTTGTTGCTGTAGTAGAACGTGAGAAATGTAAAAGTTGAACTTGTAGTAGCTGAAGTTTCTAGTGGAAAGCACTCTTTCGAAGCATTTGTAAAAGTGCAGTTTTAGACTTTCCATCCCGCCCAATCACTTGATGTTACGACACTGTAGACTATTGATGCAAGGGCTTCTTGAAATTTTTCAGATGGATTTTTTTTTGTTTTATTTTTCTGTTGTATGATTGATCACTCATCGATGTTTTTGAACTGTGGGTGAATTGGTTGCAGTACTTGGGCTGAGTTTAGAAATGTGCCAATTGAAGCTTTGAAATGTGGTAAAGTGATCACAATCCTCATCACAATTTTGGTATCCGCTAGTGTTGTTTTAGAAGTGCAAGTAGTTTTTCTGTTCTCCATTGTAGAACCCGGAATCTGTAGAGGGATTATGGTGTCCATGTCATGGAAGGAACTGAAGTGCATAAATTTAGGACGTTTTTGAGATTCCAGCCTAACAGATTCTATGAATTAGTTGAAATGTTTGATGACGACATTGAACTTCATGGAGCAAGCGTAAAAAGGCTTGCAGGATAATCATCTGTAGTTCGAAAATATTCAATGAAGGTTCATCTGGATTGAGAACTAGTCTTTGTCAACACTAGTAGGGATCGAGGTTTTTTCTACGTCACTTTCACACAGGGGAAGCCGTGGATTGTGACGTTTCTGGGTAGCCCAGAAAGTGACTGGCCTCGAAAGGCCCTTGTACAGACCCAGAAGCGACAACGGACTCGGTAATCTCTCCCGCGGAACATGCCGGCAGAGCAGCGAGGCCGCGATGTTTCCCTCCGCCATAGTTTCACTTATTTTCCTTTCGGGCTGAGTTAAATTCACCTCACGATACCGGGCTGCCCGAAAAGAACAGCTTTGCGACCGTACGATTTTTCTTAGGTGGACCATCCGATTGAGGATTGGTACCCGTGATATCGATGCATATACCCGAATATGTGATGCGTATACCCGTGGATTCGATGCATATACTCGGGGGACCTGATGCATATACCCTAGTAAATGCTGATGCATATAACCTTTTCAGCTGAGGCTTATATCCGGATGAAATGAGGCATGTACCCGTCGATTGTGATGCATATACCCGGAATCTTTTGCACCGTCAGATATTTCTTCTAATAGCCGTACGATTTAGTATACCCCCGCCGTCCGATTGTCCTCATCGATCCCGGTTTAGGGTTTAAATCTGGTCCGTCCAGATACGGAACGGGATCGACAATCATTTATTTTGATAGGTAGCCGTCGGATGTGATTTGTTGTGCACGGTCTAGATTCTTTTGCCAGGATTTAATTCAATTGCAGTTTCATTCTAATGTGTCTGTTTGCGAGATGAATTGAAACGCAGTAGCATGGTAATTTATATCGTATCATCATATCCAGATTCGGGACACCCTTGCAAGAGGCTACTCGTTACAGCAGTTACTTATAATTCCATCAACACGAATGATCCAGAAATACACACATCATATAACCATCACTTGAATCGAGCATGTCTGTATACAAACGTGATAGTGCGAACGACTAAAGTCCAATGCTGTTATTCATTTCTATTGTGGTGCCAGGATACATATAGTCACGACTTTTCCAAACGAGAGTATCTGAATGAAATGTCATGACACAAGGCAGAGTAAGTCGCATCACAAATGCGTCAACTGGGCTTTTCATTACAGCGCCATTTCCCTCACTCCAAACCACTGAGCAAATACATCCAGAGCGAAGGGTGCTAATGGCATACAGCTTCTACGATAGCCGAACAGTGCAATAACAGGGAGCATGTTAGATTACCTCACGTAGATAGTCGGTATTCCACATGACCCACCCATCGCTCTTAGACTCCCTGGAGATGGCGTCTTCCATTATCCGGATAGCTGTTTGCTTCGAGGAGTACATCGGAATTACCCCTGGAACAAATACGCTTTGCACGTTTACCCACTGGACTCCATGCTCGCAGGGCATGTTCGCCGGGATTTTGGACCTCTGCATTTTGAAGTGGACTCCGGCTTTTCCTTGCGCAATGGCTGTTCCGTGGTGCTCCGGGTGTAAAATCCAGACTACCTTGTGTGCTCTAATCGGATCCTGCACAGACAACGTCAGAAAATTTTAACGATGACGTCCAAGAGGAACACCATTACGAGATGACGGCCCCAGATAATTACTGTGCCCATGAGATTCTACGAGGAGAAGGATTTGAATCGAATTAGAGCAACCGTTCGATACCTGGCACGATCTCGGCGATAAATCCGGAAGCTGGCTATCGTCGGCTAGTCGTTTCGGCTTCCGCTTTTGCCGAGCCAGTTTCTGCTTCAAAAGATGTCCAGCGCTGCGAAGGGCATCCTCGTCCTCCGCCATATGTAGTAGTAGGCCCCTCTCTATATCATCATCTACACATGCCGGTTTCTTTGACAATTTCATAGCTCCCGTGGATCCCGGTGGCCTCCCTCGGCGTTTGATGGTAAGATCTGCCGAAAAAAAAAGAAACTCAACTTCAAGCAGGTCCAGAACATGTAGCAACACTCACACAGAAGCTGATTCCTATTGAGCGCATAGTACTAACCAATGAAATCCACATCACCTTCGCTGGTCTTCTCCACAATCGCCGGTTCGGAGTCCCAGATGTCCACGGATTCAACGCCTGTGAGCTGCGCTTCTTCTGTGAGGGCCCTCTTCGGATTCACCTGCCCTTCGTCGACAATCACATCTACAGGGGCTTGTACCTCAGGTGCAGAGACTTGTCCGGAAGGGGTATTTGGAGCGTCGTTCAATTCCGATCCGATTGAAGTGGGAATACTGTTGTCCTCTACTTCCACCTCCATGACTGGAGGGTCTACTGTCGCTGTGGCGATGTCGATTCTTCGTCTGCGACAATCGCCGGCTGTGATGCCACCGTGTCTTGCTGACATCGACAACGCTTTTACCGTGGTCGACAAGGACTCCAACTCCTTCTTTAACGTGTCTCGTTCCATCAGATTCCGTGACATGATCGTACTGGAGATCTCAGACGCCTTCTCCAGCGAGGTGAGTTGCGTCTTCGTGCAACGTAATTCAACTCGAATGTCCGCGAGTTCCCCTCGCAGGCGATCCACCATGCAGCGCATCTCATCCACCGATGACACGTTGTCCCCGACAGGGGTCGCGGGACAAGGAAGACATGTCCTTGGCTCCCCACCAGATATGCCTGCCATTTCGCACTCCGCACCCGTCATTACTGTCTGTGCATCGTCATCGTTATATTCGAGGCGAACCGCGTCTTCGGGATCGAGTAGCGTCTGTTCTTCCAAGAGCTCCTCGCGCTCTTCGGTAACCTGCAGCTATGTTACGACGTCAGCATTGAGGTATGATGATCTGTCCTCTCATAGTCGCAGATGCATGTACGTGTTGATCGGCAACTTAGGGATATACATCGAACTTGAACATGAACGGCTGTTTACACATAGAATATCAGACCGTCATTAAGTTATGCATGCCACTCTGAAGTTATCATCACACGTCTTCCACATCGACTTCCAGATATGACCTATGATCAACAGGAAACGCTATACATGTGCACGTCACATACCTCAGAGGCATCAATGCTGGTCTGCCCGGGAGTCTGCTTCGCGCGCGCTCTTGTCCTTCTCCGGAGTCTCATCTCCTTCATACGCTGAGCCTCTTCCTCGGTAGTCTCCGATGTCCATTGTGCTACAAGCGCTGGGTAACGCTTCGCCGGACACTGCGGGTGTCGAGTCCTGTAGGTAAAATAGAAACTCTTCCATTCATATTTTGTCCAGGACATCGCGTCCTTTAAATAGTTCTTAACATATCCGTGCATGAGAGGAGGGTCGAACACGAATTTGGTTAACATGTCCTGTTCTATTGTGCGAAACGCTTCTTCTGGGTGGCTTGCGAATTCCCTGCAGGTCACGTCCAACACTGTACATGCGCTATCCCGTATTGCACGGTTCAGCACCGTTCGCAGCCCTGTGACGTTACCATACATGTCGGTCGCAATCCTCGTTTTCTCTCCTCGTGCTGCATTGTTCCTTTGACTGCGCATGTACTCTACGCGCTGTCTTCGCATCAAGTTCCTGCGCTCATTGCTGTTAGATGCCTCGGCTCCGTTGCTCGTTGGTGCCGCCATGGAACTCGTCACGCTCAGCGGGCTACTAGTTACGGGGAGAGCACAGAAGGGTGAAGTTGCGACACTGCCTAGGTTTAGCCTTCTCCCCCGTGGACTGCCAGTGGAGTTCGACACAGGTACAGTGTGACCACTGACACCGCTGACGTTGAAGCCCGACCGAGTTGGACGTTGCAGGGGGATCTCTGGGACTGTCCCTCGAATGTTACCGGAGTCAAGACTTACGGGAGGCGACGTACCTTGCGCAACGCTGTAGAACCTACGGAGTTCCTCCATGAAGGCTGGCGAGAATGCACCTGGCGGTAATTGAGCGTCCACTGCACCGCCTCCTACGGGACTGCTTGGGGGACCGCTTCGTCGACCATTCCCGTCTGGGTCCATGCTCCCGGACGTGGACCGCATCTGGCTATCCATGGCTAAGGCCTGCGCTACAAACTGAGGTACCTACAACGCAATAGAAGTCAGCGAGAATCGGTAAGAAACTACTCCTCTGCTTTGTACTCGGGTCATGGATCTAAGACTGACTTCGGAAACTGATCAGAAAACAGATATTGAGATACCGGCCTGTTCCAAACCTCGTCTACCTCGCCGGCGGATTCTTGGACATGCCACACTTAATCACAACGACATGACACTTACTTGAGCGGCGCCCTCCAATGCTACCGTGCTATACTCCAGCGGGTGAGCGCGGCTGAGATAGAGTACGATCGGCCTCCTACGTGCCGCCGTTTGCTGCCGTGACAAAGATAGATAGGAATGTGGTTCCCGTCTTAGACTATTCTATTGGACGGTGGATCGCTACCTACACCCACGACTGGAGTAGCCATTGCTAAAGTAACACCGGACTAGAGTTCGTTAAAAAGGTATTCCAGGTAATGGCAAGTGGGACTCCACTTTTTATCTAGAGACTTCCGTCAATACACGTACAATCAACGAAGACGGATGACATGGTGGACGGAGAATATTATGCATATCATGCACCGAACCGATGTTCGAGAATGAAGGTGCTGACTGTGAGTTTAAACCTCCGCTTCCACCGTGTCCGTCTCTCTGTCTTCCACGCTATGTTGGCCCTTGAGGTAGGGTTTTGTCGTTGCAGCGGAAGGCGTAGGGTTCCGAACTGAGACGACAGGGATGGACACCGTTTGGCCTTGCCATGTACATTAATTTTCTTTAGCATATCACCGAATTGTACGGTTACGACGCTACACTACATGCTCCATTACACTCACATAATCAACAACGCGGATGTTTGATCATTGAGAAGCAGGGATTGCGTAGCCTACATTGCCTCATTAGTCATCTAGTTTGATGTAGCATGGGCATGGGATGTAGGCGTATCCAGAATCACACGGCAGTGGATCATAACAGCGTCAACAAGAAGAACGACAGGTGAAGTGGAAAATCCAATTGTATTACTTATATCAAGGCACAAATTCATCTGTAAGTTGAGCTGCGTTACAACTATTGCTTGTAGCAGATGCGCTACTGAACTTTGTGACCGAAAGGGCCATGCTGACTTGGTGTCAATCATGGTCGACGCTACCTCGCCTAGTCTTCGATGCGCCTTCTCTTGCGCCTACACCATTCCTCGTACCTGTTTGCTTCGAGAAGCCACTCCTTCTCACACTCCCTCTGGTGATAGGGGAGGTCCATGCAGGCTCTGAAGATTGAAGCCAGGTCATCTTCCTCGCCAAAAGAGTCTTCGTCCACTGTACCGAGGCACAGGAACTCGTCCCAAGTTAGCTCAAGGTAACGCATGGTGGTATCTGATCTAACCCTCTTGAGGTGTTCTTCGTACTGCCACTGCTTGGTCGCTCTCTTCTCGTCCTTAGCAGCCAATTCGTAAAGCAGGTCCAGTCCATTTTCGCCTTCACCGTCGCTACACTGTTCTTCGCAGGGCCTGACAGGGGTCGTGGTTGCGCTTTGGAGACACTGCGTCGGGCTTGGAGAGTCCATGCAGCCCGGTATCGGACAGGGTGTCACGACGGAAGGAGACAATGCATCGAAAGAGTGACTCACACAGTGCACAACTACATCCTCCTCGGGTGTAAGAGTCGTGGACGGGAGAAGCGTACTACAGGTAACCATATTGAACACCAACACGTGAGCGTGGATGAGGGAGAGAATGTTCACTATCGCGGTTTGATGTTCAGGCGAAGCTAATGAGGAGGAATAGTCACGGTCACAGGGTGTACATGTTGAACGGTGGATCGCATCCTATGACCAAGACTCGGGCAACCATCCCTGAAGTATCGCCGGATTGGAGTACGCTAAAACAGGTGAACCACGTAATCGCAACATGCTCTCCACTTGTTATCCAGTGACTTCCACCACTACGCGTACAGCTGTCAGAGTGGGATGAAAAGATGGATGAAAACAGGTATACAAATCATGCATAGAATCGATGTATGAAAATCCATGTGTTGGCTCCTCTTCTAGGGTTTCCTTCTTGTTGCTCAGGACGTAGGGTTTATGACGTCATTTTTTCTGGATTTGCTGCTCAGAAGCTGTGTAGGCCGCATTTGCCTGCACATTGCCTTCCTTCAGCTATCTATAGTTATGATCCCATTAATCTGTAACCCTTAACGCATGAACGACCATTCTTTGGAAGGGGATCCTGTGTTCCCGCAGATTCTCATGTTCCCGTCAGGCTTTCATTCCATCGTGAAGTAAAGCACCACATCGATTTCATTACTGTATTTAGACTTACTTGAACCCTTTTCCGATGCGAACGGAAATTCATCTCTATGTATACTCTCTGGTGACACGAAAGTGAGACTCCGCCAACGGACATTTTTCTATCTTCCAAGAGCAAGGAAGCTCTCATTGCTTTTCATTTGTGTCTGGAGTCGACGCTGGCTACGGCTTTGTGGGTTTCATATCAATCTTGACGACCTTTTGAGTTCCTGGTCTACATCACCATCGGAGGAGGACAATCTGCCATGGGGATACACAATCCTGAGGTGGGTATATCTATTTCTCTGTACATCTTTGCCCCACAGTTTATTTCGATAAAATTAGGGTTTTGCTGTTGTAGATGGCCATTCCCATTCCTCGGACACCAGCGTTTTTTTTGTTTACACCATTTCAGACTGTGTCCTCCTGTAATTCATAAGTCAAAACTCTGTTTCTGTAACTAGGACTGTGGGCTAATGCCGTGATCCAATATGCCCCGCCGATTACCTCGTGGCCGTCTACCCATCAGACATCCGGGGAGGGTCGCAGATCGTGATGTGAAATTGTTGCGAAGGGAATTGACAGTTGCAAGTCGGGAAGGACGTGCTCGAATCTACTGTCCATGCCGAGTTTGTAATAGAGCACTGAGAACAATATACAACACCGGAACAGTCTCTAAACACATACGCTTATACGGCTTCCACCCTTGGCAAAGAGGGACTACACCGGTGAGTTCACGCCTAATCATGACCTTTCTGCCCTTCCGCATTCTCTGACTTTATGTGGGACATTTCTCGATTAGAATGCCATGCTGCAGTCACCGTTTGGCTATTTCGATGATTCCGTGAATGGGCTATCCTTCGAATCCACACTGTGGACCTTTAGCGTAGCCTAATTGCCAGATTGGGACAGTGCTATAAATTATAAAGTCTGAATAAATATGACAGGGCTGTGACCCTGACGAGTCGGATGAAGAATGGGACGAGGAAATCGATCGAGAGTTCGGGGAGGTTGCTAGGCGACGAGCTGAAACAATTGTCGACCCAGATGTTGCGACGGTTGACGTCGTGGAAGCCGTTAGGGAAGCCTTCGGTATCGAAGACCAATTACGTCATGAGGCAGCTGATGCTGCCAATGATAGAGAAACCAGAGGAGCGAGGTCACCGAGGGCTGGAACAAGTGCGAGTACGGATACAGGCGAATTACGGAGGGAGGGAACCGACAACGTCGACCAGGCACATGGAGTACGGGGCGGAGTTGGTGGGAACAATACTGAAGCGGACGAGGTTCAGGAGTGCAACGATGATGATGAGGCACGCGAAGGGGCACAGGTCGGGGAGGAAGAGGATTTGGCTTGGGGTGACGCTGACGGGCTGGATCGGGCCACAGCTGCTGCGCTGGAGCGGATGCAGGACAATGCCAGCGTGCCCTTGTATGAGGGTGCTCCCCTCACGTGTCTGCAAGCAGTGATTCTGATGTTGAATCAGCTTCGTGCCAATAATTCTAGCAATGTACAGATTGATCAAGCGTTTGCACTGAACCATCGAGTACTGCTCCCTCAACCGAACACTTTACCGGATTCTGAATACGCTGCATCTCAAATGCTGCGTAAACTAGGACTAGAGTTCAAGAATATCGACATATGTCCTAACAACTGCGTCTTGTTTAGAGGTGTTTTCCAGGATCATCAGCTTTGCCCAGGTTGCGGATCCATGCGTCGTAAGAAGCATGGCAGGTCCTGGGTGTCGGAGAAGGTGTTGCGTCACTTCCCACTAACACCGAGGTTGAAAAGAATGTATGCAAGTCGACTGCAAGCCGCATCGATGACGTGGATTGCAAGACGTCGAGCCACAGACGGTTTCATTCGTCACGTGTCACACTCCAAGCACATGGATCACATCCGGGAGAATTGGCCGGACTTTTGTGAAGACCCGCGACGTCTGTTTCTTGCTCTCTCAACGGATGGTATGAACCCATTCTCCGAGAAAAGGAGTATTTACTCGACGTGGCCGGTTACTCTGATGAACTACAATGTCGCTCCATGGTTTACCATGAAGCGATATTTTATCATGCTATCAGTCCTTATACCTGGCCCCAAGGCACCAAGTGGAGACGATTTTGATACTCTTATAGAACCCCTAGTCGAGGAATTAGAAGAACTGTGGTATCACGGTGTGGAACTACGCGACGCCGCTACATTCAGGGGAGAGCCGACCTTTAACATGAGGGTTATGTTAATTTTTTGTATCCACGATTTCCCTGCCTTTGGAATGGTTTCTGGGCAGGTAACAAAGGGTTACCGTGGTTGCCCTGTCTGTGGTCCAGCAACCATTTCGAGGAGGTCACACTTCCTTAAAAAAAATATTTATGAGGACCAGGCAAGGATGCATCTCAGGGAAGACCATCCCATGAGATCCAATACGCGGGATTTCCGGGGAAGAGTAGAAATGCGAGCATCTCCACCAAGGCTCAGTGGAGATGAGGTGGTTGCATATGCTGAACAGCGACAGAGGTGGCTTGACAACGGAGGGGTTCCAGGAGGGAGTGGAGACCCAGTGAGGAGAACCGGGGTGAAACGAAAGTCAATTCTATTCCGCCTTCCGTACTGGCAGGTATGTTTTTTTTCATCTTTCTGTGCGTCCACATGCTGAGATTATGTCTGCTCAGCCAGTGGATGAGATACGATGTGATGTACCGCAATGTGGATGTTAAGAAAATTCATTAGATATAACTCATGCTCAACCACTTGATTGATAAAAGAGAGTGTTGTCTTCCGAATTTGATTGTGTTCTTTTTTCTCGTTACATACGTAGGCGTTGCTCAGTCGTAGTTTCAAAGCTGTAGTGGACATAGACATCTTCGGTAGCTAGTAATGCGGGAACAATGTACCGTTGTATGTGTACTCCTCGTACACATGTAACTGCGTACATAGTATGTGCACACAGCATCATGCGATATGTACATTGCCCTCGAGCAAGAGTAACTTGATATCGTTATCAGGTTTCATGCGTTCTGAAATATGCACTTCAGACGACTGAGAATGCAATACTGTTGAATTGAAAATCAGTAGTTTAAGGGTAATACAGTTTTTATGCTCGTTGAGTAATGTTACGTCCGGCTATGCACTTCTATAAACGTCGTGAACCACATGTATTCCGAAGTGCGACATGGTCCAAATATCACCATAGATGCTATCACGAGGTACATATTTCTCGTAAGGTATCCATGTTGTACAAGATGTTATTTCATTTTCAAGTCTATGTCCTTTCGGATTTTCAACTGAATGTGTACCGCCAACATGAAAATCGTTTCCCCTTACTCACAACGACACCCCGTTCGTCTTCAGTTCCACGCTTGGCTATTTAATTAGTCCAGCATTAGAAGCGTTGACAGCGTGCTTGTGCTTAGGTCGAACACTTAGTACTCGTTGTTCAGTCATCCCATCTGATGTATTGCTAACTGATGCCATAATTGAGATGATGACGATGTGCGTTTCTAATTCGTGACTGATCAGTTCCATGGCGTATGCTCTATTTTTTGCCGTTTTGATTTCCAAAAACCAATGGTTCTCTAGGAACAGTCAATTGAAGATCAGTATTAATTTTAAGGCTGTGAAAGCATCAAATATCTGAGTTGTAGAGATTAAGACTATGTTCAGAGTGAAATTGTATTATCTCTCTTCGTGGACTTCAGCAGTTCACCTCTGCTGGTTCACGATGGCGGAGTAATTCCATTTAAATTGACTATTGCTCTACTGGTGCAGAAACTCCGGATAAGACACACTATCGACGTAATGCATGTGGAAAAGAATGTATCCGCCAGTTTACTAGGTTTCCTGCTTGGAGAAAAGGATACAGTCGCTGTTCGGAAGGATATGGAGGCTGCGGGAGTGAACGAGGAGCTCCACCTTCGTCAACGACCTGGTCGCGGTAATTATTTGAAACCACATGCTCCGTACTGCTTTGACCGAGGAGAAACTGACGAGTTCCTTAAGCACATCAAGTCCATAAAGGTGCCTACAGGTTACTCGGCAGCTATGCCTCGGTACGTGGGTGAAAAAAAACTCCAAGGCCTCAAAAGCCACGACCACCACGTCCTACTACAGGACATAATACCTGCTTCGATACGAGGTCTCCTTTGCCCTGGTGCTAGAGATGCAGTTATTAGATTAGGACACTGCTTTAAAAAAATATGTCAAAAAGCCATAGACCCAACTGAAATGTACGCTCTACAGCAGTATGTCGCTGAAACTGTTTGCTTGCTTGAGGTCTGGTTCCCACCAGCCTTTTTCGATATTATGGAACACTTGATACTTCACCTCGTAGATGAGTTGGACTGGTTGGGGCCGGTACACGCTAGGTGGTGTTACGGGGCTGAGAGGTATTTGTTCGTTCTCAAAAAATATGTCCGTAACAGAGCTAAGCCCGAAGCTTCTATGGCAACTGGATACCTTTACGCCGAAGCTCTAGGGTTCATGTCAGAGCACCTGTCTCTGTATCCGGGTTGGCAGCGAATATGGGATCCAGATGACGACCCCAAATGTGGTGGTGAAGTCCTAGAAGGTGCTCCACACAAAAGAATAATGGCAGATGGCGAACTTCGAGGCATCCACGAATTTGTGATAAGCAACTACCGCGCCACGGAGGAGTATAGACAGTGAGATTTGCTTTCCTTTCATTAAATTTCCCATTTATCATTTCGGTTCATATTCACATGCCCTGTATGACATTGGATGTTATTAATGCAAGTAACTTCGCGTGGCTCTGGAGGGGGTAGGAGTTCCAGTTGATAGCTGACTCTTCACACTTGATAGCTGACTCTTCACGTGACCAGGGAATATGACCGACTTCTCTCCGAGCACAGAGCAAGATTCGGGTCCAGGAACTTCATTGCTTTCTCGGCGTGGTTGGACAATCGTGTGGAGACTTTGCGGGCTCAGAATGTATTGGTCAGCCCGGAAGTTAGGAATCTAGCGAACTTGCCGAAGTCAGAGGTGGAGGAGTACAGGGCAATGTATGCTTACGGTAACCACTACCGAACAGAGGATCCCGTGGAGGGCAACCCTTACATTACGTACGACAGTGGAATAGCGTGTATAGCTTCGACGTTGTGCCAGTATTCAGCAGCCGATCGTCGCCCCGTCCAAGCTAATCTGAAATATGTGGGAGTATTGAGGAAGATAATACGTCTTGATTATGCAGTACTTCAGGTAAACGTGATGAGTTGCAACTGGATCAAACCTAATGTGGGGACGAATCCTACAATCCGTCAGGACCCTCACGGATTCTGGCTCATAAAAAACGGAGCCTATCAAAGAGACACTGCCGAACCATACATTCTTCCTATTCACGCTTCTCAGGTACAAGTCGCCTTCGATAAGCCTAACCTTTCTTAGTTCAGCACATACTAATTTCATTTGGTTGTTGAATTGAACTATCATAACACATTTATGTAAACCGCCCTGTGCTGTTCATGATGCACAGGTTTTCTTCGCCGTCGACAGGACAAACCCCGCTTGGAGTGTCGTTCTGCAAAAGGAACCCCGATCTAGGAGAAACGAGGACGACATTGAAGAAGGTGTTTTAGGGGCTACAGGATACGCTGATCCCGTTACTGGAAGCGAGGGGAGGGAAGACGAACCAGTAGCAGGGACGAGAATTCGTAGATCTGACGGAGAGCAAATACCCATGCAGGAGGTTGCCATGGTGGACGCTCAAGTCGAGCATCCTAACGCAGGGGACATGTACGAAGACCTCGATCACGATTCAGAAGATGACGATGACGACGTCTACGATGCCGACATTGCAGAGGGCGGTGTACCACTTGACGACACCGAACAACTATTCTAGCGATGTTTTCCAGGTTTGTTGTCGTGGATGGATACATTAAACCTACCGCTTTACATGTCGAATGTAACAAGGAATAATACTTTGGACGTGATCGTCTTTTTCGGTAGCGTATGTGTTTGATCTGGAATGATGTATGTCTGTACGAGTTCCTCTGCATTGTCCATGTTCGAGCTACGATTGTCCTTATTAATGTGAGTGTTGTATTTGCTTTCGTTCAACTCGGGAAGATGGTATTCCAGTTGTTATTATGCCTGACCTAGTTATTATCTTACAAGTGGTATTCTCTAATCGAAAAGCCACTTTGTCCATGACTGTCTCCGTGTTCTGTGAGGAATTATACATTCCTTCAAACGCTACCTAGTAGAACCATGGCAGTATTGCTAGTTCGATTTTGGCGAATTGTTAAATTCATCTCACGATAATCTGAAGACAATATCGATTGCTGTTTTTGTGCCACCTAGTGTCAGAGTTTATTAACTGGAGAGTGTGGTACCTCATCGGACACTGCATCAGCTGAATGTTGGGGTGATGTAAATGGGGATGCCGTTTTTGTTCTCTAAAGTAGAAGTCGGGTTCTTAAGCATCTAGATGTCTCGGTGTTCCGTGAAGCGTATGAGTTGGCGTTGGTAGCTACCCATGGAGGTTAGGCAACGGAGGTTCATGACGAGGACGGAGTCGGGGGGGAGATTCGGTGCCAGGGGAAGCAACTGAAGACGACGCTCTAATTATTCAGTCCGATGATCAAGGCCATGGCGTCTCCATCCTCCTCCAGGTAATATGAACATGTTCGAAGTTTAAAGTAATGCTTTTTCCTCTCCAGCCTCTGGTGAACGATAATTTTTGGTAGGGAGCACATAGGAGTGATTAGGCAGGATGTCATTGTCCGCACGGTACGACTGTAGTACGAAGCTGACCTCTCACATTCACTGTGAGGGAGAGCACGTGATCATATTCGGATTGTGTCAGAAGCTCAGTGAAAGGAATTGCTACTCCATTCGAATGTCTAACATGCTTTAAATGAATTATGTGGCAGGTCCCTCCTCACTCGTGAGCAGATTTCAAACAGCTCAGCAGAATACGGGAGAGCACTAGTGGATTCTCGAGTGGTTGACGTTTCAGGACATCCCAGTGTGATAACCCGCCAAGATAGGATGACCGGCGGTGGTGGTGTTTTGGAAACACGACGCAGAGATCCTCCAGGCTCTTTTCAAACGTCAAGGTCTGAGAAGAACGTCGGGACAGAAGGAAGGTATTCCGACCACTCGCAAGCCATGGCAGAGTACTCTCCGCGTATATCATCATGGAAATTGACTCCATCACCTGATGATGATACTCTTCCTCCCACACCCCCCTTCTCTACAAGACTGTTATCCTGTCCACCATGACTCGTGTCCATTTAATCTCCCTGGTTTTGCTCGTGCGGATCAGCATCTGCACGTTTCACCCCGGAAAGACGAAGCTCGCACTTGTCACTCGTCGCCCTTAACCCATTCCTGCCCTAATATCATCCAATCGCGTGCAGAAACGGATGTTGCACTGGGTGAGCCTACCATACGTGAAGTCCATGACTGCAAGAGTCGGAGGGCTGACAGCACTGGTCTCCCTGCCTACTGCGTTTCGCATTGCTCTGGCGACTATTTCGCTCAACATGCCTCTCGTCAGGCAAGAGCCATGGCGACGCAGCTTGAATTAGGTGCGAATTTCTATCAAATATCGTATGACGCTTGCTCTAAAACAAGTTCTGATATACCTTCTGTACGTAGTTCTTGCCCTTACATAGTAACAATGCATTATCGGATTGCAGTCACCGAAATTGGGTGGGTACCTGGGTGAAGGTGGACGTCCAGTGACGATGCCACTGTTGTGGAACAGTTCCGAGGCTCTCCAATGCATGGCGGAATAACTCATCCACATGACATCGGGTGCTCCTCTCCTTTCGGTATGTACTCATTTGGTTCCCCTCCGTCCCCCGTGCTGTTGTTTCCTCCTGAGGTCCCTCGAGAGGGGGATCTATCAGATTAGGGAGTATCGAAGGTGGTGCTCAATGTCTTTCTGGAATGAGTCTGGGATCGATTGAGTGAATCCACTGAATTTTTAGATTAATCCATAACATAAGGTGAGGAAGGTCATTTGTTGTTCTGTGGATGATCAAGGCACAGAGTCCTAGACCCCAGGGTGCATAAGGTTGAAAGGTAGCGGATGGTTGCATCAGGGGAAGGAGCGCTCGTGTTCGGTACCACCTCCTGAGATTTCGAGTGTGGAAGAGCTGCAGATTTTTTATGTGGCAGATTTTTAAAATATTTTTTATTTTTAAATGTACATACCTTTAATCGTCGAGGGAGGTACTTGTCGAGTATGTAGTAGCATCAGTGGGGATTAATCAATCTCATTCTCGCTTATCCATTCCTTTTGGATTGTTTTCCATGTCTTATTTTTAAAGTTTTTTCCCCACCCTCTTGATTTCATGTAGCCCGGTTTCCTCTCATATACACATATATTCACTTTCCTTTTTTAATAGTATATATATATATACTCATATATATATATATAATTTTTTTTATAATTTTTTTTAAATTTTTTTTTAAATTTTTACCTTATCTCTCTTTTATTGTCGATGAAGGTACTAGTGGAGTAGGTAGTAGCATAGCAGGGAGTCCATCCATCTCACTACGCATACTCAGTCCTTGTGGTTTTTTTTCATCCTTTAATTTTTACATTTGTTTCCATCCTTCCTCTTTTCCCTGGCCCGGTTTCCTCAGTTGTCCATATGATCCTCTTCCTCCGACTTCCCTCTTGCGTCTTTTTCCCTTTTTATTTTTAAATTTTTTTTAATTTTCTTCACTCCTCCAATTCCATCTTCTTCATGTTTCTCCATTATATTTAAATTTTTTATTTCGCCCCTCTTCTATCTGAAGGCAAAACTACATCCTCCCCAGACATATTTGAACCCTGCAACAGAGCTACACCAGGAGGAGATACAGGTCTGTAACTCACCCAATGCTTTGGGAAAGTAACTTTAGATGACATGCGGATTTGTCATTTCCCAGACATTACAGCGCATGTGGTTTAAAGGATCGTGGGATAACCGTATCTATGGGGACTGATGATGTGTCGGCAGAAACTTCTGATTAGACACATAAGACAGGGAGGTTCGTGGGTAGTGCAACAAGCAGTACCTACACTGGGACACGATGGATGCTGTACACCTTATGATTGTGGTCATGAGAGGAGGGAGCGCTGATTAGAGAGTGACATTGAGGATGGGGGAATTCAGATCAAGTGGCACTGACAACGACAGTATGAGTGACGGCTGAGTAGAACGTGGCTACACTGCAGTGGTGGATGGCTTTTGTGAACATCATCACGAGGAGCCGGTAGTCACCTCCAGGCAAATCTCAGGTTTGCCACAATGATAGGACTGGACAGGTGGTGGGGGATGGGTATAATGGGCATGGCCGATTCATCATGCCCATGCGCATGTATGCATGGGAGCCCCATACCACATGAACCCATCCGCGCTCGCTACAAAACAGGGAGAATGAGCTTGCATCTTCCTCAGTTTGTCATCGCGTGTAAGTGCGAATCAATTCGGAGCAGTGCTTGCGTTGTCGGGACAGAGCGGAACTCGAGGCAGAGGCATTTGTTCAGGTGGGTGCTACACTCTCTACATTGTGTGCTCTGTAATTGCCCTCCCCATTCCCTTCCAGGCAGTAGGTGTTTTTCATTGTCTCCGCTGTTGTAGAAGAGCATGGCTATGCGCTACTTGTCTGAGCTGTGCATGCGCCCTTACCCGTTGTGTTTGTTCCAATTACGGATGCCTACAAGTTCTATCACATAGATGTGCTGAGGGAATCTCACAATGTGGTTTTGCGCTGCAGATTCCAAGCAATCCGCACAACGGCGGTAGTGTGTACCTGGGTAGCGTGCGTCATCTCCATACATTCTCGGGACTCGGCTCTGAGAATCCCTCGCGTCCCAGGTATTCCGAACACCTCCGCCTTCAAGTCACTGGTTCTGCCTGAACTGCGTTAAGTCCTCTGTGGATGACTTGAGTTTAATGTTCTTGCTCGATGCCAGTATCCATATTGAAGAGTATATGCATGGCGGAATCATTATCAATAGGGCTGTCGGTCGCGAATCATCTCCCAATTGGGCTGTTCCTCTAATTGTACTCGTGGGTAATCTCTGTTGTGTGCATGCGCGCAGTACTCCGGAGAAGGGAACTCTTGTCACCATGGTTACTACTCGATCGAAGGCACCCAACAGGACGGACACGGGCGGTTCGTCATCGGCTTCGTCAGAGGATAGGGCTCCGGGCTCCCGATGGTGGTTCACGGTGATTGTGGGTCTCAACGCCCTCGGCTTCATCCCGGGGACTTCATTAGGCGAAGAACACGTTTCGAAGGCAGAGTACGAGGCCTTCTGGGGGAAGAAGAACATTAATAACGGGGGACGTTACCGACGGGCAGTGTCCTCTAGGATGGGTAAGCGAATCCGATACCTCTTCCAGCGCGTATTTCAACGGCCCATAGGTGCGAACGACTCTATTCCTTATCACTTCGGGATGGGACTACTTGCTGAGCGGAAGGGATTGCCGGTGGATTGGGCCGGTTATGCGAGAAAGATGACCCATAGGGGTACTGGTGATAAAGCGCACATCCCGGGCAGAGTGGCCCCAGTATCCGGATTAATGAAGCGTGGGAAACCATTCGTTTTTCTGTCAATTGAGGACTTGCGGAAAATTACCCCACCGAACAAGTGGCCGCGCAACGAAGTGGACTCAGATACAGAGATTGAGGAGGGAAGGGAGGATGACTGGAACATCAACGTCCGCTTCGGAGCCATGGACCTTGTAGTGCCTCCTCCCGTGGACACATCAGTTCGAAAGGAAGGCACCTCTTCGGTAGCGGGGACATCCCATACCCCCCCACGTTCACATGATGATGGCGAAGGTATGGAAATGCTCACCTCAATTTCAAGTTTCCTAGATATTCATACTCAGGAATGCGAAGTATGTGATAGGAGCATTACGTAGGAGAGACGTCAATTACACATCTACTGATGCAGCCTGTTAGTGGACCTCAGATCGGTGTGTTGAACGAGAGAACGAAGGAGGGGATGTAGGGGCCGACGTTGGGAGGAAGAGACATCGAGGGAAGAGAGGAGGCCGGAGGATCCGTCGACAAGTTTCTTTCGCCTCTGACTCGTGTATTGCAGAAACCTCGGCACAGAATGAACACGGTAAGCGAACCAGCAGTAAGTCGTTTTGAAAATCTGTGCGAGCCCTTGCTTCCATTACATGCAGCTGATACAGTTTCTTCATGTGAATTGCACCTCCCTTCTAAACCTTCTTCGTTGACATGAGGTATCCCTGGCGAATGCTGATGCAGCGATGACGGCAGTAGCCGGGCAGGAGGTATACGTGGCGAATGCTGAAGAAGCGATTACGGCAGTGGCAGGACAGGAAGTACCCCTGCTGATCGCTGGTGCAGGGATTGCGGCAGTAGCAGCGGATGAAGTATCCCTGGTGAATCCTGATGCAGCGATTACAGGAGTAGCAGACGCCGTGGAGGTAGTCAGCGGTAGCGGTTCGGGGTTGGAGAAGGGACCCGACCCCAGAACAGAGGTGGGCAATCAGGCTAACTTGGTGAAGGTGGAGCAGGCTATCGAAGAGGCTGTGAAGGTTGAAGCATGGGCACCAGGTAAGAGACTTCTGGTAGACATGCTCGTAGGTTCAACTTCACAGAAAATTGCCAATGTCAGTCCCATGTTATGTCAGTGCATAATTCCCTTTCTTCATCTGGATTCTGAATGTTTGTTGACGATGTGCGATAACAATTGATGTTTGAATGGATGGCAGGAGAGGTCCCTCAATTTCACAATCGTATCCCAGCCACCGTCGAAGCCTGTAGACTGGAGCTGATGAAGAGAATTGTGACGGGAAAAGACGCTCTGCATTCCCAGATTGCCCATCTTGCAGCTCAGAAGTCCGTCAACGCAGAGCAGTACTGTTGCTACAAAGTGTGGGAGATGCGGTCAAAGAAACTTGGGGAGCAGTACATGTTAGAGAAGGCAATCACAAAGCACTATATCGCCACTCGAGGTGATATCGGGGACGAGGAACATCACCGACAACGTGAAGGGGAAGCGGAGAGTCGGAAGAAGGAATCCGAACAGAAGGCAGCGAGAGCATTATCGCTCCTCCTAAGTCACCGTGAGGAGATAGCCCGCGAGGAGAAGGCAATGAAGACTCTGACTCGTGTGCTAGAGGGCTGGGAATCCAACTTTGATAGGCGTGTTCACGACCTTCTTTCGGAGCTTCGAAGGCCTGCGGCATCCGACCGAGAGGCTCTACAGAATGCGGGTTTCGTATGCATCTGCACTGACGTGAACTGCAGGTTCCCTCTTGTCGTAGACGAGAAACACTATGCAGGGTTCTGGGGTGCTTAGGGACGGTGGCCTGGATTTTCGTACTCGGATTTCCATACACTTAGGGCATGTATATTCTCATAGGTACCTGACTTAGGAGCTCAACGCGTGTGTATACGAATAGATAGATCCCCGTACATGTATTACTGAAGACTTTAATCAGAGAAACTGGGCCTGATCGGTAACAGTTGTTTTTGATCAACTCATATTACATTAAACTGTATCGGATGTCTGTAAGTAGGTGAATTTGATATGATGTATGACATAGAGAGTTGGGAAAGTTAGTTTTCGTGCCGAACCTTGATCATTGAAAACGGTGAATGTAACTGTCCCGACGTCATTAAATCATATTTCACCGTAAGTAACTTTCAGTGTGTATTGTGCCAATGCGTTCGGTCAGCACACGTGAGGGCATCGGTAATTAAAAATACAATGACGTGTGGCTGAGTAAATCAACACAGTAACTATACAATGGCAAAGTATGTATGTGATGTAAAAAAATGAACTCAGCAGCAGGGGTCGGGTTAATTAAAAATGCGGGTATTAATTGCCTGCTTACCCCCGTAGATAACAAAGGGCCAGCGCAGAAGAGGACAAACCGTCTAGGCTCCTTTACGGCGCGAAGGACTGGGGTTGGTCAGTTTTCCGGGAACTCCTCCTATATGGCTCGAGGCGTACCATCCCTCGAAATCCATAGAAAACGACTCCGCCTCTCCCTCGAAAAAACCTCGTTTGCTACTAGTGCAAGACTTCACGGATGAACACATCAATCAGCAATCTGATTCAACGGAATTGAGTATGAAGTTGCCAGTACATTGGGACGCACTTAGAGATTCTCCTAGGTACAGCTTTGGTCGTACTAGATATGTCAAGAGGAACTATGTTCGTGAACTTAACATATTTTCATGCAATCACTTAAAGTTCCACAAGAGGAGATAATCTTGGTAAAGAAGTTTGGTTGGAAGTGCTTGGAATGTGAAAAAAACGAGACAGCAATGTGGTTCAAGAGCTTGCTTGCAAACATGGCCATGGGTATTATTGTGGAACCTAAACAATCAAGCAAGGAGGAGCAAGTTTGGACTCTAGTATGTGCTTTGACTGTGAAAGAGACAGTAATTGTAGCATTTCTTGTTGAACAAAAATGTGCATTAAACGCATTCTGAAATCTGTACATGAACTATTTCATTTTTATCTGCAAAAAATGTTATGGTATATTATTTCATGTTGCTCCGATCGTCTCCTCAAAATTGTTATGAATCTTTCATGCCTTGAGCTAAGTCTGAGTTACACAGTCATCATTCCATCCGTGTCTTTCGACATTGTTTGATTACTCCAAGGCCGGAAGCCTGATTGCTACAATTTATCCAAGGAGGTTCCGATTATGGCTGAACTTGTGATTAGAGTTCGTTCTCTGCCGGAAATCAATTTTAGCCTCTGAAGAATTAATCGTGACATTCATCAAGAGTAGTTCATGCTTGGTTGTTGTGATATGAGGTGCATGGAGGCGTTGAATGTGTTGTTGAATGTGCAATTTTCAGTGTATCTCTATCTCAGTGTACGCTGGAGGGAGGGCGGAAGTTCTCCATCTGGAACCATGATGTTTCCAACCTCTAGAACCTTGTCACTTGCATTCTTCAGTCTTTCCTGAGCTTCAGCTGGAAGATCTGTTTCGGCAATATATTCCAAACTTGGTCGGCAACTCCAGCAGCTGGATATGCCTGATCATCGGCTCCCTCCGCTTGGAGCAGTTGAATCTGCGTCTTCAAGTTCACCCTGAAGAGTTCGAACAAGATCTGCACCAGCGTTAACCTCAAGGCTCATTTGCAGCAGCAGCAGTGTGGAAGTCCACTCCGGCAAATTCCACCTCTAACACCATATTCATTCTATTGAGCTTTTTTACTAATTTTGAGATAGAATGCTGATTATTGGAAAATTCATTTTAAAATATAATAATTGAAACAAAAAATAATTAATACTCAAATAGTGGTCCTATAATAGAAAGCTAAAATCAGGTGTTGTTTTTTATTTACTGGTCGAGCCCATGTCCTCCAGACACATTGACATCTAAAATGTGCAACCACGAAGCACATACCACTTTAATGTTTGCATTAGAATTGGGTATTAGAATTGCTTTATGGAATATACATATATCACTCTACAAATATATCCATTCCTGCAACCAAAGGAGGAGCTATCTATTAACTTCTTGTTCATAATGATGATAACAATGATAATACTCACCTAACTTTAGTAAATTGATTTAATTTGGATAAAAATAGCTCAAGTTTTAATTATTTTACTTTAGCTCTCAAAAGGGGGTTTTGAGCTTTCTCATTGGCCCAAATTAAATTTAAATTGAATTGAATTCACCTCTTTTCATTTTATTAAAAATTATTTATTTATTAAAAATTAATTAAATAAAAAAGTGGTTTATCCTTAAGTTGACTCAAATAAATATAATACTACAAAAAGTATTAATACAATGAATATTGTCATGACTCTTTAGTACCAGCTTGAAGAAGTTCAAGGTATAAAAGAACAAGAGATTCAACAACCTTGTTTATGGCATCTCTAAACTTCTCGACAACCCCTCTAAGATCTTTCAATTAAGATTGACGAACCTCTTCTTATTTTTGAAGATGCTTTCTCGTCCGCCATGCTTAGAGACAGATCTGCACCTCTTTGTTTGACGTCTACTATGTAAATCATTTGTTGATTGTTCGAGATTCCATTTGAAATCTACTTTTAAGTCAATACAATTCATAAAATTCTAAATGTTTAACACTAAAAAGTAAGACATAAATTACATCTCAATTCATAACAAGTTTTACAAGTTCTCAATACAAAAATATGGAAGCAAGAAGATATACAAATAGCTAAATGATATAGCACTTCAGAGTAAATTTTGATGAATTTCTAAACGTGGTAGTTGTATAATAGTAAGCATTTTAAATATATGATATGACAATTCTGAATTAATTGTAATAATCAATGATTGTCATTTGAGATTTTGAGATGATGATTTTTCAAGGAATAATATTGAATGCATAATTAAAAATTAAAATTTCATGCTTGCACTGAGAATGTGTTGAAACAAAACAATTTTTATTTAAAGAATATGAAAGGTAAAAAATGATGTACAAATTGAGGTGACCACTATAATCATCAATGGTCACCATTGCAATTTTTTGTTGTCACCTACCATGCCTTCCACTTATTTTGGCTATGATTGCTAATATTTTTACTTTCTAACTATGAGGATAATAGAGAGGATGGTAGAGCTAAAGAGCATAAATTTATATATTTTTGTAATACCTTCCAAGCTTACTCTTTCAACCATCATATTCATTGATTTACATAAATTTACACACAAGTTTTACTATTTTGAATGCAAATTGAAAATATTCACATGGTTGGCTATAACATAGTGTCATCTTTAACTACTATAAGAAAATGAATAAAATTAAAGAACATACAAATTGTCCATAACCATGCAGTGAAATGAGAAAATATGTACAATAATCATGTCGCCAAAAAAGTAGAATGTGGCCAAAAACAAACAATAATTCTATTAGAAGAATAAAAATTGAAAAGGTAGTATATGGAAATGATAGAAGCTTGTATTTGGTGCTTGTGCACGTTTAACTAGGCAAAATGAATCATCTTCTACTGTAAAGGATGTGGTGCTTGACCATGTTCCATTTTTTTTAGAAGTTCAATTAAAAATTAAATTCAAGCCTTTTAGTTTTTCATCTATTCAATGAATTTTCAAGGATTTCTTCTCAATATGTTAAAAAAATTCATCATATACTATTAATAATACTACTTTTATTTGAAGTATTAAATATCACATTTCCAAAGTTAATTCCATAGTAAAATTTTCAAGATCTCTATGTTGGTTATAGGAACTATAAGAAGTTTTTAAGAACTATACTTAAGAGGATCTATTATCATCTTGTAATTCTATTTAGAACAATATCCTACACTATGAATTTCATCATTTAATCAGTTATAAATGAATAAAATCAAGTTAATTTCTAAGGTTCTTTGGTGTGTCTTGAATCAAACTTCCAAAAACAAACCCCTACTAATAGCAATCTACAAATTTATTAAACTATAAATTTTATCGAATTTACAATCGTAGGATCTTGCATCTACCTTGTATAAATAGATGTATTCCAAATTGTAGGGCGATCTATTGTACAAATTGGTGGATTATAAGATTTAAAGTCACCCTTCAAATTTTTTTGACATTACTCGAGCAATGTACCTAAGTTTTGATGCCCAAAAAATTTGCTTTACAAAAGACATTTGATCCATGGAGGTTCATTGATTCTTGTAGGTATAGAAGTTGGGTTTATGTTCACCAAGTTTGAGCCCCATTCATGCTTAGGAAGGATCAAAAGTCCTTCTTCATATCTTCTTGTCAGTGGAGTGTGCTGAAATTTTCTTATACTCTCCCAACTCAAAATATCCAAAAGGGTAATCTAAATATGTCCAAATAAAAATCCAAACTAAAATATGTTTAGTACCATGAGAAGAACAACCACAAAATATTTCAAGAAAATTGCCTTAAAACTCAAATTTATTCAAATTTTTTAAGTACAGACTACATAGTTTTTGGTAATTTTGAAGGAACAACTTTGTAGTAGTAGGTCCTATCCATGCCACGTCACTAAAATTGGATGATATATTTTTGCGCTCGATGATAAATGAAGGCTTGATGTAAATTTTTATGTAGATAAAAACTATTTGTTGGATGAAAATGACCTTGTAGATGGTAAGAACATGTTGGATGAAAAGCGTGCTATAGATAGAAAATGTATATTGGATAAAAATTCTACATAGGATGAAAATAGTCCCTCTACATGGAAATTAATTGTTAAATGAAAAGAGTCAATTGGATGAAAAGTGTCACCTATATATATGGATAAGACATATTAGGCCCATGATGTGGCAAGTGTGCATTCTTTGAAATTTATCCTTTTGGATTTGTGCGTTTGTAAATGACGTGCCGCATGGGAAGAAAATGAAAGATTATAATTGATTACAGGCTCCACTAATTTTAGGCAATCTTCTTAAAATCTATATTTTAGGCATCATAACTTCAAATGCTTTGAAAATTATGCCATTGAAAAGCTATTGGTAAAAGGTAAGTGTGACAAAACAAGTAGAAATTTCCAAAAGTTTGAACCTTAAAATAGAGTGCCCATATGTGCTTCCAACATAATGTGGTCTCAAAAACGTTAAGGGTTAATTATCCATCCATCAAAATCTATTATTAATAAACATGTGTAGCATATTTAAAAGAATCATTAAATAAAAAGGAGTACAAAGATATGTTATATCATACTATTGTCAAGCCATAACAATCAATACACTTTTCTCAACTTAAGTGATGAAACCTTATCATTATAGTCATAAAAGAAAATAATTTTTTGACATGAATAAAATATTATTCTTTTCATCAATGAGGCTCATTCTGTTTGTGGTATAAAACTACTCCTCCATCTCAATTACAACATTAGTTCTTTTAATTAGATACTTCCATTAAAACAAATAGTGATATATATATATGTCTCATTAAAGTTATGGAAATTTCCAAAAATTCTTTCATTTAATTCCTAAGTTTCCTTTAAGCCTGCTATAAATTTGGCAGTATTTTAAATGATTTTTTTATTTAAAATAAATAAATAAATTTTGGAATTAAGTTGCATGTTCAATAATCTTCAAATACAATCAATTCTCAAAAAAGATCAATATGATTAATAATATAAAAATAGAAAATAAACTAAATAATTGACAATTTTGTGGTATATTAAAATTTTATATTTGACAAAATAAATGATAAAAAATTGTAATTTTCATGTTTTTTGATTTTTGGATGTATTTTATGAATCCGAATTTTAAAAAAGTATCATGTAAGGATACTTTAGGATTTCAAGTAAGTTCCTATGATGCCAATTTTGAATGCACTTTTGAATAAAGTTATATGAATGTAAAAACTATATCAAGGTATAATTGGTTCTTTTGTTGAAAATTGGAAAAAAATGAATTACAATTTCTAAAGAAAGTACATGCAACAATGATGGATCCCTCATTGGTATATCAGAGATTGTTATTTTCTCCCCCCTTTTTTCTTCTTTAGAAAACACATCAGCCTTTGCTTGACCATTTTAATTTATAAATTAAAAAATTAAACTTATATATTCATTTATTTCTTGAACAAATGAAATTTGGAAATGATGTGGACTTTTTTTTATTGAACATTGTTTGAAAATGCTACACATCTTTGATATGTTCAAGATTTGATTTGAGTATTGTCCATGCGGTCTACTTTGAGGTTAACTCACATTTATTCAAATATTCTCATTCAATTGACAAAATAGAATGTACAATGGAATTTCAAATAAAAAACTACTTCCTTCACTTTAAACACTATACCCTTCCAATCCACGTGGTCCAAAATTTTGTAAATAATAATCAACACTTTTCGAAGTTAATAATTTATGATTCTGCAATTAAAAATAAGATTTTATTTTTTTATGCTTTCATTTTACTTCTTTGCAAAAAAAAAATGACAATTTTAGAGTGTTTGTTTGACTTAAACACAACTTCCATACTAAATATAGAAAAGGCAATCTTGGTGAATTTTCATAAGGAAATGATATTAACCATTTTTAAAAAGAAGCTAACATACTTTCAAAACATTAATCAATTAAATAATTTCTAAAACAACATGTAAATCTCATAAACAAGTTTCATTAAAGGTCTAAAAATAACATGTCATAATATATCTAAGTTTTTCCAAATACGCCCAGCCTGCAACAAACTAATAAAAAATATTTCCTCCCAATTTCCAAAACATTCAATCCCTTGTCAATCCATGCACTCAAAAAACAAATTACGGAGACTAAGTCCAGTCACACAATTTCATTCAAAAAAGCAACTAATTCATACAATGAGATGCTGTCATCCAAATACCGCCCCTGTTAAAGCCCCCACCTACCAAATTTCATCCTAATTATCTTAATTATCCAAGCATATTAATACCATCCTTATAATCAGCCCAGCTGACTCCCTGGCATGCCACCTCATCACCTCATCCCAGCGATCCCGTCGGTCCACATCATCAACCCCATCCACACCCTTCCCGTTCGCCGCTATTTTCCCCCCGATTCCAACGAACAGTAACGGAAACTCACCAAAATATCATCCAAACATCCGATCATCATCCACCTCCTCCCGAGCTAACATTCAAACTCACACCCAAAACCGCCACAGTGTCCGAAATGGACATCCTCTGGAATCTACCGAATCGCTGATTACTCCAAAGTTAGGGCTGGGTAACAACTTTAGGTGCGTTCGTGCATTAATTTCTCTTTCCAGAAAGCGAAACTCAACCCACCTTTCATCGAAGCCCGACAGCATCCATTAATCCGTCTCGCTCCAGCCAACAACCTGACAGTGAGAGCCGCATACCAAAACCTGCCACCGATCCCAAAACCAACAATATCTACGCAGTCATAGTTCTTGACTTGTCTAATATCTATGATTCACTCCAAATGTCAGCTTTCTGTCCAGTGACGGTTTTCTGTGTCTACATCCACTGCACTTCATCGTAACCTCGACTATACATCCAGAGAAGAGGAATATCATTCACATGGATGCACTAAATAATGTTATCACTACATTCATCAACAAAACTCATCAAAACCCTGCTTCCGAGACCGGATGACAACGGAAAGTCATCCTCATCAATAATTTCATCTAATCGATCGCAGTTATTCATCTGTGACGGGAACTATTCATCCACCTATTTCGGCACTTAATCTCAAGATCTCACCGGAGTCACCACGGTGGTAATCATCCACTGAAACTCATCCTTAACTAGAGCGAGAATAGGATGATGTGCAGTTATGCATCTGAAAGTGGACAGCATCCATCGACCCGGGAGGCTCGGGGGGCGCCTTCACAGGCTGGCGGAGCCCGGGATGCTGTGTTTTGCAAGCATCGCCAGCTTTCGAATCTCCGCTTCGTGCACAAATTTCCCCCGTTTGGCGGCGAAGAGGATCGCAACCGAGTCGTTACATCGACTGCTCGCGTCCTGCTCTCTCCGCGCATCTTTTCATCGCCCAGTTTGGTGCAGAGTTGCGCTTTTGGTGGTCCTTTTGGTCGCGAGTTTCTGCTGCTGTCTGCGCTATCCTCCCACTTCCGTTGCGCTTTTCTTCGAAGTTCGGGGTGCGTTTGGCGTATCTGAGACCGGCAGGAGGTCGTTGCAGCGAGGCCGTTTCGTGTAGAGATTGTTTGACTGGGATCTGGAGGTTCGCGAGGTTTTTGGGGTTTCGAGGTTTCGGAGGTTTCAGTCGTTGCGCACTGTTGGGGTTGTTTGAGATGCGCAGGAGGTCGAAGGCGGTCTCTCTGGTGTTGAATAGCGCGGCCTGAGCTGGTACTTTTCTTACTCCCTGTGTTGTGTTCGGATGTTCGCTGCGGAGGCCAGGCAGCTGGGGTCGTGTGGCGTCGTCTCTTGGCTTCGGAGTTGGGTTTTGTTCTTGTGTTTAGGTAGCTGGCTGTGTCAATCTCTTGTTTGGTTTCTCGTGATGGGTTCTTAGAGATGTTGCTGGAAGATAGGCTTGCTTGTAGTGGGGTGGGAGGCCGCTTTTAGGTTTTTTGGGGATTTGTGGGAAGTTTGGGTTAGTGGGGTTGTGTCGTTTCTCGCTTGATTGACATGGAGTTATTTGGTTACGATGTTTGTGCTGATGTGCTGGGAGCTGCGGTTTTGAGATTGGTGATGTTCTTGGCGATACCGTCATCTGTGGTGTATTGTCTCGGGAGTTTCTGCGAGTGATGTTCATTTGGGAGGGCAGAGGTTTAGCTGGAAATATGGTTGAGTGTGGTTCATTGGGATACTAATCCTAAAGCATATGACATGGATGGAATTCTGGAGTGTTTAAGTGGTTTTAGTTTTTATGAGACTGAAATAGTTCGAGATGGTGAAGGTCTCGATGTCGTCGTCTTTAGTTGTCCGAGGAATGTTGGTTATTAAGGGTCGACTATTGCTGCTTGATTTGGTCCTTCGATGTAATTTAGAATTTACTTTGGTTTTGAAAGGGTGCTGCTGTCGTACGTTTTCGGTTATCTTCAGATGTAAGTAAGATATTGACATAGGAATTGTCAGAGAGCCGAGCTTGGTGTATAGTTGACGAGAAGACATGTATGCTTCCTAGTGCGATATCCAAATAAAGGTGTAGAAGGCGTGTAGTACTATGGTCTTAAGGGTTGAGGAGTTGTTTAGAGTTTCGTAGTCTTACGCAATCAGTAGCTTCATCATTGGGTAGCCAGCTAATTCAGAAACTTGTGGATATATCTGCAGACATTGCGAAGTTTACGTACAACAGAATCAGATTTTACATATTCTCATAAACCCACAGCCATGAGTCTCGGGTGCTTGGCATGCAATGCCATGGAGGGCTCCACACATTCATTTCGCATTGAGGAAACGTTTCAGCGGTCGTTATCCACACGCTCTGAAGAAGGCGGCGCTTGTTTGACCGGTTGTTTCGCGAGGAGGCCCGCTCATCATCATACATCGGTGGAGCCATCGAACCCTCAGGGAGCGAGGGTCACTCCAATTTCTGACGCGGACTGCGCACCAAGATTGACGCGGTGCTACGCCGTCCGCAGGGATTGTACATTTTTCAGGGATTGGTCCGTCAACCAAGTCGAGACAGCCACTCTCGTTGGTTAAACCCCAGAGTTAGTGAGGAGTAGCAGCAGGAAAATATATATATTTTAGTGGATGCAGGCTCGCCTGCTAAGTCTGTATGTAGGCTCACCCATATGCTTAGATTAGTCAGTTAGGCGGGATCCTGTCCTGGTCTTACCTCATGGCCGGGGCTCGTTCAGTGTGCTTGGTCAGCCTTGCAGGGAGATTCTCTTCTGTGCTCTGTTACAGGGTGTCGATTCTCTCTGTCAGTGCATTGGTTTGGGTTTTTTTTCGCATGCACGACACAGTCTCACGAAGAGTGTGTTGTGCATAGATAGGCGTTTTTTGAAGGTAGTGGCAATCATCTGGGCACACCGCCCAGCGCTGCATTCTGGCTCTGTACTATATCTCTTTGTATTTTACACGACCTTTTGTTTTCAAGATACTACTTTGCACATCTGGACAACTCACTGAGCAATGTTTATGTTCATGTTGACTCTGCGTTATTGCAGTTAACACTCTCAGATAAAGACAAGCGCATCGTGTTGCTGCAGCAGTCGACAGAGATATCATTTCTGCACGTACACACTTGAACTGATGTGCAGTAGTGTGTATAAAGTTGGAATTGCAAGTTGACATGGCTTGAGTTTTATCCATCTCCTGCACTTTCTGTTCAGTGGTATTGAAATATTCCATGGACGAAGAATTTTGTCCTTGGTTGGACTGCTGAGCAGGCTGCACTTATGGATGCTGATGTGATAATTCGCCCACTGTGTTGATTGCAAATGCATGATAATTCAATGTTGTGAAACCGTATGGGTATGGAGTGCCGTGGAGCAGGTGGATTGGTATACCAGAACGATCGCAATAATAGAAGCCCAATCTCATAATAGTGTGATTTGGGTGTAATATTGTGGAATGCAATGGTCAGACCAAACACAGACACATGAATTTACCAATGTTTTCTCAGATATTTGTATTCTTTGCGTGGGGAGTCCACTGTATTCTTTGTGTATTATTTGTGTGTAAAGTAGAATTATTTGTGTGTATAGTAAGAAATAGGTGGAATAATGTAATGAAATTTACTCCATTGCCAAGGGTGACACAATTCTTGGTGCCAATTGAGAGATTCCTTGAGTATAGGTATGAAAAGCATGAAACTTAAGTTATGAGTTTTAAACATCGAATTTTCAAAATTAGGAAGAGAGATGTTGCAATTAATTGGAACAATGCTTGCAACTTATCTCCTCTATTCTGCAAGATGGTGGATGAAGAGCAAGATTAATAATATCATTTCACTTATTATTAATGCATTAACTTAATCTATGTTGGTGGCCAATACGTAGTTATTATAAATGTTTATGTGTAGAATAGATTCAAAATTGTTCAAAAATTCATAAACAAAATTCACATGGTGAAAAAAGATTATATCTTTTTGAAGGGGCTCTTTGATTAGTTTTTATATAGGGTACTTAGTAAATAAGTAAATAAGATCATCTTGTGATGTTAGATGGATAGATTGACGGCTTTAATATTTTTATTATACTAGAATCCTAAGGTTACGAAGGAGACTCCAAAATTCACACGATAAGCTGAAATGACACAATCTCACAATGTTTAAAATAATAATAGTTGTACACAAGGAAGAATAGATGTTGCAAATGTCATAAAAAATCTTGTTTAGGTTATGTTGTTTTATTTACATCATATTATAATTGCACAAAATCTCTATATTCTAGGTGAAGAAAACCTAAGTATTTTATTCTTTAACCCCTAAAAGCATATGCATACGAAATGTGTTCAGTGGTTTACATATGTATTTATGCATTGAAGACTGGAAAATGATGCGGTGATGTTGAGTTTTTTTGTCAAAGACAATGTCAGTACTATAAATGGTATATTTTTTCCAAAATTTTTGGAGTAATTTAGAGCAACTCTACCACCGCTCGTATATGCTATAAATACGTATAAATGGGCACAAAAGACTCCATAGAATACACATAGTGATTCCAATTTTTTTTTGAAGGTTTCACAATTTTCCTCATCTTTGGGCCCATCTTTTGCTTTTGGGTTGTTCCAAGTAATATGCATTCCAAAGGTGCATCAATTCATGTCACAATCTCAGCCGAGGCCATATTCCAGCCTGAGGGCCCTTTAGGGGTTAATCATATGTCTATATGCACTCAAATAAGTTGTACAATCTGTGAATGCATTGCATGTATCTTACTGGAATGCCTTGTAATTATAAGCTATGAGACAATTCAAATGCAACATGAAGAATATAATAAAAAGATAAATATTAATTTACATAAAAAATTTAAATCTTTAAAGGTCTTGTGGTTTATACGTATTTGTTAATATTCAAATTTCATTTTGAAATAGAATTTAACGGTGTTTATAATATTCATATAATTATATTGAATATTTCATGTAAAAACACAAGCACAATAAAAGAAAGACAAAATTAGTTTGTTGTAAAAAAACATATTTGCCTATTGTGAACAAATTAGTTTCACATTGTTAACCCTTAAAGTTTCTTGGTGTTTTGGGAGCCAACACTTCCAAAAAAAAACTCCCTACTTATAGAAAACTATTTATGTCTAAAACTAGACATCACATAGAATTTATAGCTATTGGGTCTTCAATAAAAAGGTGTATACCAATTTGGAGCACAATTTACTGTATAAATTGAGAGATTATAAGGTTCAAAGTTACTACACAAGTTTTTCTTGACACTACCCAAGTAATGTACCTAAGTTTTGATGCCAAAAAAGTATTCTTTACAGATACATTCTATGTATGGAAGGTCATCAATTTTTCTAGATGTAAAAGTTAAGTTTACGGTCACCAACTTTGAGCCCCATACATCTTAAGGAAGGGCAATAAATCCTTATTTTAGTCATCAAAGGTGTGCTAAAAATGCCTTATATTCTCCAAATTTAAATCAATCAAAAGGGTAACCTAAACATGTCCAATGGAAAATTCAAATGATAAATATATTCTAATCAACAAGAAAAAACCTCAAAGAATTTCAATAGAATTGGAGTAAAACTCAAATTTTTGCTAATTATTAAAGTACAAACAATATAATTTTGTGTAATTTCAAAGAAACAACTCTAGAATAGTGGGTCATGTAGAGGAATTCGTTGCCACGTCACAAAAATAGGATGAAATATGTTGGCGTTGGATGAAAAATAAATTTTTGATGTATAAATTTATGGATGAAAATATAGGTTGGATGAAAATACACATTTCAATAATAACTTTCATTTGGATGAAAAATTTGCAAATATGAAAATTTGCAGGATAACTCTCATCTAGATGGAAACCGTTAGTTAGATGAAAAATCTCTATGTGATGAAAACTGTCAACGATGTGTGTGGATGAAAAAACATTGTGCCACCCTTTGAAATTTGGTATTGTTAATTTTTTGACGGGCAACTTGGGTAGATAATGGGAGATTGTAATTGATTATTGGCTGCCCAAATTTAGGGCAATTTCCTTTAAAATCCATACCTTTTGCATTGTTACTTCAAATGCTTTGAAAATTGTGCCATTGGAAAGCTATTGGTGAAAGCCATATGTAGTAAAATTATTATAACATTTGGAAGTTCTAGAATCTTAAATAGCCTCCCTAAAAATGCTGTGACCATAATGTGGTCTCAAAGAGCTTCAGAGATTGAAAGGAAATCATATTTATTATTATTAAGAACATTTATACTGGAAAAAGTAGAAGCAAAGCAATTTCTTTCTATTACAAGCATCATCACATTCTTAAGCTTTGCTAATAAGAAGAAGCAACCTTATTCTTAGTTGAAACCCAAAGCAAAAAGAACCACTAGAAGCTGTAGTAGGAAATAGAGGCATGAAGCATGCGGTTAGAGCATGATGTGAAAATTTTGAACAAGCAGTACGTAAATGAAAAAATTACAGTAACCGACCATATGGAGATGTTGCAAGGCACATTTATCTCACAAGGAAGGAAGTCTGTCATTAAGAATCTTATTGTTATAGAAACCTTCTTCATTCTAGAGAAAGCCGGAAAGAGTCACAAGAAAGGTCCCATTAACTTACCCTGTGAATTCTCGGGGCCATCGTTTCCGAGTGTGTCACTCAGAGTGGGCATAGCCTTTGGCTCTAACAGGTTGTAAGTCGGAAACTACACCTGGACATATAAAAGTCGTGGACGAAATCAGAAATTCGTCCAAGTTTGAATGAAATAAGGTAGAGGGCCTTGGAACCGTCCTCTGTTTCCAAAACCGATCAGGCTGAAATGTACAAATCATGTACATTTCAGCCTGATCGGTTTTGGAAACAGGGGACGGTTCCAGGGCCCTCTACCTTAGGCATTCTCAGATTGTGTACCAATACAATACCATTTATCGACGAAGAAAATTAGGAAAATAAAATTTAAAAATAATAAAATAAATTAAGTCTTATAAATAAAATATAATTCTCATGAAATTATATAAACACTATAAGGCCTTTCAAACCCATCAAGCAGAGCAAGAAGCGTTTGAATAAGCGCAACGGGTCCAGTAAGAACCGTTGCCCGTTAAGTCTTAGGATTCACTCAAAACAACAATAGCGGGGTAGCTAAGGTTGATGTCTTTGAATTTTGGGTTTTATAGCCCCTATTTTATCATCCAAATAATATTAAAAAGTAAAAAATAAATAAAACTCAAACTTATCAAAATCAAAGAATTAGGATGCAAAAAACGATTTTTATAAAATCATTTATCAATAATTAATCACTTGATCCAATCAATGAATCAAATTAGTTTTTTAGCCATCGAAAATCGCAAATGTAATAGTTAAATTTCTAAAGAAGGTAAATTATTCAAAGGTTAATCTTGAATCATATATGTATCTAAATGGAGACTTACAAAAAAGTATAATTTGGTGTAGATTTTAAAGCTTATAGTTTTCAATAATATAAACACAAAATAAAATAAAAAAATTGCAATTTTGATTTTATTTTCAACATTTAAACTAATAAAAAAAAATGCCTCATGGTTTCAAAATCTAACAGTTAACATGAAGTTAGAGTATATATTTGTTTGTTTTAATAATATTATATATTTATCCATTTTTGGCTTTAACAAATAAAGTGTTTTATTTCATTTTATAAATAACTATCACTTATTTTAATATAAATTATAGACAATGTCCTCTATGAACTTTTGCTTTTGAATCTACTTTCACTTTTAAAAATAAAAACTTTTATTATTTTTTTACTTTAGCTTCATTACATAAGATCTTCATCATATAAGATCATTTTATATTATTCAAAGTATAAGGCTTGTGACCATTGTCTTCCACGTATTCAATAGGACAAATTATTTCGTAAAGTGAAATAAGTTGATCTTATTACGTGAGTCATTACACGATGGCCTTCAATCCTACATTATGGAGTCAACTTCCTTTGGAAGTTATTGAACAAATATTGTCTTTTCTACCCATGCCAGATTTGTGTAGATATTGCACTACATGCAAAACATGGAATGAGCTCATCAACAACCCCGCCTTTAGTGTGCTACATGTGCGCAATAGGAATAAACATTCACCTTTTATAGCAATTCATTCTATTACCACTTCCATTCAAAATGGACATGAAGTGTATATTAATGGGAGTAACGTATTGTGTTTCCTCGACATATGCTCAAGGAAATGGTACTCGATGAAACCTCGTGATGCTCTTGAACCGTCATTTCAATTTGACCCTCGACACTTTCAAATTGTAGCAATGGATGGAGGTCTTGTGCTTCTCAAAGCTCTCAAAAGAACTTCTAATCTATGTCATCATGAAAGTGGTTGTACACAACTATGTGTGTGGAATCCTACAAAAGACATGAAGATTATATTGCCATGTGTACCAAATCATGGCAATGATTTAAATGATTTAAATGATTTACTCATAAATCTTATTGTTGATGACATTGCCGAGACTTTCAAGGTATTTGTTATAATGCGAGGTTGGAAAAGTCGTGTGGTAGACATATATGATTCCGTTATGAAGGAGTGGAAGGCCTCAAGCAAACTTGAAATGATAAATAGAAGGATGTATATTGTCATACACAGTATTGTATTCCAAAATCATTTATACATTCTATATTTTTCTTATTATATGCCCCCTTATTTTGATTTACATGCACTGTATGAATTATGGAGGTACAACTATGTTGCAGATATTTGGGAAGGATTGCATTTTGCGGAGGGTTGTTTTGTCAAACCCTTGGAGCATTACGTATACAACCATGGAGTGTTTGAACAGTTTGTTGTAAGCGGCGAGCGTCTTTTTGTCACATATCGAAGAGACATTCCACAATATGAATTTGAAGTAAATGAAATTGATATCCAAAGAAGGTCCACAAAGGTATTGTTGAAATGGACAAAAAGACACATTATGAGAATTTTTGATATAGATGTACTTTATTTTCCTAACATACAGGTTATCGGTTTCAATAAGTCCCTCATGCTTGTGTACAATTTATCAAGAAATATTGTTACTTTTGATGTAGAAACAAAAAAAACCAATTTAGAGTGGCCTCAACTTCCTTTGAGAAAATTAAGGTTGGAAGAGAAGTATTCATTGATGGGGAAGCAGATGGACTTCCTTCTTCCTGGTACACTTAAGTAACCAATTATGTCACTTGATGTAGACTTTATTCTCTACATAATAAAATGCTTATTTTAGAGGCACTTGTATTAAATGTATTTTGATTATAAAATTTTATGTATTATGTGTTATTGCTCAGCATATATATCTTGGAAAAAAGTAATAAAAATTATAAGCATATATATATATATATATATATATATATATATATATATATATAAGTTAATTTAAAAATATTCAATTATAGAATTTATCATAAAATAAAGTATTTAGTGTATAAAATAAAATTTAAAAAATAAAAAAATGAGTGAGTTTCAAGGATCTGGCCCTACTATGGCAATGTCAAATCACGTTTTCATTACAAACAATGTTTCCGTCCGTTACAGTTTTGATGATAAAGCACCCGTGTTGTCTACATTGCAGCAGAATCAACCTAAATATGCCCTTACACATTCTAAGTGACCCACTCGGGAAGCACTACCTCTAAATTCTCATGTGATAGTGGCACTCAAATTAATGTATTTTTTAACATGATCTAGTTACTTTTCCAAAGTTTGATCACAATCAACATTTTTCCAAAGTGTATTGGAGCGTCCCAAAAATCTGAGGAGCCAGCTGATACCGTAACACCATAGCAAGTTCGTCACTTGGCAAACAAATATTTTATTTTTGAAAAAATAAGCTTTGCTTTTCAAAAACTGAATTTCTTGATTTTTGTTTTTTTTAGCAAAAATCGCTTAGAAATAACAAAATATTGCCAAAATTAATTAACTCTATTTTTGTTTTCATGTTTTCAAAGTTTTTGAATTTTTATGTTTTTATTTTTAGAACTAATTTTGGACGAATCTGCTACAGTACTATGGTAAGGAATCAAGGCAATAAACCTCAGAGACAAAACATGGAAGCTAGACAAAGTGACTTGATGAAGCATAACATCCGAAAATACAGCAGTGAGGCAAAAATTATTTTTGCCAGAAGTTATTTTTGAGTGTATGCCAAAAATTTACTAAGTTCAAGTCTTGTTCTGCACTTGATTGTTGGGGGTTCATGACCTGCTGAGATTGATCAGCTGAGGGCTGATTTGCTACACAACCATTTGTTGAGAGCATTTTCTGTGCAATATTCAAACTGTTCGGGAATTTATCTATTGTGGAATATTTTTGTTGTGCATTCATCTGACCTTGAAGGTGGTTATGAAGCTGACCGTGAAGTTAACCCTTAATTGACATCCTTGTTTTGGAGAAAAATGTAACCTCATTGGCTTTTTGTCATATTTCTGTAGATAATGAAACAATTTTGAAAATCCAAAACGGTGAATGTCGAGGTAACTTGGTTATGTACCCAACGCAAAAACAATCGACTACATCGGGTAAAATCTCAAAAAATGTCACCGTTGAGATCAAAAGCTGCGAAACGCTCCCTCGAGGACCATATTGGTCCGATGTGGCAAATAAGGGTTAACCAAATGAGATATTAGATTGCACCAATATCCGTCTCCGTGCAAATGCTCATGTTGTGTGCTAGATTACTTGGCTGATAGGATCAAACACAGCCATGTCTTGCACACAACCAATTAGCCAAGTATTTTTGAGGAACAACATAAGATAGAGGGTCTAATTTCCGAGCGGGTTGTAATCCCGACCCCTATTGGTTGGGGAGGCTGGTCACAAACCAACCGGCTTGGCTTCCGAAAGTGTCCAAGCTTGTTCTATTTCTGCCCATGCTTGGGAAAATCAAGAAATTCTGATTGGTTCAAATTGGTGCACAAGCATTCTATTTTTAGAATCCAACCTCTCATGAACATCATGACTCTATGAGCGGTTATTGGCCACTCTAAGCCTTCAGACTTCAAAATTCATAAAAAATTGTAGAAATGCTCAATTTTTTTTTTGGGGGGATGCCTTTGCAATAGCTTTGTGGAGCATCCAAAAATTACAAATTTTATCTTTCACAAGTCTAATAATGCGAACATGAAATTCAGTCGGGAATTAGTACACCTACCTTGTAGAAGTAAAGAGCAAACACGTTGAAGCACTGGTCTCGTCATCTTTGTGCAAAGACCATTACCAATGATACTAGCTTTCATAGACTCCTATTTGTGCAAATTTCTTTCAAGTAGCTCTTGGGTTGTGCATAATATTTTTGCAGAAGTACCCTTCGTGCAGGCTTTCTGTTCGCAAGGAAATCATTCAAATACAAGACCTTCTGGCCTGGTACCGGTGGAATGTTCATTCACATTGCAATAAAGTTCTAGTTTCAATGTTTTTGAAACAAGAAACAAGCGAACCTCAGGTGCACTCACTCATCCAGAGTCCAGATCAGACCGTAAAAATCCCTCAGTTCCGACAAATAATACAAGCAGGCCGGCGTTACCCTGCCCGACCAGAGAATTCCTGAATATCGAGTCCTACCAAGACCTGTTCTTCATTTACGTTTATACATCTGACATTCTCAGTAAGCGTATGCATGGCCAATGAATATAGCAAGGGACTTCAAATATAACAAACCAGCTTCAGCTTCATCTCACGACGAGGTTTAAGTACTTTCCATTTGCAGGTTGGGGGATTGAGCGTCATGGAAGCTTGTGCGACACCGGATCGATTTCTGCACACATGGGTGCACTGCACAGCGTCCGTGTTTTGGAGCAGAGCGATTCTATATGCAGCTACGTTTCCAATCATTCTCTGTTCTTATCCAGCGACTCTAGACTCCTTGGAGATCGCACAGCATCGGATTTTTTTTTGTGAATGTTGGTGCTGAACTCTGATCTGAAAAGTAAGGAAGGCCACAAACTTGCAAGTAGTGCCGGGAGATCTTCAGCGAACAAAAGCTTCGTAAGTCTCCAAATCCTTAGCAGTTTACAATTCAGTGCCCACTGAACTGCTGGGTGGTCAAATAAAACCTGCAACTCGCAATCAAAACAAGCACAGAGTATATAAGCTCGGAACATCAATAACCGGGAAGGACCATAAAACATCGCAGCTCAAATCAACATGATTCCTTGGTTTTTCATGCACATGCTTTTGGTAGCCTCCTTAGTTAAATTTATATCAAGTCGAATACATGTGGGAACAATGTTTATTCCTCTCAACATCTCTATGTTTGCCTGATTTTTGAATTTTTTTTCAAGACAGCCAAGAAGCCCTGAAAGTGACGGTATCGGGTGCTTACACGTTAGTGTCCTAGTTGTCTCAGCAACCGATTACAGTGCTCTAGAGATAATGAAAATCAACAATGCGAAGTGGGACCGCGCTGTTGCTAGGTGTTGAAAAGATACACAGGCATTCACAACTTTTCAACAGATGAATCAGTGGGATTTTCTTTGGGGGATGAGAAAGAGGCTACTGCTGAAGTGCTGCAAGAGAAGATACCATGCGGTGACCAAATTCAAAGATGTCGGACTACTACAGTGGCATCAGAATGAAACAGAAAAAGCAATAGTAGTCGTCCCCACAAAGCCGACGTGCCAGAATGCCATTCCCTTACTACTCAGTTCCACCTAGAAATCCAACCTGTCACGTTGTTGTGGAAGGGAGACAGATAACGTGAACACCCAGAAACTATCTGTCGGACCTAGTCACCTACTTCGGCTGTAAAACATGGGTTTTAAGCTTAAAATGTCAAAAGGTCAATTGCAATGTCAAAAGAGTCACATGATGCTGACATGATTGAACTAGAGGATGAATAAGTTAATCAACAGCACTGGAATGAAAAATTGACTCGGAAATAAGTTATCAGGTCGATCCAAGTATCAAATTTTCAGAAGTTGATGAAGTTGATGATATGTTACAAAACTTCCAGCAAGTATACAAGAGTATCTTTCGGGAATACACGAGGTCTGCAGAAGTCACTTGATAAACCATTACCACAATATCACTACAAGTCATTAACTGCTACTACGGACGAGTAAAGCTCTAAATGAACCCCTAACCTTCCATAGCATTCTTCAACTTCCACCGCCTGAATGATTGAACTTGCCATCAGTACAGAGATCCAATCGCCTCTTCCTGTTAAGCATATTCCCACCCTTCGTTGAAAGTTCTGCAGCCAATGTATCTCAGCTAAATTTCAATGTAATAACACCGAGTACCCCAAGGCTCAGTTCAGAGAGGGGAACCTAAAAAACAAAATTTATTCTGCGGCGTCCGAGAATTCAGTGAAGTTTTGGCTACTGAGGATGAAGAATATCACAAGGACGCCAAAGTACTCCAAGACACACAGATGCCCATCCTGAAGGACACACCTGTAACGAGAAGGGTGACTAATGACTACCCAGCAAAGTGCGTAGGAGAGGTTTCACACAGTCGAGTTGAGGAAAAAAAGAATTAGTGCCCGAAATACCAAGCCCATGACATCCGAAAGAAACCCCATACTAGAAGAAAAACAGCTATAAGGGAAAACACAAGATCAAGCCTCGGAAACCCTCAAAGACAAGCAGAACTAGCCCGGTCTGAGGCTGCAAACGACTTTAGGCCCTGCATTTTCGGGATAATTCTTCTTCGGTTCGCCAACCACTCAAGGGTTCACAAGGTTGAGATCCTGAATGGCGATCCTCACTGATCCAAGGCTTGAGCAGCGCCCCAGATGTTTTTTCAATCATCCTCCATGTGATGTAGCTATGATGTACACATCCATACTCATGAGCTGCAATATGTTGGGTGCGAACGGAACATGGGTCGATCACGCTAGGTCTCTCCCAAGTCCCCTCGCCATACTGCTATCCTCCTTCGGAACCATATCTACCACCCCTATCCTCCATCGGAACCGCGCCTACCAGTGTATCCATAAATCCAGATAAACCTAATAACCACCGTACGCTCTTTGAACCCGGAGTAGCACCATCCTGTAAATCCAACTATCCACCAGAGCTAACGACGGACCCTGAAAATGAATATTCCGCATTTCTTGAAACGATGATCGGTTGCATCTACAACTCCAATAGAGGCCAGCAACAACCCCAACCAAAAAGTAATCTGTACAGGTGCAAATGTCACCATACCCCGCCATACCACGAACTCTACAATTTCACCAGAATCATGCTATTGTGCCATTGCCATCAGCTGGCATGCCAACCGTACCTGACTTACGCGGCGTCGGCTTCCGTGGTACAGAGCCGCCAACAGAGGGTCAAACATTGCAGCATCCAAAAAGTTGATTCGAAGCACTCTCCTCTACGAACACCTCAGGAGGCTACCTGGCGTTCATGGAGTAGCTCGGAGGATTCAACGACCCGTCTCTAAACAGCCTCATGCTCAGACTGTTGAAACGATCCCGCGAGTACTGCCGTGACGCTTTTCTCCAGTCGGTACCTCTACGCATCATGGCAGCAAACTCATCGTAACTAATCCGACCATCCTTGTCAATATCCACCTCCGACAGAATGCCCTGCACCACATCCGTCTCAGTAGGCGAGCCAGTCAATGGACAACCCACTGCTTCCCGTAACTCCTCTGTCTCGATATATCCGCTCCCATCCGCATCAAAATAGTCGAAAGCCTTCCGCAAGTGCTCATCATCGTCCAGGCGCTGCAAATGAACCGTAGCGGCTACAAACTCTCCATAATCCAACGTCCCGTTGCCATCCACATCAGACGCTTCCATTAGCATCCGCACCTCCTGCTCCGACAAATGAGAACCTATCTGAATCAGTCCCATTTTCAGCTTCTCAAACGAGATGGCACCACAATTCTCGGTATCCAATTTCTCAAACATCTCCTTCAACCCCTCTATCTCTTCCCCGCCCAGATGCTCCGCTATCACCTGCAGCGCCCTCTTCTTCAGCTTATTCATCGCAGAAAACTGCTTCAACCGCGACCGCACCGCGTCCAACGGCACATTCGGGTTCTTCTTCGCGTTCTGCAACCACGGGTGATCCAGCACCTGCTGCGCATTGTACCGCGCTTTCGGGTCCGGCTCCAGCATGTGCCGCACCAGCGACTTCGCCGAGTCCGACACCTTCGGCCACGGATCCCTCTTAAAGTCCAATATCCCCCGCAGAATCGCCTGCGCCACCCCCTGCTCCGTCTCCGCCCAGAACGGCGGCACTCCACACAGCAAAATATACAAAATCACCCCCGCGCTCCACACGTCCACCTCCGGCCCGTAGTTCCGCTTCAAAACCTCCGGCGCCATGTAGTACGGGCTCCCGACAATCTCAGAAAACTTCTCCCCGGGCTTAAAAAACACAGACAACCCGAAGTCAATCGCCTTCAACGGCGAGTTCTCATTCTTATTCGCGAACAGAAAATTCTCCGGCTTCAAATCCCGGTGCATAACCCCCTGCCTGTGGCACGTCTGCACGACCTCCACTATCGTCCGCGTCACGGCAGCCGCCCCGCGCTCCGTGTAATGCCCCCGCGCAATAATCCGATCGAAAAGCTCCCCGCCCTCGCAAAGCTCCATCACCAGATGCACCGCACTGTCATCCTCGTACGCCCCCTTGAGCGTCACCACATTCGGATGCTCCGGCAAATGCTTCATAATCGCCACCTCGCGCCGCACATCCTCCACGTCCACCGCCGTCCTCAGCTTCTTCTTCGATATCGACTTACACGCAAAAACCTCCTGCGTCTCCTTGTCCGTGCACAGGTACGTGATCCCGAACTCCCCCCGCCCGAGCTCCCTCCCCAGCACATACTTGTCCAGTATCCTCGCCTTCCCCTGCCCCTTCAGTATCTGCGCCACTCCCCCCTGGAAGCCATCCTGCGCGAACGGGTTCGGCCGCTTCTCCTTCCGCGACTTCTTCGTCGACGACCCCACGCAGCAGTTCCCCATCCTCTCACCCTCCTCTCCCCTCCACCATGTATCCACCCTAATGCCCTCCCCACTCCACCCCCGCCTCAAGCCACCAGATTACGCAATCTTACCACAGTCCAAGCGAAGGCCGCCGAGGTAGCCAAGGGCCTGGGCGCGGCGGCAGAGCCTCCTCGCCGTGTCCAAGGCGTCGCAGCCTCCTCTCCTCCGGCGATGGCGTTGCGTTGCTCTGCTCTGCGTCGTTCATGGCGATGTTGTCTGTCTCGTCTCTTTCTCTCTCTCTCTCCCTCTCTCTCTCTTCCTGGTGCCTGGATGAACCACGGATGATGGTTGGATGACTCGTGGATGGGGTTTGGATGGATGTGGGATGGGTGGTGGATGGATGGATGGGTTGCGGGTTGTTTGTTCGTTATGGGCGGGCCTTTTCTTTGTCCACAGTTTGCTTGTGAGCACATTGGCGACCAATAATTAGCAGTGTTGTGGGGATACTACAGTTGAAGGTTGTGAGTTTGTGTGGGATTCCGTAACCCCCTTTGCGGATTTGCTTCATTCTACGCAGCAAATCTCTCGTCGTGGAATTCTCTTGAACGAAGAATTCCCGAGTTTTCGAGTTGAATTTCTTCTACGGGGAAAGCCCGAGTAGGGAGAAAAGAAGTGCATGATTTTTTTTTGGTGTGGGGAGGAAGATTTTCACGGAGTTACGGAGGGAGAGCCCCTCTCCGTTAGGACTCACATCTAGTTGCGTCCTTATCCTTTGCCTACTACATTGTGAGTCCTTACGAGGAGGGGCTCTATTTCTACAAAATCCATCTATGATCAATCCAAAGGAGGTGTCTGAGAGTGAAAAATGAGGTGGTGTGTGTTTTTTTTTTGTTTTCTCATGCATGGTAAGATAAGGCATGTTTTATATGGTGGACTAAGGCTTATTATATTCGAAGTCAATTTATAGGAGATATTGGTTAAGAAGCAAGAATGTTATGATATATGGTCCTATAGTAGACCAAGGAAGAAGCTTGAGTTTCTATTTTGATATAGAGTAGTTTATTTTCTTATAATTTGGTGTCTAGTTTTTTATTTAAGGTAATGCATTATAATTTTAGCGTATTAAACCATGGATTTAAGATAATAGTCTTGTTTCAGTTGTGTAAATGTATCGATGAACTTGTTTTGTAAACTTATTAATCTATCACCTACAATGATTCAAATATGTCATAGCTCTAAATTGGCCTTTAGTGTTCACATAAGATAGACCTAGGTGACACGGGCTCATATCCTTTAGAAGGTTGTGTTTTGTCCACTTGAATGAGATAGATAGAAACACCAACCCTTTAGCGGGGCCGACGTGAATAGAGTGTCCGTTCATAGTGCTCACATGAAGGGAGACATGACAATGACATCTTTGAACTTTTCAAACAATTTATTTTTTAAAGAATGATTTTACTGGGTAAACTTGATATTTTTGTTAATCATAATATTTTAAATATACTAAAATTGAATCTATATTTTAAAATATTTTTAAAATATTTCATGATTTAAAAATGTTAACATAAATTTTCATAGAATACTAAATCACAAGTTTGATATTGCTATAATTTTAGAAGCGTTGCTCTAAATATTTATGAAGCTTACTATTTACAACTTGTGGTCAAACTTTTGGTTCTTCGTGAATAAGACCTAATTTTTATGCATAATTCTAACATTTTTCATCCAGTCATGTCATTTACTCATCTAAAACTTAGCAAATGAGTAAAAATATTGGTGGCATAAAAACTAGCCATTTCCAAAAATAATTTATTTCAAAAAAGAATTAGTAGCAATTTGTTAGCAACCAACTAGAAAACATGGTTTCTTTTATCATTGGCTAATAGATGAATAGTGCATAAATAAGAAACAGGGAGATGGTAGAAGTAATGCTTCAAAATTGGAAAAAGAATATTGCAAGATGATGATGTAAAGAAAGGCTAGTAAAAATTTCTTAATGTGAAAGATTTTGTTACAATTTTTGTATGATCATTTTTCCATTGCTAGTTTCTTGTACAATTTTTGGTAATAAATAGGTAAATTACTGAACCATAGATGGAAGAATGCAAAAAGACATAAAATAGTGAATAGATATGTTGGACATTCTCATTAATGTGCATTTACCTTTTATCCTTCGGTTACTATTTCAGCATTCCATTTGAAGTGAAATTTCTTACATCGAAGGATTGGAAAAATCCTACAACATTAACAATAAGAAAAAATTGGGTAGACAAGTCTTGTATTTCACTGTTGGGTTGATGGATGGTGTTTGGATGAATGTTGTGGATGGAGGGGGGAAGAGAGAGATGGTTGAGGTGAAGCTTGAGATGGTGGGATGTGAAGGGGACTTGGCTGTACTACTATTGGGGCGCACATGTATGAAGTATGAGCTCGTCTTCTCTGGCGTTAGACAATGTCCTGTTTCTAACTCTCATGTCCTATTTTGGAGTTGTTTTTCTAGGTGGCATGTGATTTACGGAAGTGTGATAAGTATGACGGATTAAGACATGAACTATTTCATTGACTCTAGAGAACACATCCATACAATACTTCATTTTGAGTTACTGTGCTAGGTGCTATACAGGTTACAGAAGCGTGATGCATGAGCGGCTCTCATGCCCTGGTAAGTTGGGTTGTGCAATGGGAGTCCATTGAGACTTGTCAGATGGAAAACCAACAGGAGCTTTACTCTCTCTACCAGGATATATGAGATGTATTAGTTTCAATCAATTTGAGTTGTTGAAATAAGCTTATTAGCCGCGCCTGAAAGTAACCTAATTAGTAACTCACAGCATGTGTGCTCATTCCAGCATCAATGTTTTCCTCATTCTAGATCATATTTTCCTAATTTAGGATTTTATTTTTTTAAACTTGAATCATATTTCTTAATTTATGATCCCATTTTCTTAATTTGGATCATATTTACTAAATCTTGGATTATATTTTTTAATTTCACATCATATTTTTTTAGTTTTGGATCCTATTTTCTTAATTTTCGAAAACATAAGTTCTCTGATTTTGAATCTTATTTTCCTAGTTTTGGATCATATCTTCTATTTTTAGAGTATTATTACTGATTTGGATCACATTTTCTATTTTTGATAATGTTTTTTCTAATTATGGTTCTTATCTTTCTTAATTTTAGACCCTATTTTCCTAAATATGAATATGTAAGTTTTAGTTTCAGATTCTTTTTTCCTATTCAAATCCCGTATTCCAAATTTTGGATCCAATTTTGTAGTTTTTAAAGTGGAGCTATATAATTTTGGGTAATATTTTCTAGTTAGGATCCTATGTTCTAGTTTTTGAACTGGAGCAGTATAATGTAGGGAGGGAAGGTTAGCAAGAAAGTTCAGTTCAACAGCAATTAGTTGTGTCTTTGCATGTAAGATGAACCTGGGGGAGCTCATCTTGTTGAAACCAACAGTTTAAAAATTCAAAGCTCCATTTGTTTCAAAAACCAAAAGTAATAACAAAATAATAATAGTAATAGTAATAACTATTATTTTAAAAAATAGAAATTAATTCCAGGCATATGTAGGCGATGTATTGGGGCAGAACATAATGAGAGAAACGGTCGGAGACGGTGGGAACAGAGCATGCAAAAGAACCACACACAACAGTTGGGCGCCCGGTATAGATGGGCTCAACGGTGAGCCGCCGCAATATAGGGGGCCCGGTATTCTAGAACGAATTGATGGGAGTCGGGGACCTCGCTATTTAAGGCTGGATATCCTATCACCACTACGACACCTAAAACCACCAACTTCTACACGAAATGTAACTAATCAGTACATGACCTAGCTTTTGAGTAATTGATGCATAAGTCATGTACCAGCAACTTACATTTCTTTCCTAAAATGAAAGAAGGGTAGAAGTTGGTGGTTTCAGGTGTCGTGATGGTTTAAGGTACCTCTTCCGTATGCTGTTCCTTGCCCAGCTTTGCAATGCCAATCAATGTGATTTTTTATTTTTTGTTGTGTTTTTTACTTTTAATATTTTTTGGAATCAATGTGATTTTGGGTAAATCTTTTGAGCTCTAGGATGCATACTCTACTATGAGCCGTCATTGTGCCTGAATTAATTTCTACTGCTGCAGCGACGTCAAGGCTACTGTTAATCCGTTTAACTATAAAAGCCTATCTTTGAAATTGAGGATTTTAAAAATTATTGAAATGTATTTTGAGATATGATGTACAAATGAAAGTTGTACACTTTGAGTTTTGGGTTTCATTATGAACAGTCAGATTCAATAATGCTATGGATGGCATAAATGTTTGAATCATTTTTATGATTTTAGTCACTTCTTATTTAACATTGGTTTTAGAATAAAATAATATGGTGCTAGTAGGTTCCAAAATAAAACACTACAAGTTTTACATGGGAATTATTATATATCTATACTTCTAATCCTAAAGGACTAGGTGCATTTTGGGTGACGTAGTGGAAAATTGTTGTCATTTCAACAACTCTTTTAATCCCTAATCGGTTGTAGCCATTTCCCACCAAAACACTCAAAAAACTACCATTTCTTAGATAAGAGTGAATAAATTAAAAATAAAGTTTTCTTTGTATCTCTAACCGTAGGATCTTGAGTAAGACTTCTAGAAGAACATGCATAAAAACTTCAAAAAATTCAACCACACAAATTAGAAGATTGTAAAATTTGAAGCTAAAGACACTGTTTTTTTCTTCTATCATTTCCAAACATGACCAACAAACTTTGATTTCTATTTGTATGAAAATTTTCACTATATGAATTGGGGATTTACAATAATATGATACACATGATGTTGATCACTTGTTTATGAAATTTTAGAGGCAGACAAATGGTGAAGCATTGTGAAAGAAACATGGGTGCACATTATTGCTAATATTAAATTTATTTTGTTCATAATCCATTTTTATTAAAATATAAATGTTGTTTTGAAAACAAAGGTTTATGTCTATTCTTGAAGGAAAAAAAGTAGGAAAAAAGAACAAGATTTCTATCTTTTAAGTGATAAAGAATTTGTTCCTATATCTTGATTGAAAGGAGTGATAAAAAATTGGTTTGTCATGAAAAGGAGATTTTCCACAATATAGGATTTTAATTTTCTTTTATATTCTCAAAGGAAATTATGTTAGTTATTTGTATAAAAAATCTCAAAGTTGATTGAGGGGTGAATCAAAACTTATGGAGCTACTGAGAAGTTCAAAAAAAATGTTTTAGATTCCTCAAATATTTTTCCAATGCTTAGTGTAATACAATTATATCTTCACAAAATTCTTGCAATTTCCTATGTCTATAAGAAATTTCAAAAAAATCAAATCCAAAATTAGTATTGTAGGAACTTGTTCAAATTTTCTAAAAGCCCATTCTAAGACTATGGCCAAATAGGGGTTGTTAACCCCCTAACGTCCAACGAACCTGAATTGGGCTTCTGTGGCTGGATTTTGGGCTATAACTTTTTTTCTACAAGGAATTACAGTCTGAGCCCAACTAGAGAGTTGTGGGGAGTGAAGTTAGCTATCCAACGCACTTTACCGATCAAGAATCGAAGTCTCTAGTCAAAAGTTATGGCCATTTGAGTGGCAGGGGGTATGAGAAAAGCCAGAAAAGCTCCTTGTGACCTAGCAAATTTTCTCAAATTTCCTCAAAGGAATTTAGGATTTGATCCATCTTTGAACATCAATATCTTTAGCTAGGATATGCGGATTGGAGTACTTTCAATTCCCACAAATTTCTCATGCCTTGATGCTCCCAGAAAGCAGCTTCTCTCAAACTTTTTAGAAGGAAAAAAAAAACAAAAGAAATAAAAAATGTGTGAAAAAACGCTGTTTTCAGTGAAGCAATTATCACCTTTTTCTTGACAGATGTGTTATAATATCTGCCACTTTGATTTGGAATGGGACAATTCTCTGAGTGTAAACTAACTGCCATGCTACAAATCCATCCGTACGGTTAGATTTTTCGAAAAAGTACCAAATTTGAGCTTCAAAGCTTGCAATTAGACCATATTCAGAATCCCAAAAACAACCTAAAAATAGTCTTGGACGTTAGGGGGTTAACTTCCACAATGATTTAATAATTAAAAAAATTAACAATATAATCTCAAAAAACATGGTAATTTAGTCTTTTTCGACACAATTTAGACCTTGGATGCACATAATCTATAATGTCATGACTTACAAATATTTTCAAAAGTTTTTTTCATCCAATGATTGGATTGTGAAGTTACTATTAAAGTTACACCTTCAAAAAGTTCCAAATGTCTTACTTGCACTTCATTGGTTGTAGGTTGTTCCAAGTACCGGTAATAGTAAAGTAGACTCTATGGAATTTTTAGACCATGACTTTTGCGTATAGAGTCAAAAAAGAGTTTTAGAATTAAAAATCTACAAGATTGTGAAATTCAAAAATATTAAAAAAAAAATTTAAATTTGACCTAGGATGCTAAAAAAAGGCCACAACTCATTTTGGGGTCGTTGACCCTTTCGGGATTATAATAAGATGTATAAATATGTAAAATGGAAACAACCTTTTTTCATTTGAAACCATAATTCTATGAACACTTTCCACACTCCAATGCTCTCTCTTTCCTTGTTTCTCTTATAATACGTAAGTCAAACCACTTTGACTTGCTACATATAGTAATTTTCCCCAGTTCACGGCCATTGAATTGAGAATTGCTGGTTTAAAGCAATTTGGGATTCATCATTGAAAAAATTTATCATTTGCAAATTTTTTACGAAAACTCGCTCATGTTTAATTTTTTATTATGTGAAATCTATAAACATTGTAATAGCATTCCACATCAAGTTATTAGTACAGATCAACCTTAATACTCTAAAAGGTGTGGTTGAAATGTATCTTACGAGCTTATCCATTGATTGCAATTTGTTTTGGGTCCGTCAACAGTATGGGTCCCTCCACCTCAAAGTGTGTTCCCTCTGAAGTTGCTGTTGGATGCTCAGTGGCTTACATGACAATTGTACAGTTAAGGGAAGCAACAATACATATGTGGTTTGTCTTGTCCATTTGGCTAATCAGGCACACAACTGAATTTCAGATTTGGATGCATGACCTAAGGTAGATGGTGCTTAAACCGTGCACTTAAGGGATTTGAACAGCTTGAATCAAGCATAAATAATTGCAAAAATCTCACATACTTGCAAGAAAAAGACGATTCGTTAGGCAGTATTCACATGAGCATATCAAACCACCTCAATTAATGGAAAATCTTCAAAGTGAATCAACAAAATCCCCCATAGACATGCCCTAATGCTACTATTGACAGTCAAGACTAAGGTGAGAACTGGCCATCTTGGTATACAAATTCAACCACTTTGTTTCCTACATGCAACTGTGATCTATCTAAATCCACCCACTTTGTTTCCTACATGCAACGGCAAGTGTATCCAACTTGCGAACACTACTAGGTTGGTTCTGAGTCTTGCAGTGCATGGTTTTTATGCTCAGACCACATGCACGGATTAAGGAGACGCACGGATTTAGCACCGTCTACCTTACAGTTCTTGATTTCTTAACCCTTTGGAGCCCCAGGGAGGTTGCAAAACTCAGTTGGAGATGAATATCTTGAAATCCAAAATGAATTTGCTCTCGATTATTCCTGTTCAGATTTACGTTCTTCTCAGAGGCTCACAATGCAACAATCAAATCTCAATTTGGAGTAGTGTAGAGGGTCCAAATCGATAAGAATACATCACTGTAGCAATATACGGCAACAAAAAGAAAGGCGGAAATGAAGTCTAGAATACGGAGAAGAGAGTACAAAAGATAAGGGTCTTGGTGGGATGAACTTTGCTCATGAAGAAAGTTTTAGTCCATGAATGGTTGTTTCCGTTGACATTGTAAATGTAGATGGATGGTTCTCTAGAAAAAGAAGTGATGTGTCATTGGAGTAAGGCTAAAGATGATTGCCATAACGATACACATCCTTGTCGATACGGTATTACAGTAATATTGTACATGTAGTATATTTAGAGGAAAATATAGTAGATTTGACGTTTTTTATTTACTTTTTCCTTTTATGCCTACATTCTAATTCTTCAACCGTTGTAGATTGCATTACATTTGAGTCATGTCAATGAGGCCTAGTGTACAAAAAACATGCTAAACCGTATACTATTTTCATGCCTAAACCTTAAAAATCCTCTAAATCTTTTACTAATTTAGCACACATATATATATATATATATATATATATATATATATATATATATATTTTGATTTATCCTAAAGATGTTAATATGGGACATAGCTGAACGGCTCTTTTATTAAATTTAGAAATTTATTCCAAGATTTATAGGGTTCCAAACTTACACCCCCTGAAAAATTACACAAAACTGCAATCTAATTGTCCTCCATATACGGATTATATACTTCAAGTTCCTACAGTTGGATTAGGTCCATGTTTAGCCCATAATATTCTACTTACCTTAGCTATAGTACTATACGGTCAGATACAGCGCAGTATAAACCTATTTTCGTTTGTTTCAATAATAGCGCAGAAAATGAGAAAAAACAAAGTTGCTCAAAAAAACCCTGGGCTCCAAAGGGTTAATACGTAAACTTGCTCGAAGTGTGAAACTTCATAACATGGCTTATGTAGGATGCTGTAAATTGGTTAAACAAAATCACACTCTTCTAAAATCGTTCATATGTAGTAGCTCATTTCAGGGCAGAAAAGTAGGTGACTAGTACATCCCTTATTCATTGTGACCTAAGAAAAAAGGAATGTTCTAGGTACCTACATTTCTGAGCTGAAATGAGCTATTTTTTATACGTTTGATCAGCAATTTTAGAACAATGGTGATTTTGGGTGCTCCTACCCTATTACATAGGACTATCTGAAAAACTCATGACCTGTGCATTGTATGTCTGGACTGATCAAGGTTTCTCCACTATTTCAACCTCTTGTTGTTGGACGAATCAATTCAGTTGAAGCTTGGACCAGCCGTGAATTTGGTAGAGCTATTGAGATTCCATTTTGCTTCTTCAGATTTTAGCTTTGGTCAAGATATTTCACAATAATTTCATGTTGTTCAGACACATTGTTCTTGCTTTGACCTGTGCACAAAGACTTGGCATAAAAGTTCATCGTACTAATAAGTTGTAGCATTGTCTAACTTATATTCTACTTTCAAGGACAGAACCCAAATTTCCAACAGTAACGGTACCTCAATATCTTGAAAAGTGAGTTACATTGGTGTGGTAGGATCTTGTGATACAGGTTTTACAAAGCTAGTTTCATTTCCTAAGGTGGAGAAGAGTATTCCTGCCAGGGTTATGTGGCCATCTCCTGTAATTACGGTTGTGTCCAACTCCAACTCCTGTGTATTAAATCCAATTAACTTGATACTTGACTATGGAATAGAGTATTACCAATTTAGTGGTTTGTGATTGGTGGATGATGTGTCTAAAAGAATGGATTAATCTTTTAGCATATCTTTTTACAAACAATTCTTTCAAAATTTTGTGGAATGATCACAGTATTTTTTTTAAAAAAATTCTTAAAATGGATTTGAAGTTTTCACTCAAAGTTATATATGTGGATATTTTTCTTTTGCAAGTATATTTCATGGCTTAGATTAACAAAAATAGTGTTTTCTACTTTACAAAATGTACTTTACAAGCATCAAGTACTAGTGCTACCCAAGACGATAAATCTAGACCTTGTCATTAAGACATTTAGGCACCCATTGGTGGGGCAAGAATTTCATGGTTTTTTTCCCCTATTTTTTTTATAAAAATATTTTAATAGTATCCAAAACTAACTAATTTAACATTTTTGGGATATCTGATTCCAAAAATAAACTCAAAATCTCTAAAATGGGTTGAAAACTACTTAAATTAAAAACAGGAATTGGACAAAGGCGCATCTTATCATTAAGACAAGGGCGAGTTGTATCATCAGGTGGTGCAACAACCAGTGAAAGTCTTGCAAGTCACAACGTACTGTACTTGTTATCCTACAGTACAGAAATGAATGAAATTGGGGACAAGGTTTGGAGTCCGGAGGCTTTCAGGAATCTGAACCATGTGATGCTGCACTGCACATTCTACACTCTGCTATTTGCTTTTGAATGTGCAGGATAAGCAATTATGGCAGATAGCCCACACTCATGACTATCTCAGAAAAACCTGTGTATACTCCGTGTCTATTTGCTTCAGAAATTTTAGCCTATTCCACTATATCATTCAAGTAATTGTATTGTGTGTTCAGGCAACGGATATGCAACAAAAATGACAGTTTCTTGGTATGGGGTGAATTCAAAGTTCCATGAATCCATGAAGTTTTGCATCAATAGGAAATGACCAGTAAAGATACTATGCGCTTTGAAGTTGAGAATCAAAAGTCATAACCCATAAAGAGGACACATTGTTAATGATTTAAGGTCAGCATGCCTATTCCCGAACATTTAGAAAAATTCTTATAGTTCTTCACAAATGGGCAACATGAACTTTTTCCCTTACAATAGCAAATACACTGGGAAATTATTCCACATTGAATGGTGGACAAGTAGATGCTTATTATCATTCATAGGTGGGGCATGAAATTGTCTATTTTTCTTCTTATTCTCCATCACATACCCATTTGTGAACAAGAGTCACCCAACGAGAGAAAAGTTAGAGGCAGAGGCTTCAATTATAAGTTCATGAAAAAATACAAAACAATGGAGAAAACTAGAAGTAAAAGTGATTGATCGCTAGAAGGAGGGGTCGAACCTCCGACCTTGTGGTTAACAGCCACACGCTCTAACCAACTGAGCTATTCCAGCTGTCACTCTGTGATTGGCCACGAGAGAGACCCTTATAAACATATCTGAGTCCTGAACTCCGTGGCGGGATTCGGTACTATGAATTTTGACGCGAAGGCTTATATTCTCACCTGCAAAAAACCAAAACGTAATTCGACTGCAGGGAACAGGATGCATTTACGAAGGACCAGATTCACAGCAGGATTACCAATTCAGGAATTTTAGACTTCTGAGGAGCTCGCCGAAGGATTGAAGAAGCGAAAGCCATGGCCGAGTCGATGCAGGGACAGGGGAGGCGGAGGAATGGGATGGGTGAGGGCGAGGGGCCTGCCAAGGAGGTGATGGATGTGGTGCATGCTTCATGTTCCGGTGCAGAAGCGAAGGCTAGGGCTAGCAGCAGGGGAGCTTTGCGAGGCGACTTACCCTAAACCTCTCCACCTATTTTCTCCAGTCGCAAACATGTACTTGACTCAAAGGTGAATAGCATAGATTGAGTATTTAGTTGTTCTAGCTGCAGCACTCGTAAAGGAAGCTGAAGCATACCTCAAGGTGGAAAGCTTCGAGGATATTGTAAATAGTGTGCAGGGCAGTTGCTGTCTCGAAGCAAGCGAGTCGATCCATCCCAGAGCTCGATTCGTGTTTCTTCCATTCATAGTTCTGAAGACCTTCAGGATTCGGCTTGGGTCATGAAAAGTGCACCCAATTTGTAAACATCTCTTCTTGAAGTTCCCAAGTCATCTGCAAAATGAAGGTGTATTATGCAATGTGAAGTGTTGCTACATATCGATGATACTTATTGCAAGAGTCATAAACCATCAGCATTTACATTGAAGTTGTGCGTGCTCAATCGGAAATGGTGCAGAGATGGGACCTGGGTGATAGGGAGGTCTGCAAAAGCAAGGCGACGTCCCTCCGACATGCATCGGCCAAAGACCGTGGATAGTAAATTGTGAAGCTGGGAGAGTACTGCCCTCACAACAGCCATGAGAACCAAGTAAGCCCGGCCACTGCTCAATTACAGAGCCACCGGCTGAGTTAAGAAATTCGAAATTAACTATACTTCTCAACCATACTCGTCAACAAACCACACGCAGCGAACGAAGAAAACAAACATCAGGTTACTCTATGATTTAAAAAGATGAACATAAATCAATAAGAGAAATAAGCACACGTAAAAGTAGACACTAAACCTTGCCAAACGAACTACCAACGATGTCGGTTGAAGTGAAAAATTCATGCCGTGGGTTGAACTAAATAAGATTCGCCATGTGTTTCCTTCCGAAAACAATCCTACAAGTCACAACTTCATGGCTGAGTAAACAGAGCACACAAGGTCGAATTTACAAAAAAAATATAAGCTCGCATATATCAGTGTTAAACAACTATATGTCCAGAGGGCTGAGGTCCAGAAGTTTCAGAGCTAGAAACTTAAGGTCCCTGCATTTCTACTAAGCGTTCCGTGCACATAAATCTCCACAAGAAACAGATCAGATAATAGCAAACCCTAATTAATATCGCAGCTTCTCAAAGGCAGAGCAAGGGCAGCTTATTTCAACCCATCTCAACCAGCCGCTATTCCACACCTTGCTCCTTAGTTATAGTAAAGCTCCAGGCCCATGCCATCGTGAATTTCGTAGTCACCCAACGTGATGTGGTCCTTGTAAATGGTATACCACTTCTGGATGCGGATCTTCTCAGGCCGCGTTCCTGTCTGCGCAGCCACCAGCTTCTTCAGATCCCCAATCGTGTCATCCTGGTTGCACTTCACACGGACCTTCTTCCCCAGCCTGTCGTTAAGCACCACCTCGATCATGATTCCTGCGCTTGCTCTCACTAACCTGAGCAACAAATATCCGTGACCAAAAATCAATACACAAAAACGCCACAGCAGACCTCGCTAGTACTGAAATGTCTTTCAAATCTAACGAGTAGAGAGCAAACACACTCTTATATAGCCCTCGAAAGTTATTCAAACGTAAAATCAACATACGAAAGTAAAAGAAAAAAATCGTCCACATGAGAAGTACGCAAAAACGCTACACCTTCTTCACACACAGAAAATTCACAACCGAAAACACACTAAAGCCTTACACTGAACCTTACTCTCCCACCCACCGTCAAACCCTAACCCTAGCGAAAAAACAAGATCAACGAAAGCAACCTCAGAAGAGGACAGATTACCACCAAATTTTCCCAGATCATACTCACCGTGAGTAATATCAACTATCTGTCAAAACAGATCCTCCTCTCGCCGTGTCCAAGGTTATATGGCAGCCTGCGCCACGGTCCTGTCCTCCGGGGATGGCGTTGCGTTGCTCTGCTCTGCGTCGTTCATAGCGATGTTGTCTGTCTCGTCTCTTTCTCTCTCTCTCCCTTCCTCTTCCTGGCGCTTGGATGAACCATGGATGATAGTTGGATGCGTTTGGGATGGGGGTGGTGGATGGATGGATAAATTGCGGGAGGCATTCGTTCGTTCGTTCGTTCGTTCGTTTGTTTCAGAACTCACTCAATTACAAAACACTGAGAATCAGGAGAACTCAGACTCTTTTCCAGGAGACTTTGAAATAATGTGCATCAGGCAAAGTTATGGTAATGTAATTAGTCACCTCATACAAATTGTTAATTTTACAAACAGTTATAATGGGAACAAAACCAAGTCTGTTGTGTGTGAAAATGTGTGTTCATGTGTGGTTAGCACTTAGCACTGCTTATTGGTTCAAAGCTATTTTGGTGCAAGTTTCTTAGCAAATATCATTCAACTCAAGGTGCGTGACGGTTGTCATAGCACATGGCAATGTACAAGAGATGCAGAGAACACCAAATGTGATTGCTCTACATGAGGTTAAGTTGCTCATTGCATTCACAGTGAATTGAAGAATTGGAGTTGTGATTGCTTGACTGGTTCAAGGAGGGGTAGTTTCAGCTTCAGTGAAGTGATAGCTGAGTCCAGTAGCTGTGATATAATTATGTCCACCGGTTTCATCAGGGCGGGACTGCGGGAGGTACGCTGAGATCGACAAGAACACATCTGTATCCCAATGTCAATTAAATTTTAGATATTTCTTTCAACATGCAATGATTCACTGCATAAGTTCACCTGGGGCATATATGTTGATCAATGCTCGCTTGATAGTGCAAATAAAGTGAACCCCTTCATCAAATTACACAACAATTAATTATGAAATTATGGAGGGAAAAAAAACACCAGTACTAGGATGATTTAATCAACTGCGAGTTTATTGAAATCAAACAACATCCAGGAGATGGGAAATTTCTACAGCGCTTTTTTTGAGCTTCGACATGCCCTTCAGAATAAAACTCATGCAGCGAATCTTTGCATGCTGAATGAAACATCTGTAAATTAATTGGACCCCACTTTTCAAAAACACAACAGATTATAAAAACAAACCAACACTACGCAGGTTGTTTTTCCCACCACGAGACTGAGGTTCTCAGGTGGTTGAATAGGTTCCCGACGTAACTAGACATCAAATGGATGCTAGGCTAAAATACGAACTTAAAATGTTTACCAGGCAGGGAATTGACCTTCCAGGGTGGGCTCCAAATTAGCTCGAATAATGGCGTGCAAAGGAAAAGACCTTCAATCATAGTTCCTAGCTCCGAGGTCTTCAGGCAGACCAACCTTGTGTGCTGGTAAGCAAAAGACTTCTAGTCTTTTCAGAGTGACTTTGAGTCTTTTTATCAGCAAGAAATCTACCACGAACAGTTTCATAAAGTTGAAGATAAATTAAAGCTCTCTGTTCTTGATGGTAAGCTCTTACTTAAATCGTACACGCACACAACATAACATTGAGTGCAAGTAGACGAAGCCAGACCGTCACAGGTCGTAACGTCGTAAGCAGCTCTGCTCGAGGACGAATTGTCTCGCAAGTGTTGCCTTCGTGGATGATTATCAGAAGATTATGGGCAAATTGTGTTCATCGTGGATGAACAGGCAAATCAGAGTTAACACTTTACCTTGAGAATCAAAGTCTCGTGGCAAGGCAACAGTGGTAAACTACATATTTGGCAATACTCTGATAGCTCAAAATACATCATCGTATCTGAAGCATTGGCCATTGAGACGAAAATTCTACCATTCAACACCAAAAATTTGGTGAACCAAACTGGGATTGGAACCCCCACATTGGATGTGATGCTGCAGGCTCCTGTATAAGGTTGTCCAAGCTGTACAATTCAAAAATCCCTTGACAAGTTTGGAGTGCACGTCCGGTTCATCACCAAAAATCACCACATGAGCACACACCATTTTTGAAGTGATGGAATCGATTTGCATCCCTGGCCACAATCTCTCGCCCAGTCACCTTGGAGATGAACTTGGTGGCTGTATGGCAATCGGTACATACCCGCAAATTCTGGCGCACACGAATGGGTTTCCCAGGAGGTGTATGCATCAGTCCATACGCAATGGCCAGCTTTTCACTGTGCGAGCAAAGAGCAAGTTCTTTGTCCTCCTCATGAATATTGCGCAAGACAAGTTTGGTATCAGGAATGTACCCTTGAGCCTTTAACTTTTGGGTCAGGTCCTTGAGCACCGCATAAATCTCCTTGGCTTCTGGGTGAGACATGTCTCTCACACAAAAGCGATGAATCTTGTTGTCGACCTCAATCCAGCTTACCCCGGGCTCCTTGCGAATCCCTTTATCCATCATCAGGCTCCGGACACGCGTCACTTGATCCCAGCGGCCAGCTGCAGCATACATGTTGGAGAGGAGCACATACACGGAAGCATCCTTGGGATCCAACTTGAGCAGCTCCCTGGCCGCATGTTCTGCCAATTCCACATCACCATGAGTTCTGCAAGCACCAAGCAAGGCCCCCCAGGTTCTTGCATTGGGCTCCAGGGGCATACTCTGAATGAAATGCTCGGCTTCCTCCAAATACCCAGCTCGCCCCAGAAGATCCACCATGCAAGTATAATGCACAATTGTAGGTTTGATGCCATGATCTTGGGTCATAGCTAGAAACAAGCAGCGCCCTTCCTCCACAAGGCCTGCATGGCTGCAAGCCACCAAAACCGCAAGAAACGAACGCTCATCCGGCTCCACTTCCTCTGCACTCATTTGCCTAAAGAGTTCCAGAGCTTCATGCCCACATCCGTGTTCTGCGAGTCCACCAAGCATCAAGTTCCATGTGATTACATCACGTTCCATCATTCTGTCAAACACGAGGCGGGCGTCGTCTATACTGCCACACTTGGCATACATGTGAATAAGTGCATTGCCCACACGCAATTCCAACTCAAGCTCTGCATTTGCAGCATGGCGGTGGACCTCCCTCACCCATTCCAAGCCTGCATCACTTGCGCATGGATTCAGGATGCTCACATACGTGAATGCATCTGGTTTCAAGCCTTCCTGTTGCATTTGGAGAAAGAGTTCATATGCTTCATGCCCAAGATTGTGTTCTGCAAGTCCACTAATCATCACATTCCATGTGATGGCATTCCGTTCCTGCATTCTCCTAAACAGGACCCGGGCGTCATCAATACTGCCACTCTTTGCATACATGTGAACGAGGGCAGTGCCCACCCGCACATCTGACCCCACTCCCGCTTCAAGGGCGTGCCTGTGAATGTCCTTCACCCAATCCAATGCCCCTGCGCTTGCACATGCTGGATTCAGGACGCTTGTAAAAGTAATAGCATTGGGTACAAAGCCTTCCAGTCGCATCTTAAGATAGAGCTGATAAGCTTCAACACCACAACCACTTCTGGCATACGCTCCAATCAAGGCATTCCAGGATATGACATTCCGATTGGACATTTTATCAAAAACTTCGGCTGCATCCTTGATGCTCCCACACTTGGCATACATGTTGAGGAGCGCCGTTGCCACACGCACATCAGACACAAGTCCCCTTTTCAGAGCATGATCATGGACCTCCTTCACCCATTCCAGGGCGACTGCAGTTTCTCCCTGAGTTAGCAGGCTGAGGTATATCACAGCATCTGGTATGTGTCCTTCTTGCTGCATGTGAAGAAAAAGGGAACGTGCTTCATGGAAATCGCCATTCTTCGCATATGCTCCAATCATTACAGCCCAGGACATGACATCACGACGGGTCAATTTGTCAAACACTTCCCTGGCCTCCTTGATGCTCCCACTCTTTGCATACAGCTTGAGCAGCGCCGTCCCTACTCGCACATCCGATTCAAAGCCACCACGTCTAATATGAGCATGAACTTCTTTCAAAGCCATTGTGCTGAGACATGCTTGAAGGATGCCCAAGTACGTGATCTCATTCGCCTGCACACCGGCTTGGCGCATCTGATTCAGAAGCTCCAGGGCTTCTGCGGCATGACCATGTTGAGCGTAACCTCCAACCATGCTGTTCCAGCTCACCACGCTCTTCTTCTCAAGGTTGTCAAACACTTGACGTGCATCCTGGAACCTCCCACATCTGATGTAGACTCTCAAGAGGTTATTGGCCACATATACATTTTTCTCCATTCCACTCATCCTGCTGCACTCGTGAACCTCCTTGGCCGACCCAAGGTCCCCCTGCTTGAAGCAGCTCTGCAGAACTTCGACATACCTATGCGACTCTACAGCAATGCCTTGCGCAACGCACTTCTTCAAGCGAGAGACTGCTTCACTCGCTGAATTAACACGTCCCGTGACCGTGCGACCATCACGAACCTGTCCAATTTGCCTCAACTCTCTCGTGATGGTAGGTCGAGCGTTCTCTTTCCCATTGCGAACCTGGAATGGCCTGATTCAGCAAGATATCGTTCATGAGGACAATCAGAAAGGTCTGGCCATCAGGTACAAACTTCAAGACCTTCAGAGAGGGTGCAACTCCACCATACTAAAATGTACAAATTACATTTCGGAAGCACGCAATGGCCACCTCCATAATGTCCAAAGTGACTGCCAAGGAGAAAGCCAACGTTTCCCAGACCAAATCCTCAAAACTTCACTTGTAACATAGCACAGATATTTGGTTGCAATTCACACGTTACAACAAGGGTAAGATTAGTTTCCACCGATTTTTCATAGACTATGTAATATGATCCAGCAGAGTGCTACTTCTATTTCTTGAGCAATGCAACAACCCTGTGCTGTGCTCGTACATACCTACATGCTTGAGCAGACTCGCTCCGACCTCGCGTCTGATAACCAACAGGAAGTTGCAATGGGTCTTGAGTCACCTGCTTCAGCTTTGCCTTCACCCATGATGGAGTTGACCACCATTCTACCCACAGTGCTGCCCTTGAAACCTTGTGCCTAAAATCAGGTGATTTCCGATTCCTCTGTGCCAACCAATGTCAAGCCCCCTCCCCGTTCACAGCTGGAATTATCAACCCTGCCTACCGAAAACCCTAAACCCTAAACCCGAAATCCGGTAGTAGCTCCAACATGACAATTCCCACATGCATAACAAGAAATGCAAATTACTTCTTTAGATCGGCTGGAAATACTCCTGACCATACCTTATCAATCCTGTTGTCCCACCACTGGGAAGGATCTGCAAAATACTCCTCCCAAAGCTGTCCACTTGCCTGTGTGTCAGCTGAATCCACTGCACATACAAACATCTTCGTCATTCCCAACCCAGATGCCACAGCCAGATGCCACACTATTCACAAAAAGTGTCTTCAAAACATTACCCGAGGCGTTCGCAATTGTGGAGAACCGATTCCCCTCCGAGGACGCACATCTGTGCCACAGTCCCGTGGCCTTGGGCCACCGTGACATCTTCTGCATGACTGCATCTCCTCCGGGAGTGAGCGGTCTAGGGTTTACGAACAAGGCCAATCACTATGTTGGTAGAGGGCGTACAACCGAGAGCTCTTGGTATGGATGAGTTGCTGGGAGCATGGCACCTTGCTTAGAACTTGGGCTGAGGTAAGAGGTTAGGGTTTAGGGTTTAGGGTTAGCCAAGTGTGTCTTGGATTCCTTGATTCAACTGAATTGAGTATGAAAGGGCCCAGGCCAATACAGAGATTGTGTTCGGAGGGGGTCACGTCGGTTGATCATATTGTAAACCAAGTGGGATTGCAGAGTGCATGATACAAAATGACAAATCTGGTCTGAAAGAATCCGATCCAATTTCTTTGTTGATGAAGCCAAGAACGGAAAACAATCCTCCGTGAAAAGTAAAAGTTTGGTAGCAAGTGTGATGAGAAGGGGCTCTAGAGAGTGCAGTGCACTGACGAAACAAGTTGTGCGTATGTATGGTCACAAGATCCTAACAAATTTTGAAATTTTGGTAACGAGAAATCATAAATCACTTGTTGCATTGGAATCAATATATTTAGAATAAGTTTACTCCAGATACATGAATAAAATATAGAGAAATCTATGAGTTGAATCTAAGTTTGGAATAAAAAGCAAAAAGACTATAGACAAACACCTTTTATTTCTTGAAGGACACAAGTCCAACATCTATGTCTAGAATAGAATTCATTTGGATGAGTTTATTTTAATTTAATTTAGTTAGGGTCAATGAGAGAGCTCAAACCCCTTGAGAGCCAAAGTAAATAATAAAAATTGAGCTTTTTTAATCCTAAATAAATCAATTCACTGGAGTTAAGTGAGTGTTACTATCGTTATAAACAAGAAGTTAATATATACATGTAGCCAGACTTCATTATGCAAGTCTTCCATTAATTTATATTAATCTCTCTTCTGCTGTCAACATACAGTAAATATGATATTGCAGGCATTTCATTTTTACTTTTATTGGTTTCAAGATTTTCCACGGATTTTGAGTGACCATCTACCAGAGTCTAACACCTAGATAACATATGAATAGTGAGCAGATGAGCAGCAAAGAGATGATGTTTCATGCACCAGTTTGGTTTTGAGCAGCTCCTCCATCTACATCTGTTTTGGCGAGAAAAGTTAGTTCCATTCTCCATTCAGGTTGTGAATTCTTAGACAGCATAACATCTGCTCAATACGTGGAATTTCTGGAAGCCTCCGAGCTTTGGTTTGGTTCTTGTGAGCGTTTTTCTCAGGTATGATTCTAGCAAATGAAGTTATGTTTTGATCTGAAGTTGTTGTTGATGTACGTAGACATACTTATATTGCATGTCGTCTTGTTCAAGATGTTTTTCACAAGGATTATGGTTTAGGGTTTAGGACAAGCCTGATTTTTGGCTCAAAAGACGATGTGATTCTACCACATCTTGAGCTGTTCCTGAATTTCACTCTCTACGGTTTTGTTCTTGTCTTCATTTGAAATGTGTAGGGTCCATGGACTTGAGCGCTCCGTTGTGGAGTGATCTCCCCTTGGAAATGCTGGAACAAGTGCTGTCATATTTGCGTGTGCCGGATTTGTGCAGGTATCGCACCGTTTGTAAGAGATGGGATCGGCTGATGTGCGACCCAAAATTTGGGTTTGTTTGTGCTCAAAATGCTGCAAAGAGAGAGGCATCCTTAATTGCAATGCAGTACAGAACTTGGGGCAGGAGACATGAGGGATGGTGCTTCCTTGATGTGAATGCAAGGCGATGGTATGTGTTCAAGGAGGATGGTCAAGGAATTCGCCGTAACTTTTGTCGTGGAAATGTGACGATGGATGGAGGTCTTGTATGCCAATATGTATTGAATGATTTGGGGCCTGCGAGAATCAGTGTCTATTACCCCATCTCGCAGATGCATAGAGAAGTGCCAACTGTGCCGCTTAAGTGCATGGCCTCTGAAGGCCTCCCAGAGTTACTCTTGGTTGTTGACAACATTTCTCAAAGTTTCAAGATTTTTCTATTTTACATTTCCGCAAATGACCCTCATGATTTGAATGACCCTTTCAAGCTAATTTATGATTCGGTTTCCAACGAGTGGAAGACCTCAACCAGCCCATTCCCCATGGATTCTGGATCAAAGCTCCTAGGGAGCTATGTCATATTTCAAGATTATCTGTACATTCATCTCTACTTTTCGTTACGAGAAGAGAGTCCACTGTGGAGATACAACCTTCTGAAGGATGCCTGGGAGAATCTGGATGTGCCTCCCAGATATGAATTCGAAGCCTCTAGGGCTGATCTCGTAGTGAGTGCCAATCGCTTGTTTTTGGTGACATGGTCAACAAGTGGTGGATTGGGGTTTGATGATGGGGGACCTTGGTCGTTTCAGTTCAGTGAACTCAATATCCCAGATATGACAAGGGAGGTGCTCTTTGAAATGTCGAAAGCAGATGTTACCCTGGATAAGTGCATTTAGCTTCGGCAACTCCATCTTGTTCATGTCCGAGTTTACTGGAGTCTCGGCAGCTTTTGACGTGGTAACACGTTCTTGGGATTGGAATTTCCCTCCAAATCCTCTAGAGTACCTCCCTGACGAGCTGCGATGTTCGTGGGTTGGGGAGCAAATGAACCTCCTTCTGCCCTGCACGCTCTGGTAGCAAGAGGATAAGTTGTAGAGGATAGATTTACACTACCCGGTGCTATACTCTAGCCGGGCAGGGGTGGTGATCACACAGTAAACACAGGCTCCGGCAACTTGCAACAGATTCAAGATACTGTACAGGTTGTGCCGACTGATTACCGTACGTATTTTAATCTAAACAAAGTGAAAGTTCGCTGGCTTATGAGTTTCCGACTAAGACCTAAGTGGTGATATTATGATGATACGCAGGTGATGCACGTTGTTTGATATACAGCTACACTTAGGCAGGTGCCTATTGCAATTACTGGACTTGGATTACCTTCCAGGTCCTGTCGAGGTCCGTGTCGAAATGGAGTACACAACCAAAGTGTGGTCCATGGTAATGTTGATTAGCTTGAGTGTGAAATCGGAACTAGCTGTGTCGGCAGAAGTTTCTCTACTCAGGAGAACCGAGGAGCTAGCTCTGAGGTTTTCGTGAAATTAGCACTTGGAAATCAGGGAAATCACTTGGTGTGGTTGTGCAGGAAATGGTAAGAGAGGTTGAAGATCAAATTTCACGTTGACGCTCATGCGGAGTGCCCGGTTGAATTAAGGGATGCAGTCCGTGTTGCTCCTTCAATCGACAGCATAGTCTGCCACCATAGGGCTTTCATATATGGATCAGAGCCATGACATCCCTGGAGGAGCTGCACACTCTTTCGACATCAAGGGGTATCACTTCGATTCAGTGCCGAACGTTGCTATTTTCTCGTCTCGAGGTGCACAGGCCAACCCTTAAGCCCAGGTTTGTCAAATCTAATCCTAGTATCCCTTCAAATCGTGAAGACGAAGAAGAATCGCAATGAAGCTCAAATGCGATCGCAGAGAAGCTGAAAGTTAGTGGAACAATCAATTCTGTTGGACTTTCCATCCTTCCCAATCACTTGATGTTACGACACTGTAGACTATTGATGCAAGGGCTCAGTTGAATTTTCTGATGGAATTCTTTACGATTTATTTTTCTGTTGTATGATTGATCACTCGTCCATGTCTTTAAACAGTGGTTGAATTGTTTACAGTACTGTGGCTAAGTTTAGGAATGTGCCAATTGAAGCTTTGAAATGTGGTAAACTGATCACAATCCTCATCACAGTTATAGTATTGGATTTTGCTGTTTTAGAAGTGCAAGTAGATTTTCTGTCTCCATTGTAAATCCTGAAATCTGGAGGGGGACTATGGTGTCCATGTCATGGAAGGAACTCAAGTGCACAAGTTTAGGACGTTTCTCAGATTCCAGTCAGACAAATTCTATGAACTAGTTGAAATGCTTGATGAGGACACTAAACTTCATGGAGCAAGCTTAAAAAGGCTTGTAGGAATTGAGTATGATTCAACTGAATTGAGTATGAAAGGGCCCGGCCAATACAGAGATTGTGTTTGGAGTAGGTCACGTCAGTGGATGCTTATAGGCAATTTACAAAATATGGGATTGCAGAGTGCATGATACAAAATGACAAATCTGGTCTGAAAGAATCCGATCCAATTTCTTTGTTGATGAAGCGAAGAACGGAAAACAATCTTCCGTGCTTGATCTCCTGCACCTTCAAGAGGACTAACTGGTCTGTGGCCAGCATGGAAAAATTCACCTCCATGGCCACCAGGCCATGGCTATCAAGAGTAGGCTTTATTATGTTACATGAGATGGTATGAAACTAAATCCGAAGATTACATTCGCCACTTGGAAACCACTTTCATAGAAAAAGTTCTCTGAATATTCTCTTCGACTCGATTTCCATTTAAATGGTTGTGTTTGTGTTCAAGTCAGACCTGAATGGAGTAACTGATTTCTTAAACCTGGAATTGGCGAACACAGACGCCGCTTCAATCAGATCCGACCGTTATCAACACCCCCGTTCTCATGCAAGAGTTCAGAAGAATTACAACACTTGGAACAAAATTAAGAGAAAATCGCATACATAAGAGTCACGATCACCAAGAGTTTTGAAGGCAGTACAAGCAGCCTTCATGAGACTTAGACCGCACTGATCGATGCAGTCGATCATATGCTTATTCATTCAAAGCATCGATCAAGCACAACTTACAGAAGAAACTTCACATTATTACTTGAAAAAATCGCCCTACAGACATCTGTGACTGACCCATGTGATTGTGGTACCCATGAGTCAGGTGAGATACTTTTAACTCAAACTAGAGGCACTTCCAAAGTATTTACACATAAGCTTTTGGTGAGAATATCAAATAATATCTGTAATGTTTGCTCGCAAAGACGTCACCAGAGACAACAGTATTTCGTGCAAAATGGGTTGTGCATATGTGACTGGATTTAAACATAAAACCTGGCCATACGGCCTAGACATTGTTTCGAGAATACTCTTCAAAGTATCAGAACGATTACAAATAATCCATGCTGCAAATGATGGGATCAGTGCGGTCGAGGTTGGAAAGTCCAAGCTGTCCTCTGTAACTTCACCTACCTCGACCTTGCCACATCACATGAACTTCCTCATCAGGAAACAGAAAAAGTACCGGAATGTTAAATAGATCACTGGAAATTTGTTAGAGTTTGAAGACAATCAGATAGAATTTAATGTATTTTACCTTACTATGAATATACAGGGTTGTGTCTCGGTAGACCACACACCAGAATCCGGCAAGGGATACCCTGACCTGACTCCTGTGCATAATTATATATATTACAATACTCAATATCTCCATTGCATCGAATTAGTTTGTATTTTGAAAATTTAAGGCGTGCAGATTGCCTGTCAAAGTCTTGATCATCTGAAACCATGATTCATTTCATAAAATTCCGTGTTGGTGATTTACCAAGCTTTGCCTAGATATTGTCGACAGGCCCGGTTGCACTAAGTAGATTGAGATGTATACTACGAAGTACACCCCTGCACGTGTTTTCACCCAGAGCACGAAGTTGTGGACCGAGTACGAAACACTTACCTGGATAAATTTCACGATGGATGTTCACGCTGATATTGCATGTCAGAAGCTTCGGTAGAGCCCATATAACGGCATCTGACTTCAATCAACGAACTGATTCACTGTGGCATGGGTTTGCCTTCATTGTTATGGCCAGTTTGTTGCATCGGGTGCAATAACTTCATGGCCTGGTAATAATCATGTGCCTGCCATAGAAGCTTCAAAACTTTCACGACGTCGTATCCATACTCTATTTCAGCTTGCAAAAAAACCACTTTCGACATACTGGGTGTGCTGTCGCAGGTCTCTGAGTCTCTAGTGATTTATGCATACATAGCCATGGCTGAGTTTCGTCATAGCAAACGTCTACTGTAGTGTAAGATTGCTGTCTCTCTACATACTGTGGATACTGTGGATTTCTCTCATAAGAGCTCAGCTAATTAAGTGCGAGGGTCTTCAAGTTGAGGCACAATGACGGTCGCACATGAGCCATGCAAATCGAAACGGCTGCATGCCGTGTTGCTGCCATATCCTGCCAAGGGCCACAGCATCCCCCTGCTCCATCTCGCAATGAGGCTACATTCCATGGGCGTGGTCGTCACATTCGCCAACACATACAACCATCTGTCCGAAGAGGATCTCAGGTCGTGTGATGGTCTCGACAGCGCCGTTCGAGTGGTGCGGCTTGGAGTGCCGTCACCAGAATGGGTGGGGCTCGAGAGCTTGCCATACTCAGAGCATGTGGAAGAACTCGTGCCTGAAGCGGAGCGCCTGGTGGAGGAGCTCTTCACTCGACACGAAGATGCTCCGCCCGCCTGCATTATCAGTGACATGTTTCTAGGGTGTTTTCGGGCAAGTGCTTTCTTCCAATCTCGTAAGAAATTGCAATTGAAAATGTTCATCACGAGCATATGTATCCCAATAAACGATCTACACCCTCTTCTTGACCTCCTGCATTTAACCCTCCGCAGGCTGTTGCAAACAAGTTCAATATCCCGAGGTATGTGTTGTTCACATCCCCAGCAGGAGGATTGGCAACCATGCTGCATATGCCGGAGCTCATCAAGCAGGGCCGCCTCCCAATCGACCACACCAAGCGGGAGGAGCTCGTGCGCGACATCCCCGGCGTCCCGCCCACGCGGTTAGCCGACCTGCCAGAGCCCATGCAAGACCCCCACAAGCCCTTCTACACTTTCTACGCCCGCAACTGCGAGCAGATGCACGAAGCCACTGGCGTCCTGATCAACACGTACTACGAGCTCGAACCCACATACATCGACACGCTCCGAGAAACCACTTACAACATCAACGGCGACGGATCAGGCCATCGACTGAGCATCCTCCCGGTCGGACCCCTGCTACCTGAGGCGTACCTCGCAACCTCTGAGAACGATTCAGCTCCTGGAAATGTCGACGCCAGGGACCCGTGTCTCCAGTGGCTAGACTCGCAACCGGACTGCTCCGTTCTATACGTCTCATTCGGTAGTCTCGCGACGTTGTCCGTTGAGCAGATCCACGAGCTCGCTGCAGGCTTAGAGGCGAGCGGAGAACGGTTCCTGATGACAATTCGACCGCCGGAGAACCCCGAGAACGCGCCATTGTTTCCTGAAGGCTTCGTCGAACGCACTCAGAAGGTAGGATTCGTTTGGATGAGTTGGGCGCCGCAGCTGAAGGTGCTGTCCCACAGCGCTGTGAGTGGATTCGTGACGCATTGCGGATGGAACTCCACGCTCGAAAGCCTTTGCCGAGGAGTGACGATGCTGGCGTGGCCCATCCAAGCCGAGCAAGCCATGAACGCCAGGTGATTATCCATCTCCTTCATGAACTACTCTCAGGGTCTAGACAACTGAAAGTAATCTACCTCATATGCAAGAGAATGAAGCAATCGATGGCTGTGATTTGGGTGAGTTGTGTGATTTGGGTAGGTTAAGTGATGGTTTAGGCACTGACTATAATTCAATTCCGGACCTTTTGGACCATTCTGGATGCGAAAACTTTGATATGGTTGGTTGCATCAATATGTACAAACCCTTGAATTGTGTTATCATAGTTTTCAAATCCAAGTACATGTCATGATGAGGAGATTTTAAGGTTGAACAGGATGCTGGTGACTTCGTCGAATGAAAGGGGATTGAAGCAAGCGATGGCTTGCGATGCGTGAGATGAGTGCAGGATTGAAAGTTGTAATTTAAGATATAAACTTCTTGGTACGTTGCAGAGAGTTATTTGGGAGGTGGTGTGAGTGCAGGTTCATAGTGGACGACGTGAAGGCAGGGATTGAGGTGTGCAGAGTGACGGATGGGATTGTTTCAAGGGAGCGGGTGGCAAAAGCTGTGAAGGTGTGGGTGGCGGAACAGACTTCACTGAAAAGGAATGCCCGGAGGTTGCAGAGGCTGGCAATGGCAGCGGTGAATGACAAACATGGATCTGTGCAACGTAACTTGCTAGACTTTGTAGCTGAGGTTCAACATGGGAAAGAAAGTTTGGAGCAAGTGAATGGAAGTCGGTGGAGTTGTTAGTAATTCAACCGTTTCCTCAACACATGACTCGTATGGACTCATTGGCCATTTTCAATGACAAATCATCAAATATCCGTGGATTCATGATATCGTATTTTAGTTACGAATGTATACAATTGTATAATTTTTAAAATTGCACTTATACCAGATATGGATTTAAATGTCCTGGGATCATGGCAATTCACTTTGCAATGTTACTCGGCTGCTTTTCCTAGTTCCTTTCGATCAAGACACACGGTGCTAATTCACCACACAACATGGAATCTGCTAAGTTGCGTTTGGTCCGCTTGCTCCAGAAAACAACGAAATTAGATGACAAATTTTAAAATATGCTCAGAAACAACATGTTTGCAGCGTTCACAACATCCTCAATTTCATCAGATTGATGCCCAGATAACACACAGGTTTCCTCTGATAATACTGTTCCGATACCCATGTTCTACCCATTCATATATATGGATTAGTGGACGAGGTACTAGTGGACAGTGGCTTCAGCTGTGATTCCTACCGTCTCTCTGCAGAATATTTCTCTCATGTTTTCCGTTCATGGATTCATGATGAGTCTGTATGCACCTGCCGATCACTACCAGTAGCCAAACAGCAGTTGGCAGAGAACATTTTTCTTTTGTAAATGATGATACATTGTTTCAAAGAAAATTGTAAAGAAAATTTCAAGGAGCACTCTTAGTGATGACATCGGTTTTACAAGAGTTAGGTTATTCGTAGCAGAGGTGGTGAAGTTTTGTTTGGATATGATGAGTTCGGTACGGTTTTGAGTGGCACTCGTTACTTGTGAATCTCGGTAATCTTCTTATCATAACATTGTTAGACCTATGAATTTGCACCCGGAAAGTTCTGTTGATTCTGGTGATCTACACACTCTGACTGACATGCCAAGCATATCCTGCTTGAAAGTTCCCTCGGGATATTCTGGGCTAAGGATATTGAGAATGATATGAGCAAGTTGGAGTTGTCTGTGTAGGCGATGCATTGTCAAAGTGATAAAATGAGCGGAGGAAGGGCGAAGAACTTTCAGTATAAGGATGAGGGGACTGACATGTTCGCCCTGCCTCATCTTGGCGACCTCATCAATCTGCCGCCCATGGAAACGACATACCGGAGCATGAGTGGGTGAGTAATTCTCATGCCTGCAATCACCTGGTATCCAAAACCCTAATTCTACTGCATGTGTGAATAATTTGGAGATCTCGGTTTTGTGAATTTGAGCGTCATGTGTTGTGAGGATCTGAGCTACTGCATATGGGTTTTTTTGCTCTTATATTTTGATGTAAATGATCTTCTGAGATTTACCTAGTGGGTTAAAAGAGAACTGGACTGGAAATTGTTGGCAGAGCTGAACCTACATGTGACACTCCGAGTTCAGATCGTGATGACATGAAGCAGATTTATGTCCACGACGATGACAGAGTCCTTATCAAGGTGCGCTGCAATTGACATAGGGCCCTAATGACAAGCCTCCTTCAAAGCACACTATGGTGTCATGAGTCAAGTAGAGTTGAAATTGTTCTACTTAGTAAACACAAGACATAGTTAGAAATGTTGCTGATCTGTTGCTCTGAGTATTTGAGTTTCAACATGACGTACCACTTTCTAAATGTATTGGTTTATTAAAAATTATCTCCTAAAGCTTCCTGCAGGTCATACATTTTGGTCATCCCTCGTCCGTTGGAATCGAGGTCGAAAATGATGGCGAGTGGCAGTTCAAGCCAATCTGGTAAGCACATTGAGCTTTGATCCTTACGAGAGTAGCAGTGGTAGAAGTGTTTCAGCTTAGTCATAGTATTGGTTTCTAATTCCTAACTTGCATAGGTCGTCATTGTGTTGATGAAAATTGATTTCTCTGTTTCGAGTGTGTCATAATTCTGACCTAATCAGGTAAAATGAATCTTCCAGGGTTCGCCGTGCAGGACCTCGCGCTTGGATCTATTTCGATCCCCCTTCTGTATGTTCTAAATATCATCTGCTACATTGAATGTGTCTTTTAAAATAAGTTTCTAGAATACACACTAGGTAGTCCTTTGGTGTTGTTAATCAATACCACTTAGGAATTTCTCAGTTATTTTCCTTGTATCTTCTATCTCCTACCAAGCATTGGCATTTCTAATGTTGTCTTCTCTAATTTCACCAGGTCAGGGCTGCAATTGTGACCTGCGGTGGGTTATGTCCAGGCCTCAATGATGTTGTTCGTCAGGTGAGGTTAGGCATTGTGTGATTCTAGACTGTTCTTCATGTTTGTTCTGTCAATATACCTCGCAGGGTGACATTAAATTAACCTTAATTGCGTGACAATTCTGTGGGGACCAGATCACATTGACTCGCATCAGTTACATAGACGAGCATTGTAATTTCTTATACGGTTTATGTCACTTCAGAATGACGCATGTTGCAACCAGTGGTACTCTCTGATGGCTTCAGTCTAAATCGCAGATCGTCCTCTCGTTGGAAGTGTACGGAGTGAAAGAGATTTTGGGACTTCAGTACGGTTTTAAAGGATTTGTAGACAAGAGATACCCACCCATCATGGTAAATTTCTTTCGTGTTCTCATTGCTGTGTATTACCAATACACCTAAGATCCTGAAAACAGAAGAAAACGTGCTTTTAGATCATACAGACTCGGAATGCGCAAAGCCAATTTTGTTTTCTACAATGTTAAGTCCTTGAGGAAGTTAAAGCTGACTTCAGAATGTTAACAGCTCACTCGGAAGATTGTTCAACGCATCCATATGGTAGGGGGCAGTTTCCTAGGTGTGTCTCGTGGATGCCCTCCTCTCGAAGATATTTGTAGCAAACTCGAGGTTCGTGTCCAAACTTCGACCGCCTTCTCCACCCTCAACCTCGTCATGTACTGCTGAATTATTTGTTGGAGCATCATCAGTTTAAGTAATTTCAGATTTGATTTCGAGTTTCTTGATACCAGGAATGGAAGGTGAACATGTTTTTTGTAATTGGAGGAAATGGGTCGCATGCGGGTGCTAATGCAATCTATCAACATGTAAACATCTTCCAAGTTCATATTGTGTCTAGACTTCAGTTGAATATTCCTTATGATATGGTTGCAATGGTGGATAATGCCACGGTACAAATTACTTCAGTAGGCGCACGATATGAGCTTCAGCAGCAGTGCACCTAAAAGAAACTTGTGTTGTTTGATGGATGGGTCAGGTTGAGAAAAGAAAGTTGAAGCTCGTTGTGGTTGGGATTCCGAAGACCATCGACAATGATATTCAGATTCTGGACAAGACGTTTGGTTTTGATACTGCGGTTGAAGAGGCTCAGCGGGCAATTAATGCAGCCTATGTAGAGGTAACAGAAATTCAGTGAAAGGATGTTGGATTTCTTCTCTCAATAAAACTTGGCATCTACTAATCATTGAACAGTTTTTGTTGGTTTTTTGAGTGACCTCATCTTCCATGGGGGTTTTTGAAACCGATTTTAGGCAAGCAGTGCCTTTAACGGAGTTGGAATTGTAAAACTGATGGGGCGGCAAAGTGGATACATTACAATGTATGCAACAATTGCAAGCGGTCAAGTGGATGCAGTATTGATCCCAGAGGTACTTATTGGATGCTCCGAATCATAATCCTACCACTACACCATTATATTTTGTCTACAGGTTCCAACAGTCATACCTACGAACAGGAGTCCATTTGGTGATTTTGAGAAACGAGTTGCTCTCCTCCGTTCTGGTCGTTGTGATCGATTTAACATGTTTTAAAATTCTATTTTGTGTAGGTACCGTTTGAATTGGAAGGAGAATACGGAGTCTTGGAGTTTATGCACCAGCGATTGAAGAAAAATGGGATCGCTGTTGTCGTCATTGCAGAAGGGGCTGGCCAGGTGTGCTTGTTCACTTCTGTAAATATGCATCACTTAAATGTATCCCGGTGCCTGACTTAACTGCTGGCGTTAGCTCGTGCTAGTCCGGGGAGCGAAAGTTTGTCCGCTCAAGAATTTGAGAGATTCGACGGTGACGAAGGGATTCCTTTCTTCTGATTGCAGGACATGATGGAGGGTGTGGGAGGAACTGATGCTTCTGGCAACCCCATCCTTGGGGACATTGGAAAGTATTTCTTCGATAAGGTAGGAGGTTCTATGGCGTGACCTTTGAAATTGTTCATGTTTGATTAAAAGGTTCAGGTGTGGCTTGATCCGAGCGCACACCATCAAAGGCAGCATTCAACGTGTATCGGTGACAGTAGGCACAACATATATCCTCAAAACAGTTCCATTAGTTCACAATAGGCTATTGTCTTCTCGAGCCATTTTGAACGGAAGACATTTTGACTTAATAGGGAAGTAATTGGATGTGGATTCGGTTGTTCTGTGTTCGAGTTCCCTGTTTGTTGAAATGTTTATCCACAGCAGGAGACGGAAGTCCGCTTCAATCAAATAAACGAAGGATGTGCTATGATCGTTACTAAGTGTGGTGATTTCACTGTCGGATCAGGTGAAGGCGTTTTTCGGCACCTTAAAGTTTCCTGTGGACGTGAAGTATATCGATCCAACATACATGATCCGAGCAAGGCCATGTAACTCCTCCGACCATATTTTCTGCAGCATTTTGGGTCAAAATGCGGTGAGTATTATATCCTCATGTAACTTATTGACAGTACAATCTCCTCAAATGTCCTGAATTCCAACTACCTCCACATGTCTTTAGACGACTTTAATCTGTTCCTGTCTCAATGTTTCATTTATAAGAATTCCATGAAGCTTACTTTATATGAGATACCGCCGATCCTGTGACGTGAACTTACTGTCAGACAAAGAAACCATGGTGAATCTAGGTACACGGAGCATTCGCTGGCTACACGAACATCACAGTGGGAGTGGTGAATACTCATTACTGTTTCTTGCCAATCCCTGAAGTCATTCGAAAACCAAGAATGGTGGATCCCAGAAGCAACATGTACCAGCGCTGCGTGACTTCGACAGGGCAACCAGAGTTCCAAGAACCCAACTGCGACAAGAAAAGCAGCGGAGTCGGGGGAGGGTGGAAGGCTGGGGAAGGCAAGGGCACTGGGGCGCCACCCCATCCTCCACCGGACCGGAAGAAGAACCTCACCTTAAGATTGGAGGCGACTCGAGGCTCAGATGGTTCCGGCCACTCCCCAACATGCGGAGCAAAGCCTCCTCCGACCACATGTGGGCAGCATTCCCCCCAGTGTGGAAACCAAGCTGCCCGGTCCAACTACACCTCCTCCGGGTCTCCTTCCTGGGGCGGCAGCAGCAACCAGAGCGGCGGCCATGAGCCTGGGTGCCCGATGAACAAACCCAAAAGTGAGAGCTCCTGCCATGACCCTCATTGTCCCATACAGCGGCACTGATCCTCCTGGATGAGTCTCGAGCATCAGCTTCTCAATCAACCAAAAGTACTGTCTCAGCTTGCACCTTCAACAAGAATGATCTCTATCGGCAACTTGGAAATAAACCTCGGACGTACGAGAGTATAATCTTTGGCCGGTTAGGGCAACCGAGCATCGGAGGAAGAGCATTCAAACGAAACAGAAGAAAAGAAGAGGCTATGCTAGCACAAATTGGGTCGACTTTCTACACACGAGATCTATTCATAACTGCATTTGAGCATTGTGGTGATGAAGTTACACATGCAGGTCTACTTTGTTGATAAAACTAGCAGGTTGTGAGATTTTCGAGGAAGAGCAAGTGCTCTGAAGGGGAGATGTAGAGTCAGATTGTAGAATACAGCCGCCCTGGTGCACAATGAACAGATTTGTACATCATACTGCCAAATGAGTTGGGTGATGACTCTGACTTTTCCAGATCAATATCCCACTCCGGAAATCTTGTAAGAAATGGGCTTTGAACTGTGCAATGAAATCTACGGTTATTATACCAACACACGAAACCACTTTTCCCTTTCCTGTCAAATTGCTCACATTGAACTTTGCAGAACTGACCGTGTTTGAAATTACTTTGATAATGCACTAGACCCGCTGGTCACCAAGTACAAGTATCACATTGATTCAAACATTGTATTAAGAAAACGTAGTGTGTGACTCTTCAGCAATCTTGTAGAGTTGGATTTCTCGATTGATGTCTCGAATTTGGGATCACATTACTCCCGACGACAAAGATGTAGCACCAACATCATATTTACAATACTTAAATGTGTCAATGTCAATGACCAACTCCTACACTCATCTTGTGTTCGTGGAAGTTCTTCAATGACGTCTCACTCAACTTGTAAAGGCACTAGTATTATTCCAAGTCTCCATTATTTTCTTCGCATTCATAGCAACGAGGCTTGAGAAACTTTGCTTGTCATGCCGAGCAAAGCCTCAACCCGAGACTCTCGAGCAATGCACACGCCTTCAGAGCTTTTCCTCTCTACTTTCGGAGTTGGCGCTTACATCCGTTCGAAGCAACCATATTCACAGCTGCATCCAGCAAGAAGAAGCAAATGGGAGCTTATTCAGGGATGGATTCACTAACTAAAGCCGGATAAAACAAATCTGAGTAATCACAGGTAGAAAGCCGACCTTGCCAGCATCAACCAACACTTGAACATTTGCTTGTTCGGTAAATAAAACGGTCTCTTCCTGTGAACGAACCTCATCCAAAACATTAGCTGCATCAAGCGCATATTCTTGCTCTCTCGCAGAACACATCTCTAGAAGACTACAAGTGGCAAACTGAAAACAACACATGTAACTAATTATTAAAATAATCTCTTCTTCATCTTGTTGCTTCACTAGTTTGCCCACTTTGAGATGCAACTGTCGTCGCGGGGAATTAGTCACCAAGTGAAGGCGCTTGCATTGAGCAACAGGGAATTGTACACTGAGTGAAGTGGAAAAATACTAGACGTGGGTGACATTTAAATGAGTTGGGATGGCTAATTCTGGACTGTGAGAGTGTAAAATTAGTTAAACATTATGTGAACAGTGAAATCATTTCCCCAATATTACACGCAAGTCAAGGGTGTTTGAAATCATGCAACTGGAGAGCACACGGTAATTATCAGCGACATCCTCAGCTTCTGTAGAGCTGAAAGGTTGCAGGAATATTCTCCCGCGACTGACTGATTGTTTGCAGCAGTAATTTTACCAAACACGTACTCCCTGTTGCAATCAGTCACTCTCTCATTTGCGAGTTCGATGAGCGTTCGAAACGCCGAGCCCAAAGCAATCATTCACGCATGCATGGCCTGAAAAGGCATAGCTCGATTGCAAAGTTGACATGATCAAAGCGACGCTCGCCCAAAAGTTTGAGCGTTTGCAGACCTCTGGCACATAACAATGCCCGGCTCAGTGCTCAATGTTTGCCATCGAAGTCATCGCTTGGCAGGCCTGATTCTTCGGATGTCCAGTTTGTGTAAATCGGAATGCAAAAACGGCAGGATTCCGTCACCCAATTTTGAGGACTTCTCTGTCCATGCTCAAATCTCATCTGTGATTGTTTCGGAATTCTCTCCTCGCAGGTGCCATCTACAGGATTTGTCGTGAGCTTTCGGTGGACAAAGTAGAAGTTCGCAGGCCAATTGTGATGTGGTTTACCATGTCTGTGTGATCGTACAAGTCTGGATCACATACTGGTTATTGTGGATTTGCAGCTTTAGGCTGCTGGGTTTGTCGGGATTGCAGACTTTGTGTGATCTGTGCACTTTGCGAATGTCGGTATGTGAGTTGGAGTCGCGGCAGACAATCTCAGACTATCTCGTAGACGGGTTCAATCCTCGGAGTCATTGTGTATATATGAAATTTTGACTTGTTTCTGAGGAGGTACTCGGGAGAGGACGAGTAGCAACCATCCTAGACATCACGAGCTTGGACGCAGATTTGGTATTCTAAGTTTGGAGTTGGAGAATGGTCTTGGGTTAGCTGGGGATACCAGAAGAGAGGTCTCCTTTGCTGAAGTCTGGGGTTTCCTGGCTTCATTGATCTCTAACCTTTGGTTTACAGCTCTGGGAATAAACCGGCATTTTGATGCGAGTTGTGAGGAGCTCATGGTTTAGGTTTCAGCTTCTCTGTTTGCACCAAATGCGTGGTTTCGAAGGTTTAGCGTTTCGAGATCCGGTCTCGCTTCCGTTGCAGGTGGGCTTTGTGTTAGAAACGTCTTCTCTGGAGAGCTCTGCCACTGGGCTTCATCAGCTGCAAGGGAGGAAGGATATTCCAAGCGGGACAATGGTTCTCGTTCAGAGGAACTGAGGCGGGGTTCTTTGCGAGCAATTCGATTACGATCTGAGGCTACAGCACCGACTCGGTTCCGTGAGTCCCACATTTGCGAGGTAATCTTCTCGGATCCCCCTCTAATGGGAGGCTTCAAGTTCATGTGTTGCGCTGCGCCGAAAGTAGATGAAGGGAGAGAGCATGGCCTGGCGACGTACGCTGTGGAAGCGTTCAGGTCTCCAACAAGCCAGCAATCCGAATCCGGAGCTCGTCGTTCCCGCTTGCCCTCTCCAACTCCAGACTTCCAAAAACCTGTGCCCTCACCTGCGCCCTCAGTAGGTCCTGTGCTCTCGTCAGACAAAACAGAGGAAGCCCCGACGGATATCATTCCCGTGCCAGTGAAGGGGAAGCCCCAGCCCAAGGTCGAATGGGTGGTAGGACTGGACTTCGGAACCACATTCTCGGGATTCGCCTACGCCAAAGCAACAGGCCCAGAGAAGATCAACACCTACTACGACTGGCCCAACCGAAGCAGCGAGAAACCATACTGCAAGACATTGACAGGAATCTACTACACGCAGACGGGACCTGGCAAGTTGCAATGCCAATCGTGGGGCAACCTGGCACGATCCGATTTCATGGCGAGCAGGGCGCGAGGCGCCTCACCAGCAGGATTCTACCTGTCGAAGTTCAAGCTGCTCCTGAAGAAAGACCTGGACGACCCAATTCTAGCGTCTAGCATTCCCCCGCCGCTGACGGTGAACACCATCATCACAGACTACTTGCGGCACATCGGTGAGCTAGCCTTGCAGGTTATCAAAAACCACGAAGGGGACGCGAGGTTCAGGAGGGATGCGGTGCAATGGTGCGTGACGGTGCCGTCGATCTGGGACGAATCGTCGAAGCAGCAGATGAAGGCGTGCATGGTGAACGCGGGGCTTGTGTGCGGCGAGACGGGAGGGATCGAGTCGGTGAAAGTTGTGCTCGAGCCAGAAGCGGCCTCCTTCCACTGCCACCAGATTTTGCAGCAGGACATGAAGGAGCAGCGGGACGTGAAGCTGCACGCCAAGGATAAGATCCTGGTGGCCGACGTGGGTGGCGGGACGGTCGACATTGTGGTGCAGGAGATGATTGGCAATGGCGACGACTACCGAGTGCAGGAATTAACAGAAAGCTCAGGCGGACTGTGCGGGGGCACATTTGTGGACGACTCCTTCCTGAGGTTTATGTCCAAGAAGGTCGGATGTCTAGACGAGTTTCTGCGATCCGGTGTGCCATCTTACAGGTCCCGCCTGCTCAAGGACTGGGAAGAGATCAAGTGTGGGTTCGGCCACGAGATGCGGTCGAATGCGACCACCGAGATTACCCTCCACAACAGGTTAGCTGCGAAGTGGGAGGCTTACGACAAGGAACGCGGCAATCAACCGCGTGAGTCCTACACAGAGATCGAGCTCTCGCAACAGGACCTGAAGCACATTTTCGACCCAGTGGTGGACGAGATCATCGAGCTGATAGCCGCCCAGCTGATGCATGTGGAAGACATCAAGGTGATGTTCGTGGTTGGCGGGTTTGCAGGGTCGCCGTATCTGATGCAAAGAATCCGAGCTCGTTTCTCTCGTGAAGTGAAACACATTGTTAGTCCTCCGAACCCCGGTAGCGCTATCATTCAAGGCGCAGTCTCCCTGGCACGCAATCCGAAAGCTTATGATGTTACTCGCATCCTGAAGAAGACTTACGGTACCAGCGTCACCTTGCTTGATTACAAGCACGGCGTTGATCCCAGCCAGTTCCTGAAGATTGATAAGGACGGGGGGAAGTGGTGCCGGAACAGGTTCGACATCTTCGTTAAGCGAGGGAGCAGGATAGCAGTCAATGAGGTCATAACTAAAGAGTACGTCCCGCATACCGATGGCCAAACACAGATGCTCTTCGATTTGTATAGTTCTTTCGAGCAAGAGCCAAGGTACACGGAGGGCGAGAATGTTACAAATGAAGGTGGATTCTCGGTTACATTGCCGAAGAACTACAGCAGGGACAATTTGCCTCTGTTCAAATTCTCGATGTACTTCGGACGCAGCAGCATAGAGCTGAAGGTGGAGGCACAGTTCAAGCAAATCCAGGGAGAGAGAATGCGCACCATGGAGCTGCCTGTCACGTACTACGCCTGAAGCTGGTTTCGGTGGTTGGGACGTCGACTTCCATGTTGATGAATAGCTCGGCTGTGTTCTTTCAAGAAGGATAATTTGAGCTTGGACCATGTCCAACCCTGGACGTACATCGATGCAGACGACGGTGCTCTGATTTCGGTGTGTGTGCGTTCTCTCTCCGTGAAGGTATCAGCGGTGAAGCTTGCCTGTACTGCCAGAATTTCTGTAACATGGGTGATGGCGTTTTTCGGTTGCTCAGATGCGTTTGAAGCAAATCCGGTATGGATGGAGACAGACTTGTGAAGTGAGGAAGAGTTGAACAATTGTTCAGATATTGTTGCCAGCTTCGTGGTTTAGATGCTGGAATTCTCTTCTGTTAGACTGCATGGGAGTGTGCTTATGCCTTGCAACTCTCCGACGTGTTGTTTCAACTGAAGAGGGCACAGGAATTTCAGGCCGAACATGCACATTATGATCCGAACCTTGTGCGCTCTAGGCTCGCATTTATGAGGGTTATGGAGAAAGTCACAGAGGTGCTTGTCCTCTTTCTTTCAAAACTGTTCAAGTTTATGAGTTCTCCGCAATTATTGTTAGTACCATGAATTGCTTTGAGGCAAGTCCTTTGGAAGTATGTTGTTCCAACAGATCACTTGCATTATTTCCTCTGTATGAAAGTCGATAGAAGTCATCATGGCTCACCGATCAGTGAGTGGAGCCCAGTCCAATTACGAGTAGAAAGCTTGTCACTTCCAAGTCATTCACTTCTAACTGTAGTCCGCTTGCATGTTGTGAGAAGCATATTTTGGCAATTCTCCACCTTCAATGATACAAGAGGCGATGCCTCTAAGAAAGTGAATCCTTACACAGAGAAGTTCCTTAATCGGAAATATCGTAGAACAGTTATTTCCACGCTTTCTAAAATCATTATCAGTGGAAACTGAGTAAATTTACAGGAAACACGGCAGACCCTGTCTATCAGTTCAAAGAGACTGCAGCTGCGTTATCTACTCTGATCATGTGATTACCGTGTTTTAAACCGTTGAGCTGAAATTATGCAAGGTCGGTGGAGGAATCTTTGGAAGGGATTGCATGAAGACAAGGACTGGGAAGATCACCGCACATGCATGCGCACCAACTGATGTAGAAAAGCATCGATCCTTGCCTCGGCAATCACGCACTAAAAGTCTCTCATTTGCGGCCCATGCAATCATGCACCTGACGCCACCGACACCATCAGTACTCGGAAGAAACAAAGCAGCGGAAAAGACTGGCACCAGGCTCAACACTGATGGGTTCGAGATAGACTTCACTTATTCTACATATTCATGCATCAAATGGGTTGACAGAGTTTCCTCGAACTTGCAATGATAATCGAATGCATGGTAAAATTGATAGAAACGAAAAACAATTTAGAGCTTCGTGATATCATATCTCACCCTTGGTTTGCACTGAAGTGGACTTTATCTCCTGCTGTAGAAAATCATTTTAGCAAAGAGGGGATTAATTAGAACTTAGGATTAGGATTGCTACAGAACAGGATTGCGCAGACTCTCGCCCGATAGGATTCGCATAGCTCGATTGTGCTCGAAAGCATTCGATCACTGCAAGCAGATGCATACCTTGCTATGATTCCTGTCAAGTTTGCTGCAATTGTTCGTCTCTACAGTTTCATAAGGATAAAAATGTCTCATTCAATTCTCTCATGAAGAGATTAGACGTTGATGATAAGTCAGTGGAATGACTGGTGCAACGACTGGAAGACCACTCCAGGCGCATTAAGGAATGTCGCACTCAGGTGAATAAATTGTTAGGCTTTGAGCCACGACGCTTTAAATCGATTTCTATCATCAATTTGAATATAACGGGCCTGTCTTAATGAAAAGACTGGCCTGGGACATTTGAAGGGTCAAAATTGGATGTTCAGTCCTGTACATATTTCTAGCAGAAGTACTCCCTGTACAACTCAAGTATCACCTGACTACCTGGCAGAGACCCCTACTGATCTCAGTCTCACAAGGAGAGAAAAAAATATTCCAGATATCCACACGCTCAGAAGGGGTCAAATGATAAGAGTCATCCTGTTTCTTGTATACGCAATGACCTTGGAGAAATGGAACAATATGCTCGCTGTTATGTAAGCCGAAGTAGATTGATTCTACCAGATTCCATTGCTCTTCTATTTTCTCAATATAAGCTTTCAGTATAATTTCCTCCAGCTACAGTGGTCCACTTGACAATGGCACCCAAGTGAACAAAGAATGGTTCGGTAGTTGAGAAGCTCAGAGTGTCCCAGGGGAGAGTTGAGAGCTGTGTAGAATGTGTGTGTCGTAGTCAAATGCTGCTGTCAGCCATAAGCGCCTCACCTGTACAATATTCCACAAACCATCAGAATGCACACAACATGGAGGCGAGTCTCCCATCAACTAGGAAAACTTTGGGTTCATCGAATTGGGTGCTTGGCAAAGTCATGAACTCGACCAAATGAGTTAGGAGTCATTTATAATATGCACGGGAAATCAAACAACGACAACTATCACCACTCACCTCATTCAATCGAAGGTCGCTCAGGTGCAGCAACTGACTACGCCGCAAAAATGTATCCTCCTGCCACTACCAAACATCAATCATAAAGCCCAGCGAATTCAAAAGGAAAAATGGGGGTGAAACAGGGGTCAGGACATGGAGGAGTAAAAACATACTGGCTCATCAGATTCATCAGAGTCCGATTCGTCTTGCCGCTCTCCACACGCACCCTAGTAGCAAAAGAAACTCAGCTATACTCACTCTAGAGATGCCCCTTCAAATAATAAAGGGAAATTCAAGGGAAACACCATCGCTTCGAGATACGGTAGAATGCCCAGTAGTTCGGCAAAACCATGCTAAAGACAACATGTAAGGACCCTGAGAGAAAAAAAATAAAAAAATGGTGGCTATCCTTATTCTATGGGTTTTGACGAACCAACCTCTCCATGCTGATCCAAGTAGAGGGACGGCGCCATGCAGACTCGACCCCCACGTATGAGCACCAACTGTGTTGAGCGCATAAGCAAATAAATTCCGATTCCAGAACCCTCTGAAACAACAAATTGGGGACAAATGGGTATCAGTCAACCAGTACGTCTAAGGGTGGAATTTGAAAAGCTTACATCATCTTGGAGAAAAAATTCACAGTTCAACCAACTTATACTTACCAGATTCAGCATGTCGTGAGCATTCACCAATATTGTCCATTACACAGCATTCGGTACTACAGCAGAAGAAAATACCGCACACGAGACAAACTGCCGGCTCACTGTACATGCAGCAGGTTCAAGAGTCATGTTAAGTAGTTTGCCAAAAATCACATTACGAGAAAGGCTCTGAGAAAGTTATCGACAGGATGATGTCTAGTTACACATCCAAAAGACCACTATCGACACAATTCTTTCACTCAAATCCCAAGTCTACATTTCTCTGGTCTCAATTTCTAACACACGAAGGAACTTTTTCGTGATAGGGAATTACCTTGGTAGTTTACCGCACAGGTTGCATTTATCAGTTATACTCCGCAGCAGTAGCTCCTGATTAATGAGAAGTCCACCAATCAATGAGTCATTAAAGCTCTAGAAATTTAAGGTATAAATAAATTACTCTGTAGTTGGTGGGAAGGACCAAAGTCCAAATGTTTGGAGATCAGTCTAACCTGGTAAACTAGAGGCAGCGTTGAAAAATGTAGTTCCTTCGGAACTTCCATCAAGGTAAGCTTTGATTCCTTGCTCAAAATATTCTGCCACTCAAAACCAGACATGAAATCCCCTCGTCACGATTGCTACATTTGCAGGACAACGGTACATCCAATCCTATGGCAGTCTCTACCAATACTATGCACAGAAATTTCAAATAAATATCAAGGCTTATATAGTATTAAAATCTGCAGCAATATCACTAATTGGTATCGGAGGGAGACATGCATGAAACCAATTGCAGAGCTTTGAACTTAATATGAAGATGGCATTTTTCTGGCGTATTTTGCGATGCATTGAGATTATTTAGTACAAGGTTTTGCACTCACATCATCAAGTCGAAGCTGACGTAATAGAGGGGTTATACAGGAAGATTCCGCTACGCCAACACCTGCTGTAAGGGATTACAACTTGTTAATCTTCTAGTCGGAGTCAAAACAGTTAAGGAATGGGACATTTGACGCTTCCACACAAAAGAATTCATACATATTATTTTCACACAAAAGTAAAACCAGATGAGTGTACAACTGAAGCACCGATCACTATCTTTCAAAAATTTCTACAAGAAACTCGTTTACAGATTATGAGAGAAGTGCACCTGATTTACTACTGAAAATCCTGTGAGAATCTTCAAGGCCCAATTCATGTAGCAGATACGAAGCATCCATCACTTTTCTACCTGCAAGTGAAAAGACAAGCTTTCAATATTTCGGAATACTTCAAAGTCGCAAAAGATTGTCAATCATAAATGAACAGCAGTCTTGAACAGAGTCTTTCAATTTGTTATTGACATGTTCCAAGACTATTACCGCTAGCGGATCCATTTACAGCTATCTTTTCAAACGAAACAAAAACAATTTTAGGCTTGTCTCAAATTTCAAAGGGTATATTTACAATCACAACAGTATATTGCAATGTCACATTTATGCTAGTGATTGCATCAGGCTACTGAAACGTCGACTATCAACCAAAAATGATCTTACCTGAGCCAGTATATTTCTGCTTGCAATCCTCACCAGTAATAATTTGCACCTACAAATACATCAGATGAAAACAAGTCAAACCAGCTGAGTAACTGGTATTTTCCAGCTTTCAATACTAATTAAAAACATACCTATCCATAAACTTCCCTATTATCCAAGAAAATCAACTAAGAGCCTTTTTAAGCTAAATTCATTTCACATGAATTTACAGAAATGTGTTGATCAAATCACAGGCCACAATTGCATAAACTGATGAGGGTATCCTGCGGCCACAGAAAAGGTGCGGTTCTGTTGTAGGCAATTGTGACTATTTAGTAAAGCATATGGCTTAAAAGAGGAGGATAAATACCAGCAAAGCGGCTCTCCGCAGAAAGGGCAAGCACGTGTATCGGACCACAGCACCCCAGTCTTTTTCCAGGGTATGCGTATTGATGCCCACATTACTCTGCAGTTCAGAACAGGCTAGTAAAACCTGTGTCAAGGCCACCGTGTATGAAAACTTAACAAGAAGCAAAATCTCTTCCACTTTAGGCCAACCTGGAAATGCCTGCAAGAAGAAAAGAAGAGCACCAAGTCTTAGTAAAACTATCGCGTAGAACGATTAATAGTCCCCATAGAAGTATTAGTGAAAACTTGACTAAAATTACAGTTGCTTATCGTGACACACGGCACAGAACTTTGGAAACTTATTGTGATCCTTGTAAATCTAAGAAAATACTTGCGACCTACAAAACTTGTGGAAGAGGCCAATACTCACACTGAGCAGCACAATAAGGATTCGAAACGGATCTGCGTCAAATAAACTACTGTTTTGTAAACTAGAGCTCCACTCCATGTCGATTTGAGCGGGCTCAAGTTGACTGAGACATCCGGTATCTAAGGTCGGCCTAAACGAGATGTCCTCGAATCTTGTGGTAGCATACTCCCTTCCCTTCGTATCCATATCATCACCTGGTGTCATCCCTTCAGGCATCCCTCTCGCATCGTAATACTCGGGCATTGGAGGCTCTGAAGTCCAAAGGGCTCTCTGCTGCACATCAATGTTGTATGCAGAGAATGGAGCAAAGATTCCATTTGGAATTGGCCTATCTAAAGCTTCCACTTTCCCAGGCCTTCGAAAGATTTCCTCGTCCATTATTTCTTTGTGCTTCGGCTCTTCCATGTGATGAGCGTGCTCTACAGTATTTTGAAGCCTGACAAGTGCTTCATGAACAGATGTGAAAATGCTTCGGAGATTATCATACAAAGTAGAAAGTTCTCTATTTCGAAGGAACTGAGAAATTTTCGTCAGCATATCCTCGATCTTCTTTCTCTTAGACGCCAACTCTTGTCCTGTTACGCGAACAAAAACGTGATTGTTAATGAGCAAAATTCCCTTAAGTCCATTCCTAATTGTTCGCAAAGCATCATTGGTTCTAATCTTGATCAGTTACAAATCGCTAGATAAGAGAAAATATTTAATACCTTTGTCAAGAGTATTGGAGACCATTGCTAGCTTTCCTAGCTCCTGAATGGCAATCCAATGTCCTGCGTCCCCACCCCATACGCGCTGATAACTTGACTGGTTCGAGGCCGCCGAAGATGAAGAAACTTCTTGACTTTCTTCTCGCGTCTCCACCTCGCAATGGGTAATGTTCGAAGCAAAAACTTCCCAAAGTACCTGCGAAAGATTGAAATGTCATTCCAAGAGGGTGAAATCACAACGTATTGAATGTTATCGAGTATTAAAAACTGTCCAAGTCATTATTGCTAAAACTCAAGTAGGGCAAACACTAAGATGTCGTTAAATAAACTAGTAGAAGATTTTTTATAATTTTCTTAACTTCCAGGTTTAAATTTAACAAAATTGGAACGAGCAAAAGCAAATGACGAACAGAGAAACAAAAAGTAGCAAAGCACATCCGAATACAGGAACACTAGGAGAATCTGCATCTCACGTCAGGTTTTAATTACTTACAGGGCACTTCGGTAAATCTTTTGCTTCCGCTTCATTTACAAAATTGCTCCTCACATTCAGACTCTGTCATAAGAACACGACATTTCGAAGGTAGATTAGCTTTCAGTGGCTTGGGGGACTGAATCTCTGTACCTATCAGAATAAATCACAGGAACAAAATTTCGAATATCAAGCACAATATCGTCCATGCAGGCAAAAAAGGTCAAACGGATGCTGTTGATGAAACTGAAAAAAAGGTATGATCGGATTACTTGGACTGCAAACTGATCCAGTGCTCCACGGAGATTTTTGCATTTGTCCCAAAATTTCATCCAATGCTCTCTTTGATTCTCCAGATCGTCATCGACACAAGCTTGACGCAATCTTGACAAACTTCCTTGATGCACAACTGGCAGTAGCACATTTGCCAGTCGACGGCATATTGGGCAAAGGAACTCTATCCTGGGAAGCTCAATGATGCCTTTACCTGGAAACCAAATTCCACAAGCATATATTTAAAACTCATAATTTGTTACACCTATTCAAGCTCTAAGCAAGCATTTACTGCATCACAAACATTGATATGAAGGCGCTTCAATTGAACTCTATTACGCCACAACTTCATACCTCTACACTAATTTAAAATCTAGAGATGAAAGCAGACATCAACACAGATGGACGATCTTCATAGATAACAGTCGTTAAAAACAGAGCATGAAACCCAAAAACATATTCAGGACATTACCTTCATAAGGTATCTGGTCGCAATGGCTTCGTACAAGAGAAGCATGATAACTTTGGAAACACTCCTGATGCATCTGCAATCACAATGAAACAAATCAAAATTTGCAGGGCTGCGTAACGCACGTGCAAGGAAGCACCTTCACATACTATGTCTAATTCTATCACAACTTATGGGTCTCATTTCTTTTCCACATTCAAAATTCATTTTATCAATAGATAAACGTGACAACACAGCCAAAATCGTAATCGTGAGCTCTTCCCAGTATCAGCCACAATACCTGATGACCACAACAACGAACATGCTCTGTAGGTACATGATCAATCATGTTTTCGCCTGTATAAACAACCAACTGCTTGGCATCTGGACCACTTGTTGACACACCGTTCTCTGCCACAGTTGACATCTTTACTATGCTCTCGGCCTTCTCTTTGCTGACCACGTCCTCCCTCTTCTTTATGACATGCTTCGGCATATTGTAACGTTGTACGAAAGCAATCCAGCCGGTCGATTTGTCATTGCCACCACACTGCAAGCGGAAAACGCAGGAAGCGGTCACGAAGAGTCGAAAGGAACGAGAATGAACCTACTTACCCAGCGAATATCACAAGACTACATAAATTACATAAATCAGACTAAGCCGTACAAGTGGAAAAGGATCCACTGCCATGCACAATTCAACTGCAGCAAAACCATCCCAAAGACTGATCCATCATTACAAAAAGCGCATCAAGAACAGAATCCTGTTGGTTAAGAAAGGAAGATACCTCACTACGACAGAAAGCGCATTCATGGACTTCAATTGGTTTCAGCGAAGATTTTTTATTTCTCGCCCCGGTGCTTGAGAATTCTGTTGAAGGATCCCCAGAACTATGCCCAGCTTCTAAAGTACTGTTGTCAGTACCGCTTTCGTCGTCATCGCTAACTTCAAACTGCTCCAGGAATGCATTCTGCCTGTCTCAACCAGCACAATAATGTCTTGAGTACTAAATACCTCAAAAAGATGTCTAATAAAGTGTAGTCAAAGAGATGTTAGGTAATGACAATTGCTACTATGACTTCCATCTACCTCGGTTTTCTTACTGCATAGAATACACAAAGCAGAAACTACCTGAGTTTCTGATATTGAAAAACAAGGTGATGATAAAATAACAGAACAATGTCTACTGTATACATAAATCATTACAGTATCCAGTCCAGCTGGTCTAGAAAAGCGCAAGTGAAGATATTAGATAAGTCATACTTGGCTTTGAATTGAGCCATGATTGCCTCCTGCCGCTGTTTCTTCAGTAGGCGTTCGTCATCTTCTGTAGTATAAACTCGATCCTGGGAAAGGCAGAAGATTATATTAATACAATCAGAACGTACAACTGAATTCCCTCGCACTGATTTCAAGATTCGAGATGGTTTTAATCCCCAAAACATATACCCCATTCTTCTATCGACACTTCATATCTCATTATTCAATTTTACTCTGAAGAGGGAAATCACGAAAGTTTTTTAGATATCCTGTATCACAGAATTAAAGCAGCTAGGGTAGAAAACTTACATGCGATTTGGGAGAAAGGATCAATTCTGAATCTGTTGGTGAAGCTCCAGATGTCACAATATACGGAGACGCTGAAAGAAGATGCATCACGTAATGTACAGAGTCAACTAGTCCTGGACATTGGAAAAAAACATGTTAGAACCTGCCATCAAAAAAACTATTACCTGATTGCGCTAATTAAAATCATGTATATGTCTTCCAACACAGACATCACCTTAGGACTGTCCAGAGAAATCACATACTCCAGTATTTACTCTATGACGAGTAAGGATCAGAAGCCATCTTACGTGGAGCATTAGTCACATCTTGCAATTTGCGAAGCAAATCTAATATACTCAGTGACTCTGATTGAGAAATCCCCCAATCCATAACCCCTGTATATTGATTAAACTCAGGTTTACGATGAACATTGATGAAGATATCGTGGGAGGAAACGAGAGGTGATTGCCAGGTCTCTGCAGTTGCAGGAAACTTTTCCGGATTATCTCTGCGTACAGGAAACCAAAGATTATAATATGAAATATCAAATAAAGCATGTCGGCTGTAATTACCATCCCAATTCGCTACAAGAGGATAATGTTTACAAGAGGATACTTGTATTCGTAAGAATTTTACAGGTTAATGTAACATAAAAAATGTTTGCAACAAGAGAGCCGCCAGACTAAAGAATGAAATATTTGACAAAATCATAACCGAGTTGACTTGCAGTACCTCCGATCCTGTAGTGCAAGCCCCATCATTTGCAAGGCTATGACTCCAAGATTCTCACTAGCAGTTGCAGTAGAATCGTTCATGACCAGGGCGCTGACATAGTTCAACACATTCCACAGAAGCTGATGGCATTCCTACAAAACCACAACATTATCATCACATTAAGCCCTTGAAATGTGAGTTGACATCCAGGAGTTTTAGTGCTTGGAAATAAGACAAAGGGACTTTATTGTGGCGTAGAAGCAAATGGCTATCACGGACTAATTTCATTACACATTGTCAAGGATGACAAAACACTTCAAATGTGCATAGCATAAGCCAACACGCTTGAGCGGAAGCACGCGATATACGACGAGGGAAAGAATTACAACAAATGCACCTCCAGGGTAATCCCGGGGAAAAATGGTGCCCTTCTAGTTTCATATATTCTAAAAGCAAAGCACAACATATCAGCATCTCACGAAAAATCCTAATCTTACTGTGAACACAGGAGCTAGTACCTCTGTATGAAGAAGATTGATCAGACGATTGTAAGGCGGCTTCACACCCCCAGAAGGTTTGATTCGCCAATAATGTGGCAGTTTTCCAACCTGTACTGCTCTCTCCTGCAAAGTTCCAAGTAGTCAACTGACATCATTAGGAAGTTGTATCAAGGTTTACTGATTTTCTTAAATAGCTTTCCAGCTTGAACTTATCTATATGTCCTTTCTGACAAGTCACATGCAATATCATAAGAAAATAAACTAAAACACCTTCACGAACACATATACCCTTACCTGAGCATCTACTAGTTCATTTGAATAAAAATGAGCAAACAACGGATCGAACTCCTGCCAGCACTCAGTTTTCAACTCATAAAACCCTCGCTCTTGAACCTGATCACAGGAAAAACACGGCCATCAGTAAACATAGCTGAATAAGTGTAAGATCTAAATGGGATGTAATTTCAGAGTAAAGACAACTGAGGTGCTCTTTTGGTCAGTCAGAACAAGTACTCCAGAAAAATTTGGATGGTGAAAAGTTTACCTTAGGATGATGGAAATGGGCCACAATCTCCAGCATTTCAGTCAGTTTCTGATGATCAACTGGAATTGCACTAAGAGCACGGCACAGCTGACATAGAAATTGATAGAAAGATTGAAAGTGTTAGCAACACACACCAAAACCTCTCGTCTCAACCACCAGACAGTTGCTCCTAAGATATTTTATCCAAAAATTAAGGTTTAAAGTATACTGCATGAAAGAACGAGTGCTAAAATCTCACCTGGGAATATGTCTGATTCTTCACACAAAGCCATTGAATGACATCGTAACGCAAACAGTCCTCCTACAATGATTTAGAGACACATGCTCAAAAAGCAGTTTGACAGCTTAGAATTGAATATGACGGCCAGATTATAATTAAAAGCAGACCTCGACGGCGTTGGTAGTTAAAACAAGCATGTAAAAGACGAAGTTTGTCAAAAAAATAAAAATAAAAAATACTAATTTCCATCGTCATTGGCCGATATGAGACATTTCAAAAACTGAAAAAATACATATTTCGATGATACGAACATGTGACTAAAGCACCAGAGTACAGGAAAATATGGCAATAAAAGGACAACATCTCTCACCTCCTTCATCCCCGTATTGCGACGCTCCCGAACGACCTGAAGAACGCAACCAATGTAAAGAAAACAATGTTTAATGATGAATAAAGTGGTTTAATGAGAGCTCAAAGCAGCCAAACAACTGGCACTCTGCGTATGGATAAAACTAAAGTTCTGGCGTTGAAAAGCAACAAAGAACAAATAATATTGTGTTTTGTGTTACAATAATTAACATCCCGAAAAACAAGACCATTCCATAGATAATCAATCTAAAACCGAGGCTTGAGAGGACGACAATCATGTTTTAAATCCCGTATCCTAAACCGAGGCAATTTTGGAAGGTTCAGAAATCTGAATGGGACAGACGTAGTTTACCAGTAAAACCAATCGGATGAAATCTTGCAACAAAGAGATTCTGTCCTCCACAAGCTTTTCGTGCTCCAGATGGGGAGTAGACACAAGCTCCTTCAGCTGTCAATGACGCAAGTAGAATTGGATTACGACTCGGGAAAAATTCAAGCATACTGAAATTTTCGAAGCATTACAATATCAACTGTCTGAAAAAGCCTACATATGGATTAACCACTGTAAGCATTCCTTAGAAAGCGCTAGTAATTTCCTCACAATATCATCGTCTGATTACCTCAAAGCGCTCTGCCATTCGCAGAAATACTGCACTCTCCATGTTTTCTCGAGCCACAGCACAGAATTGCAACAACAATATATCCATGTCCATTGATCTGAGACAGTCAAAGAAAGATTCCCTTAGTAACTGAAAGTAATGGCGTACTAATTGCCGTTCAAGGCTAACATAGACGGTCAGAGACACAACAATGCTAGTTGTATACATCATTCAACATATAAAATTGATAAGATACTCATAATTTTAGAAGCATATGCTGAATGAAATTTCCCTAAAAAAGAGGAACATCTGGCTTCCTAGGATTTGAGCTGATGCGGAATACTCACTTCTTAAAGAACAACTATCTTATCCTTTCCAACTTCAACTATAGCAAACTAAAGTAGGTGGTGCTAACCCATTAGGGTCTAAAGGCCTATTGACAGGTTCCAGTTGTAACTTACTGATCATGCCAAAAGCTCCCACGATATATGAGCTCCAGGCGGCTAAAGTCATCTGACATGTCAGCCCATCGATTTGCTCGAATCTGCAGTAGCATCGTACAAAGTCACCAGAAATACCAACCGCAGAGGGAGAAAAGATCCATCTATACCACACTTTCAAAAGTATGATTACTAACTGAATGGAAAGTTATGCTGACAAACTAGCACTAGCTGCAGAGATTGCTCCCCTGTTGTAGGACCTCGATCTTTTGATGTATAACATCATATTTCAGATCGAGTAATTACGACCAAGAAGTTGATGTTCCACTTGAGCATAGAATTAATTAATTGGACTCAAGGTGTTCAAGGACAGTAGAAACAAATTTTAAAGATGGCGAAGAGAACCACCTGCGCCATCCAAACCATTATGCGTAAAGGGTGCTCCATCAATGCAAGCACCTAGCCAATCATGGTCATAACAACGCATAAGTACAACCACAAGAGGAAAAGGTTCTTGAGAATTAACTGACGATTCCCTACTGCAAATGCAAACGCAGAAACTAAGGCTTTCAACAACTGAAACCTCAAAACTTATAAAAATTCCCATACACTTCAGAGCAGCAGCTTCTCAGGTATTCGAAATTCTTTCATACCACGGAGATTCTAAATTGGCAGGATCCTTGTAGTAATAAGATACTTGGGACATACCTCCTGTTCTGAGTAGCCCAAATTCAAGCTGGAGAGGAATCCGTCCTTCGCATCTTTCCAAGGTAAGAGCACAAGCTTTGCTAATACTGCACTCAACGTTCTATGCAGAGGAATATGGAGTGACACAGGAGTGATAGATGAAGTAGAACTGAAGAGAATTAACGTTGATTCCTGCACACAAGGTCACGAACATGACAGTATGATTTAGTCTTAAATCCAATCCTACAAAATTTCTACACATGGACTTTGTGTAACGATGTGGACATAATGAAAACAAGGACAAATTGAGGGTGCCAGGTGGAAGCACTTACCTCTTTCAAGTATTTCTGCAACCGTGCTAATGTACAATCAGCTGCTGTTAGTAGCGTATTTCTCGACGTTTCGGTTGGATCCTCCAATTCAGGTCTATAAATTGAAAAGCATCGAGAGACGATCTGAAATACGATGGCCATCGTATTCATCTGCAACAATGACGGATCGAACGTCGGCATCACATGAATATATCGCTAAAAAGAAATAACCGGCCATTACCATCTATGATTTTCAACATTTCCAATCAAAACTACCATATTACCTTCTCTACTGCACCTTGAAAACTTTTGGTCCTTAAATATCCTCCTACAGTTGATGAATCAAAGTCTCCTATACTATCATGAGCTACTGTGCCGTGCGTCTTTAAAGATGTATCAACAACAAGAATAGATGTTAAGATTCCAAACCTCCAATTGGATAGCCAATGTCCACTCATTCTGCTGCTCAAAATCAACATATTTTGTTGACCAATAGGGATTCATCCACTGCATAAAGAAACCAATTGCTACATTAAAAGTGAGCACTTAGATTTGAGATTTGAAATTGAAAATTCTCCTCGAGATTCTCAGTAGCATGGAACATTTTATCTACATTATTCTACTATCCTATCTCATAGACTCAACATCAGGTAGTTGAATAGAAAATGGAAAACCGTAAAAGTAATACAAGAGGATATCTGAACGAGCTGGAAAGACCTAACAGAACAAGGTGTCATTTGGCAACAAACCTGGAGTAAAACAAGAACATCGAGGATTGACATGAAGACTTCGCGCTGCTCTTCAAGCAGGAGTTGGGCAACAGACTGATGAGCAACAATCAAACGCAGGTCTCCTTGCGGCCTCAAGTACATCTACAAGATATATGCACGATCAATCTCATCTTTCTTGCGCACAAGCTAATATTACAGCTCAAAGAAGCAGACCTATCTCATGCGTCCATAAGACTCTTCGAGCAAGCAATATCAACAACAAGGAGAAAAATGAACATACATTAAGCTAACAAAACCAAAATTCAAGCAGGGTTGTGTTAAGACACAGGGGAGAGAGTTATAATAATTCAACTTGGAATGGAATGACTTTAACTGACCTTGCTCTCGATTCTTGGATCTCTAACGTTCACTACGTTGGTACCGCTGTCGGAATTGGGCATCAGCACACGCAAGAGTTCAATATCTACTATTAACATTCCATTTCTTGACTTTTCAAGCAAGAACATAAACCAACTCTATCTTGTAAACGAAAAGGTTTACTATTTCTATCAAGGGTGCTTCAGCCATGGCATGAGTGTATTTCAGTGGATACCTTATCAAGCAGCGCTTCAGGATTTTACCAAAAACCATTACAAATAATTTCAGTAAATCCTTGCTCCTAATCAATTCCATATTGGGTACATTAAATAATTGCACCATAACTGCAACCAACAAAGTAGTGAGTCAGACTGCTATTCATCCGTGGAAGAGGGAAGGAGAGCCCTTCCCCAGCTGGGCTCAATAAAAAGACAAGCGTGAGAAACGGCCAAGTTCTATAAGAAGCAATACCTCTTGCAAGCGATTATGGCAATCTCAGTACTTAGTAACATACCTCTCTCCAGGCTTGAGTCAAGAGCTTTGAAGCGATTAACAAGAGGATCAAACTCTCTTATGTTTCTATCGACCACGCTCTCAATCATCGTTTGGTAGTGTGTCATAAGTTCCTCGGAGTACCGCTGCTTAAATTGTGGATTGTAAAGCATCTGCAGAAACAAGGTCGTTTCCTGCAAAATCCATAATGTAGCGGAATTACAAGCAGAATAGAGTATGAATAGCCAAGCCTTAAATACTAACGGATATCAGCATCAGGCCACAGCACATACGACAAGCAAGGCTAAACCTCCACTACCATGCTATAGTTCTAGTTCAAAATGTCAATTAAATGAAAGGGTCAAGCAAGAACAGGCCCATAGTATGGATTAGCCAAATCATTACCCCCTCCATGATCTCTTCTGGCATGTTAACGAAAGTCTTTAATAGAATTTGCAAAGGAGCTTTTAACTGCAGACAAACAAGAGAATTGTAAGAGCAATTAGCCAAGCAATCTCAAGTTAAACTTTGAAAAATAACTTAAAGACGTCTAGAAAGATGCACAATATGAAGGCTCAAGGGGGGAGTCCGGTTTAGTGATTCTTTGTTCTTTAAAGACGGACTCAAACTTAGGTCTAACATGCCACTAAAAGGGTACAAGCAGCATCATAAGACAACAAACTAATGCCCAGACACTAATGTATGTCATCATCTTCACAAGCCACAGTTAAGATCGAGAAATGTACCTCATGTGTCTCCCTGTCCTTCACGGTCATCTGGACAACTTCCGAACACACGATCTTGCGAAGAGCATCCACGGAGCATAACTGTGAAAGAAGATTTACAATAAAGATAGCTGAGACAAGTTACCAACCTTTGGAAGGCGACTGTAGGCTTAGAACCTCATTAATCAAAGAGAAGTTTAAATAAACAATGCTCTTCTAGTCCTCAATGAAAACAATTTGATTCAGAAAACCCCGACAATTACCTTCTTGAGCCAATTGAGGAAAATCATGGCAGTATCTATCCTCTTTCTGGCAGAAACTGGTGGCCCGCCCTTGGTTTCGGGAATGTACCCGATGATGAACGAAAGCATGTACAAAACATTGCTCACTGATATGCCAAAAATCAAATTCAGGAGCAAATGGATGTTTGATGTTAATAACAAAACATACCAAATTTCCTCACTCAAATTCTCCACATTAACTCATGATCACTAAGCTAACCCACCACGAAGCTGCATCATTTTCCCACAGTACTGCACTTCTGAGGAACCATGAAATTAAGTTCATATTAGATCCATCATCAACAAACAAAAGGGACGAATCAGAACAGCAGCAGCAGCAAGGATGTAGTGATGTCACAAAATGGCAAGTAAAATGCATAAACAACTCTATCACCAATCATATGTTCAGGAGGAACGGATACTAACTTAAATAACCAGCTCTAATCAACATGATGATTCACTACTGCACAAAGAGCATTGAAGAGATTCCGTGTGTGGCGTTCCAGAACAGACTCCAACCTGACTCTCTTGTGGGACGTTCAAGTTCAAGCGGGACACAAGGTTCCTGACGATCCACGCTGCGGTGTGCACTGCAAAACCTGTTGAATAAAGGAAAAAGTGACGTAAATATAGATTCTAGGAGCAGCAACTCGACAATCTCGATTTGAACATAACGATGACTTCCAGTCCGTGAACCTTATGTACTGCAGTTACGAACTGAAACAGGCACGCACATAAAACCGAATTGCAGCTCAGAGACTACCTACAAAACTTTAAGTGTTGTCAAGACTATTATAAAACACAGCAACACAGAAACTAAGCTCGAAAGGGACAGACATGCGAAGCAACCATTGCTCCACTGGACCTAGAGGGAACTTGACATCCCACAACAGCATTCATCATCACTACTTCATATCCAAGACTGTGCTCACCCATTTTCCTGCCAAGCCTCTGGATCTCCACAGTCACAGCATCCGCCTGACTCACTGTGATACATTACTGCGTTCATAGACTTTGTGTCAGATGTTGTAAACCAATATCACATGAAATCCAAGCAACATGATGTTTTCTTGATCAAGAAACACAAGGATCAGATTCAGCCCACAAACCAATAGAACTGGTATGTTGGAATGCAGCATATAACTCTGAGAAACCCGCCATGCATGAATCTCAAATGCAGGGAAAATTAGAACTCGTCTACATGATTTGATGGACATCAATCAGCACAAATTCCCATCGAACATACATGCACTAAGAGTGATTACAATGAACTCACCATAGTCGTGTTGTCTGTGTTCCCCTTTCAAGAAACAACCCACGCAAATGGCACTGCAAAGAAATCACCGAAAGATATCTGTCAGAATAAGAGTGTCCTGAAGATCAAGAGAAAAGCTGGAAACTTTGCACTATGAGCAATCAGAAGAACCCTAATTCTGAGACTCTGAAAACTAAGTCTCGCTGTAGAATCGACAGAGCCCATCGGCATTGATATACTCACTCGACATTGTACTGTTAAACGCTGGATAAAGAACTAATAGTTAATGCTCAACAGGACTGCATGACGAAATAACCCGATAATCACATCATTGAACCAATAATAACTATTTGGTATGAACCCACTTAAATGGGCAGCCGGAGGATGCAAGGGAAGACAAAATGGACTTTTTTTTCCCATCTTCCAAGCTAAGCTGGAATAAACTTACCCCCTACCAAAGGACACCTCATGTTTCCACAACATGTTAAGGCGGATGAATCCTTTGAATATCAGACATCTGATCGCCTACAACCTACCAGAAAGTTTTCAAATCTGAAGGGCAACCAGATTCCCTCGTTCTCTCTCGGAGTGATTCCAGTCTTTAGAGTGGTTTTGAGATACTCGTCGATTCTCTGATCCCTTGATAAGAACATCCAAGTATCTAAGGCATCAACAGTGGCTGATTGACATGCTTAAGTTGCCGGAGCTCATGTCGATAAATACTATGTCGACATTACAGTGACCAATTCGAAAATTATATAGACATGAGACGATTTCAGTGTGATTTCATCATGCCGAATCGTGTCTCAGTTGAATCGGTCTATATTCATATGATGGAAAGTGTGCCCTGTCAATGGACTTGCGAAACAGTGTCCAAGGAGTGACCAGTGAAAAAAACGAGAGGAGAGACGAGAACAGAGTATGAAAGATTTCTCTGAGAGGAGAGAGGAAAGGGAGGAAGATTTGTTGGCAAACCTGGAGTCATTGACTTGACATGTCCGGCAACGATACGCCACAGTGCCCTTGGTCCACACAGTAGTACATTGCGCCTGCCCAGTCGATTGCAATGCATCGAGGTACTGCGGGAATGTCATCTGCGGCGGGCACATGAGCCGCTCGTGCGAGGCAAGCCTCTCCACCGCCCCCTCCGGAGTAAAACATTGCCCCCACGAGGAGAAGATCATGTCGTACATCTCCACCGACCACGGCCACCACGCATAGAGATAGAGAGAAAGAGAAGGAAGGCTCAGAGGCTCCCGATACAGAAACTGCTCTGCAACCCTCCACGGTGTTGATCCAAGCAACACCCAAATGTAACGGCAACTACAAAACGTCACAGATTCATGAGAAATCCTTCCAAATTTTGGGCCCACCCAGTCGGATTAACCTACACATAAGAACGCGCGCTTCCGAGAGTTCAAGGAGGCGGCAAGGAGCTTGACGAAGAGTACGACGGACTGTTCTGTGCCATGAGGAACCTGCTTAGCATCACCTCCCAGGTATGGCAACGAGCTTCCCTCTCCTGTGATTCATATCCACACACATCACCCACACGCCCGCAGCCATGAATCGAACTCCTCTTCTCTTCAAAACTCAACCCTCTCCCAAATCAACATCGTGACCGAACAAAGACGCTCGATGCTGTGTCCGTTGTAACCCTACCCCCAGAGCTCCAACTCTTAGCCTGTCGATGAATTGGGTAACCAAGAGCAAACTTTCTAAAACCTTTCCGGTAAACTAACCACAGCTGCCACCACCCAAAGTCGGGCTCCAGACATCCTCAAACCACCCGGTGCTCTGTTCCTACACACAACCCAGATACCGACATGTCGACAAGGTCTTCAACCTTCGCCAGACTGCAAGCAACACAACTTATGGAACACCATGTCCAGGCCCGAGACAGAAGAATCCTGAACGAGTCCTCCCTACCAACAGTAGACCGTCGTGTTAAGATATCACATGCGGATGGATCTATGTGCCCAGGTCCTGTCTGTATTCCATGTGCTCGGCATCAAAAGCTTCACCAGCGCAACACGACACCACCAACTTCCAAGCCCCTCCCTCCCTATCTGTTGGCTCTGCAAGTGAGAGCCGTGTGGTGCAGCCTCAGCAAACTCCGGGGACTTAGTCGGTAAAACGATTTCTTCCGCGCTTAGGCTACCGTACAACAGACAGAAAATCCATGCCTGGTACAGTAATTACAAAGGAAACTTAGGCTTTTGTGTTAAGCTTAAGACGCCACGGGAGAATGTCAGTCACCGCTGCGTCACCTGACCACAGACAGTCAAAGGAAACATCAGAAGTTTTACCACCAAAATAGGTGGAGACTGGATGCCCACCAACTTTGAGTGAACAGTCGCAGGTCCAGAATTATTGGTCTAATCTCCCCTTTCTCTTTCAAACTCTCTCTCAGCTTCCGGTTTGGTGGCGAAGGGTGGGGGCAGGATTGTCATCAGGCTTGGTATTAGTGTAGCTTGGGTGGAATCCAATCGGATCTCCGGGGCACTGAAGAGGCCGTTTTCGATGTCCGCAAGGCGGCAAGGGTGGGCTTTCAAGTGGGAGAGCCAAATCAGGAAGCTAGCTCCGGAAATGGAAGTCCACCTTTCCACGAGATCGGGGACTTATTCTTGTCGAACAACGCGATGCAGAGTCACCGTTGTCTGTAAATCACAGCACAGGACGTTCAATGGTTAAGTAATTCCTTCATCGAATTCTCTGTAATAATGACCTTGAAACTGCTGCTCGCAGCTTCCACCTGTTGTGTGAAAACTGGGCCAGCAACAGTAGAATTACTCTAGTTCGGTGTTGATTGACAGACTGGAAAGGGAGAAGAAAGAGCGAATCCGGTGTGCGTTTGTGAAGAATCAGGGCCCGTGCATGATGCCAGCTCCTGGAAAGCCATCGACAAAACGACGGGGGGGGAGGGGCCCAAGTGTGAGGTCACTCGAACGAGATCGGAGATGCTGTCACTCAAGCTTCCTCTGCAGGGATTCGGCTCAAGTGGGAAACGCAACCCAGTTGGGGTCACAGGCTGGGAAATCCCAGCCTCACAGAGCATTAGTTTTATACGAAAAACTTATCCTAGAAACAGGGCTAGATACTTGACGAGCCGTGCAAGTGGAAGCTTTCAACAGGAATCGTGATTAAGTTGAATAAAATACTTCTCTCCTGCCCTTGGCAACTTCCATGCATGGCTCGTGGATCCATGTGTGTAGACCATGGTAAGCGGATTGTAAGGAACGGTAATGCGCGTGGTCTGATTGGGTGGTCAAACTGCAAGCTTACTGCAGCAGTGCCGGCCTTGTCGTCACCGGCCGGCAACCGTCCGTCACCCCTGGTCACACCTCACGGCCTGAAGGATTTGGCAGCAACCCATGGTTATGCCAGCTTAAGCTAGGTTCGTGGTTTGTCTGCATTTCCTGGAGGACGAGTCGGGGGCGTGTTTCAGGCAGGCGTGACGTTCTGGAACACATCGTTGAAGGATTTCATGGTGTCGAAGGAAAGCAGGCAGCAGCGCATGACTCTTGTGCCGAAAGGCAAGCACGCTGATGACTTCTCTGGAGGTGGAATCGTTTCGGAATTTTGGGCCGCGTTTTCCAGGTCGAGATTGGCGGTGAGCCTGCAGATTGCACAGACTGTTAGAAAACTTGGCGGAAACCTGAACCAGATTTCAAAGCTGCAATTTAACTTGGTCAATTTATTTAACTGGCTTTATGGAAGAGAATTTTGGAAAGGTCACTGAACGCCAGAATCTCCCTCTTCTGCGGTGCTTCTAAGGTTGAAGCACCCATAACCACCAAAATAAGGGTTTTTGCTTATTTGTGGCAGTTCTATTTTTAGGGAGTAATTTTCTTGGATCGGAAGATAGTTTTTTTATATAACGCGTATTTTTCCATAATTTAAGTTCTCATAGATTAATAGATACAAATTTTCAAAGTGAAAAGTAGTGTTTTCCTATAACCCACCTGTAGGTTTCACTAGAAACCACTTCAGTCAATATGTTAAACCACCACACAATTTATTCCAAATTCTAGAAATTTATTCCAAACCCTGGCTTTGCCATTGCTTTGCTTGTTTCATGGGTGCTACAGTGGAATGGTGGTGATGGGTTCTAACAAATGGTGGTGCAAGGAAAGTCTACAGTTTGGCCAAGTGTTATGTGGTGGTAATGGGTACATCAACCTTAATCATAAGTGGCCCCACACGTTTACAGACAGTCTCTAAGCGTCATCACTTGAATATATTATTTCGTAAGGCCAAATCGCTCTTGATCATATCTTCACCAAAGCTAGTCACGATTGAGATATACCTTATGGAGTGCTCCAGTCACCTTGAAAAGCAGCCAATCTGGAGGTGTACTGCGGAGGTACACTGCATTAGTTTAAGGTTGCTTAGAGCGTGATCCAGGATTTGGTACATACAACAGTAGAGGTACGGTAGTGGTGACCATGTGGAAGAGCTTAAAGAGCTGTCGGAAAACTCCTCGAAATAAGGACTGGACTATCACGTGTAGTCTGAAGGGATAACAAACGTACACGAGAGGTTTTCCAGACAAATAGTCTAGGGCCTTCACACAAAGTGTCAGAAAGTTAGGTACCGATAAATAACACATGAAAGAAAACGAGAGTTCGAAAAATAATGGTGTCTATCAATGTATCATTTGCATGGTAGGTTACTAAATGTCCAGTAAATCATCAAGCCTTGGTTTTTGAAAGCACAGCTTTCAGAGCATTGGTGAAGTTCATGCCAGGAAACTACTGCGCTGGTTGCACCCTTTCATATTAAAAAAAAAAGGATGAGAAAATGCAGACATCTGGACAAGTGCTTGTGCTCTTGGAAGGGGATACTCGCAAACTGAAAGCAGGAATTTTGATGCTGGATTATGTCCCTTAAAGTACAACTTCTATACCGCAACTTCATATGATTCAAAACGTGGCTTCTACATGCATGAGGTATATGAAGCTTCCCAATCGTCCATCTGATTGACTTCACAAAATAGATGGGAACATGTTTGCAGTAATGTGCAGGGTCCAGACGGTCCTAGCAATCTAGAACTTGAGTACCTGATACCTATGGACCTTCTTGAGGAAGTTTACTGGAGAAGTTTTGCACCCACATTATCATACATCTACCGTAGCCTTATGGAAAATTGTCAATCATCGTCTTCGGCAGCATCTTCGTCTTCGGGAACACCCCTCAGGTACATGACATTGTTACATCTGCAAAACAAAAGATGGAAAACTAGGTCGGAAACGGTGGCTGTCAACCTTAAAACACATATGACGAAAACCTTATTTCACACAGAAATAGATGTATGCATCCTTGATAAAAAAAATCTGTAAGCAATACCTGATAAGGACTTCGCCCAAGTTGCCAGTGAAAGCTCCGTCTACGAACTCCTCCGTGCTTGCTAGCTGTTAGACACAAACCCAAACAAGAAGTAAGCCCTCATATTCAATAAACACTGTCATCCAACATGAACCTCAACTTCAACTCATGAACGAACTGAAACTGATACTCACCTGCAGATTCATGTACGAGTCCACGGACACCAAATAACCTGTTCCCGCCACAACCAGGAAAAACCCACTCGTCAAAACATCACCACAAAAACAACCCCCAGACACTCAAACCGCCCAAAAACCAAACCCTAATTCCTGTGCACCAAAACCCTAACAGGCGCTTTACAAAAAAACAACAACCCCACCATAACGCCACTTCCCACAGCATCACCCAAACCACAACCACCCATCCAACACGCACAATACCATCGAAAACCACCACCACCACCACCACCACCACAAGAAGCAAAAAACAACACAGCACCTTTGTACTCCATCCCCCACTTGAGCTTCACGATGACCGGCTTCCCTGTCAGGTCATTCAAAAACGGCTTCGGATTCACCGGAACAGTCTGCAAACGATCACAACCAGAAACAAAACCCAGTCAATACAACGCTCATCACCATCATCCAAAACACGACCTCTCACACAAACTTAGTTCAAACAAGAAAAGATATCATGGCCGATACATGTCCAATCGCCGAAAAAACCAAACCACCGTGATCCAGACGAACGGAAGCATACCGCCATGATGAGGAGATGATGGCGCGATGCCAATAGCAACAGCAATGGCCACAGCGATGGCGATGGCGATGCGTGGATACTGAAGTTGTGAAGTGGAAGCGCGAAACGAAAACCAAACCCTTCAATAAGGAACAGGAAACCGCATATTCTACCTCAGGTGTACATTTCAGCTTCATAATGAATACGTTTTCTAGATTCCACGTTTTATGCACCTCAGCCATAAATCCCAAAATTGTAGATTCTCTTAAAATCGTAGATTCTCTTAAATCAGAAATCCTTTTATATCGTAGATTCGACGTTTTAGAAGGCGAGCTTGTCTAAGTTGTGTGAGTGAGAGAGAGGTTGTTTTTTCGCATGTTTTGTGTTTCCTCGCAATTAGGGTTTGCTGCTGTGCGCTCCCATTCTACGCATTCCCGATGGAGGGCGTCACGGCAACGGGGGAGGCTCCTCCTGCGCGCTCACCCTCCCCAGGTGCCATGTCCACCCGCACTCTCCTGCTCTCTTTCCTCTCCAGCTTTGCATTTTCTCGGATTAGGATTTAGGGTTTAGGGTTTTACGGCTCTGTTTCTAGGATTGGGATCAATTTCGGTTTCTGTGTTTGTTTTTTTGAGTGATGGGGTTGTTTTTGTTGTTGTTTTTGTTTTGCTGCAGGTGTGTCGTTGCGATTAGTGCAGGAGTTGGAGGGGCATGAGGACAGGTGTGAGTTGATTTGGTTTTGTGGTTTTGGGGTGGGTGTTTCGGTGAATGGATGATGAGTTTCTGTTTAGCGGGATTGGATCAGGTTTGGGTTTTTTGGAGGTGGGATTGGGTTGTGATGAGAGTTTTTGTTGCTGGTTTTGTATCTGTTTTGGAATGTGTGGTTTTTGGTTTGTTTTTTGGTGTTGATTGGAAGTTGTATGGGTGATCTGTGGAGCCAGAGCTTGGGGTGTTGCGTGGAGGCCGTGTGGGGGTTCGTCGGTTCTAGCGTCGTGCAGTGGGGATAAAACTGTCCGCATTTGGGAACATGCTTCGGGCAGCTCACCGGCTTCGGCTACTTGGGCTTGCAAGGTCTCTATTATTTCCTCTCGGTTGGCAATTGTGCGTTATTTGATGGGCGGTTGCGTAGCTGACAATTGATAGGATAATTCTTGTCGGAGGGAGAATTTGTCTTGAATTTTCTCCAATCGGTGATCAGGCTGTCACGTTTGGCACTATTCGGCATGTCGGAGACAGTGATCTGGTCCTTTCTCTTGACTTTGGGGCTGTTGTTGCATAGGCAGTCCTGGATTCGTCCCATACTCGCACAGTTCGGCAAATTTCTTGGTCCCCAAATGGTGACATGCTAGCATCTGCCAGTTTCGATGCCACGATCGGGATGTGGGAGTACGTTGGCGGTGATTTTTCGTTCATAGCTTCCTTTGAGGTAATTCAAGGACTGTTCTTGTGATTTTTCTCTGTATCTTTTCTACTGGTATTAGACACTCATTTAGAAGTTGATAATCATCGTGTATAGTTGGGATCATGGTCCTATTTGGAAAGGACAGGGTGCTGTGCCCACGTTTGCTTGCGTTAGATACTGGCTTTAAAATCAGCACTTATAATAACCGAGGTACTGACTGTTGTCTATTCGTGATGTTACTTCTTATGTTGTGGCAGGGTCACGAAAATGAGGTGAAAAGCGTGGCATGGAACTCGGCAGGTACTCTAATGGCATCTTGCAGTCGAGACAAGTCTGTCTGGATTTGGGAGGTACTCCCTGGCCATGAGTTTGAGTGTGTGTCAGTGCTCAATGGACATACGCAAGATGTCAAGATGCTTGTATGGCATCCATCCTTGGATATATTGGTTTCCACAAGCTATGATAACACTATCAAGGTAATTTTTGGTTACTTAGAGGCCGCTCTGACGTTTGTTTCAGAAACCATTAACACTTTACTCTGTCTTTTCTTATTAATCTGATCAGCTGCACATGTTGAGTCTCTAATCTAGTAATCTCGTGTCTTTTCCCAGGTATGGACTGAAGACGGTGATGGTGATGATTGGCACTGCGCACAAACCTTAGGACCTCCTGGCAGGTGAAACTTTGTTTTAACGGAAGAGTATTTTTGTTTGTCGAGCGACGTATGGACATTGTGCTTCAGCAGTAACTTAAAGCGTTGCCGAAATTTAAACCTCTTGCCAGTCTCTCTTAGATAGATATGTCTTGCGTATGGAGAAGATATTCCCAAACTAGTGGCCATGATATGCATTTACTCTCTAGTTTGTATGATTCTTAATTCTGGTCCTTTGTTTTGGCAGGGGTCATACTTCAACTGTGTGGTCTGCCTCGTTCAATGCGACAGGAGATTGCCTGGTGACAAGCAGGTGTGAAGACTTCACCCTATCTAGACTTTTGTAGCTAGGCACTGAAAATGCTACTTATCTTCTGTATTTGAGGCTTTCTGTTAAGCAGCCATGCCTCTGGCTTCCCGAATGGCACGGCATGAGTTTAACTTTTTGTTCGTCTCATTTGGCGTTTATTTTTGGACGTGGCAGCGATGACTTGACATTAATCGTCTGGGATACGAGTGCGGACCTGACAAATTCGGGGAGTGATGACTCGGCGAAGTGGTACATCTTGGAATCTTCAATCTCGCTTAGTGGAACATTTGCATCTATCGAATTTGCTGCAAAACGTGTGAATCACACAAGAGTGAGCACTAGGTGTACTCTATCCTGCCATTCACTATGTTCAATCTTTTCGCAGGAAACATCTAACCACCATATCGGGATATCACGACCGGACAATTTTTTCCGTTAACTGGTCAAGGTAAAGGATTTATTCTGCGAAATCGGAAATGCTTTTAGAAGTGTTTGGGCTTGATGATTTGGTGTATAAGTAGATTTGACATCTAGAAAATACGGTACGTGCAGATATGAAAGGTATGTATGCAAATGTGATCACTAACGGTTATTAAGTTTAACTGATATTTTTCACTTTCCAGATTGAATGGCTTTATTGCTAGTGGAGCAGGAGATGACTGTATTCGCATCTTCGTTGAATCTGAATCTCAAGAAAGTGCTCAAGAAGGAAGTCAATCATATGAGTTGGTGCATAAGCATGAAAAGGCTCATACAGCTGATGTCAACTGTGTGCAATGGCATCCAAAGGTATCCTTGCGTTGCTAGATGTTGAATGGTTATCCGTCTGTGTTATGGCTGGCCTTGTTAGTTCTAATATTTACCAACTCTTTTGTATTCTACTTCTTTTTTACCAGATAGTTATCATGTCCTTTACGATAACTATCTCTTATTGATATAGCCTAGATAGCTGAAATATTTGACCTGGAAATTCTGTGCTGCAGGACCCACGTTTGCTGGCATCCGCTGGCGATGATGGGGTTGTGAAAATTTGGGAGTTGGTTGGAGAGCTTCCACCTGCCTTGTCTGCAACTAGCTAACTAATGCATTGTGAAAGGTTCCTTAGATATCTGCTGGCCTTTAGCTCGAACTAAATTATTCGTGAGCTCTGTTAGAAATCATGATACGCCAGTCGCACATCCAACATGTATCGATGGTCCTTACATTTAATAAGACGTTTGTATTCATGTAATGTTCCAAGTCTCTTTATCGACGAATCTCTCAATTTTTACAAAGACATAGGAACTGATCTGCCCATGATTCCTCTCTACTTACGATCTCAAAAGTAGATTCGGAAACCTTGGTTATAGAACAGGAAGACGTCCTGCCTAAAATTCTAGTATGAATAGTGACACGAAATGTCAGTTCAATTCTCATGCAGAAGAACGTAGACTTTAATGCATAAACAAGTGTTTGTATCCTTAATGCTCTTTGGGTTCTGGTTCAGTTGTACAGAATATTATTCAATTCGAAGTGTTTCGAAGGAAGTGACCAATTCAGAGTCGTCGTGAGTCCTTGACTAAATGGAAGCAGATGACCGAAGAAGATTCATTCGAATGGGTACGCTTGACAACTACAAAAAGTACACTACACCGTCATCTATACTTCAGGATTTAACAATCTGGAGAACGCTCAGGTCTTGCCGAGTCTATTTCGAACTCAAGCCTGGGACGGTGACAAAGAGTTTTCAACATACTTTCTTTTCAGGATGAAGATAATGAACTAGTCAATGGGCTGGAGGTTTCAAGGTCTAACGTACCAGCCTACCATTGACCAGTTCCATCTTGTTAAATACGGTATAAATTTAATGAATGGAATTTGGAAAAGCAGACGGTTCAATGGTGGTCTAGGCTTGGCGTTCCTCGAAAGACTTGTTCTTCTCCAACTCAGCACTCAGCATGTGGTTCAACAATGACTCCACATTGAAGTCTCTCGCCCTGGCACATGGGACCCAAAAATATGTTAGAAAGCTGCCGAACAAACACGGTGGCGAGATTGCATTTTCGAACACACGACCTGACCGGATATTTAATGAAACATTGAATTTCTGAAGCACGAAGATAACTTAAATGACTGAAGGGTGTAGAGATTAAACATGTCACCTCTTGGCTCTGCGTTGCGCTCTGCGTTGTGCAATGTGCTGTGGAGTTAACTTCGGGCCCTGGCAACACATCAAGCAAGTTGAAATAGCATTAACTAAAAGACACTCATAGCTGGGCCGAAGTTTATCCATCTTATATTTTGTTTTAGAATGGTAGAAAACGAAAAATTGACAGAATGGACATCAGTCTTCTCCGAAGTCATGATAGGGGTTAAAAGAATGCTCACCTCGTTGTCGGAGTCACTGCTGCTGCCGTCACCCTCGGATTCTTTAGCAGAAGCGCTTATTTCCATTTCAGAGAAGAATGCTTCCAAGACAAAAGCAACGATCTGCAGTTGCAATACCACAGTGAGCAATTCTATCATTTGTACCTGAATCTTAACAGAATACTTTCAGTTAGTTCTTCATGCCATATGGTATGACATATATGCAATGTCAGAAGAAGCAAGTACACTGCATAATGCTTCTTCCGGTTTGCAACTAATTAGACGAGGAAATTTTCCCTGGACAGATTTTCCCTGGGATACATCTTGCAAATGTCACCAGTCAGTTGAGCATAAAAAGAGCCTCTCCGAGTTCAATTTCTGTACCAAATTGAGGAGAAACAGAACCGCAATCACGTAGAAGCCCCAGAAGAAAAATATCGTCCACCACTTCCCGGTCAATGTTGTGTAGCTCTGCAAGTCGAAATCTAGTATTAGATCCAAAGTGGAAGGTAATATGAGAAAAAGTAGACAAAAGTCCAGAGAGTTTCGGAAACTCACATGATTCTTTTAGCAAATAAAAGCTATTAATCTAGAACCAACAAGCACCCATCTTCGGGAGCGAACAATTCCAAAGGACCAGAAACTCACATCCATCCATATCTGCCAGTTGCCCATGATAAGCAGGTCGAATAATGTAACCATGCCGGATTGAAAATCGTTGAAGTTTTGCAATAAGTAACTGGAAAATTAAGTCAAGGATTTCACGTAGGACCAAAAGAGAAGACGTTCCTTCAATCAAAACGAGAAAATAATTCTTTGTACAAGTTATCAATTCAGAAAAGAAAGGAATTAGTTATCAATGACAATGAGGGAGGATACTCGTTCTCAAACATCGTGGTGCCCTCCAGGATCGGATTTCCAGCATAGACAAGACCACCGAAAAGCTGCACAGTATAGACAGCCATGTACCCATTGTGTCATTCCCAATCATCTTCCTGCATTTCTACAACGTACTGTAGAACTTATCAATCCCTGTCCATTTGGTTTTCTGCCACTTGGGTCTCTCCACCGGTCTATATATTTGGAAATATTTCGTCGAAACAGTATCCATGTAGCAGTAGAAAAGTAAGTAAGGGAACGTACATGGACGCCCAAGGAACAGAAGAGGCACATGAGGCAGAAGACGATTCCCAAATACGGCATCAGATTGGGGATGAGCTTGAAGAACGTGGAAACCATGACCTTGTAACGCTCAACCAACACAAGTAGCCTAGTCAACCGTAATAGCCGACAGATCAAAAGATATCGGATCCTGCAACAATAGCAGCATGAAGTTTAGAAAGACATTCAAATCCAACCTGTTTGCAAGTGTACGTTAGGACACAATACACCTGGATGTATTAATATTCAACGACAGAAGAAATTTTGTGATGCCAACAAGGTTGAGATAGACTTCTGGAATCACAACACGATAAGTTAAAAAACTCGTACCATTCTTCGTTGCTGAAAAAGGGTAGATCGGTTGGAGAGATAAAAGCCGCCGTCTCAGCAACCACTGTGCACGGTCCAGCAAGTATAAATGAGTTAAAATCCTAGTTTGAAACAGCAGGTTTAAAGGAGAATGTATCTTGACGTTACGAAAGAAAGAGATTAAAATCTTTCGTAAGCCCTACCAATCGTAACCGTGATGATGAAGTCGAACTGGTTTTGTAAAGACCGCCAGTAATTGTTGAAACCGTAAACGAGTACTTTCAAGAGCATTTCGACCACGTACAACCATCCTGGATACAACAGAAAAAAGAAACAGGACAACAGTTAGCATCGAATCCTCCTCTCATAGAACCCACGTTGTCATTCACAGAACCCGAAAGGTTAAGAAATTACTTACCAAGGAAAAATTCAATATCTTGCCAGAAACGCTGGGAAGAACTGTCTTCTATATCAAGCTGCAGTATTCCGAGCCAAGATGTAAGAAAAAGAAATTCACATTTGGATTCCACATGACTCGGTTGGGTTTAAGCAACTCTCTGGCACACATATTCAAAAATGTGGCTTCTAACAAAGGTAAAAAACGTGGCATTCAAAAATGTGGCCACATTTTCCGGTGCTTAATGCCTTCCATAAATCAAAATGAAATGAATATTTTTCTGATTCAGGAAATATATACAGCCGATCCTTGACATATGTAGAGAAGGAACAAACCGTAGTTTCAATGAAGACGGCTACAGCGTTGATGAGCAGCATGCCAATCACAACTTTCTCAAAAACGCGGCTTCTAACAAAAGTCTTCACGTAGTTGAGCGTATCAGAGTTGTAAAACGCTGGATATTGTTCGAACCATGAGGGCTACACATGACATAAAATCATAAGAAAGTAAGAAGGTCAGTAATAGGATTTAATTAATCACGAACTAAAGTGAACATGAATATACACAAAGAGAAACTTCGGCGTTTACATTCTGCTGCCCAATATCAAGTCTCATACCTCCTCAGCTTTGTCGAACTTCAACGCGATTGCCGAGCAAAGGTCAGCAAACTCAGCACGGTTGATCTGTCAATCATAAAGTCTGATGTGAGTTGCAGAAGAGTAAGGAACCCTTAGTTGCGGCAAATTATCACATTTTGAACACAAATTGCAGCGGTTTCGAATTAACCTTGAGGTCACCACTGTCATCCAGAGCATAAAAGACAGCTTCCATGTCATCATCTGCAATCTTTGGTAAAGTTCTGCAATCCAGCACCGCTGATGTACATAAGAGGATGCTAGGAAACACTTCTCACGATCACTTCACCAATATGTAATAGGTTGTCGTCAGTAAGCTTGTTACTCTAACCATCAAATAAAAGATTCTGGATGCACCGAAGTGCTCTCTGTTGATACTCTCACTAACCATGGCTTATGGGATGGTTAATTATAAGCGTCAAGTGTTGTTGAGAGTATTCCTGTTTCCTGGCGATTTTTGAAGTACTGTACATCTTATGCAATCGTTCCAAATTTCCCCATACTTTTAAAAAGAGTAGCGCACATACCGGTACTTGTTGAGTTCTCCAAATAGCTTAGCGCACTGACGGGCATCCAGGTAACCTCTTCTCTGCAATATCAAAGAGAGATTTGTAGTTCAAGGTTAGTTCGTTGATAATGGTCATCACCATTCGGATACATAATAAATATACTTGGTTGAAGAATTACTGGTCGTCAAAATGGTCATGCATAAGGTCTAAGAATTACCTGGTCGTCAAGAAGACTGAAAGCAGCACCCAGCACTCGCTGACGCTTATCCTCTTCATTTATCAGAAGCTTGGCCAGCTGTTGTAATCAACACCTCTTCTCTTTAGCAAGTGCTCACGAGAGATCTTTAATATTGTTGTGCTAATTCATAAGGTGAAAGATAATAGTAGACGCACTGAAATTGAACTTAACTCCTGCTGAGTTGAATATCATGCGACTAAATACTTGAATATGCACATAGAACTTGCTCTGACTAAAAAGTGAGTGAATATGTTTACCTGGCCTTTGAAACTGTCGTACACAACGGCAAGAATCAAGTTCATGATGAAGTAAACTCCGAATAAGATGTACAAGATAAAGAACAAAGATGTAAACCGCGATGACCTGCAACACACGAGATTGATTGGTAAGGAAATATTCAAAAGCTACACAGAAAAACAGGTAAGAGCCGCACAAGCAAGGGGAGCCACTTTAATGGTCTTGGTGTGGAGAAAAAGAAAATGACATACACCTCGTGAAAATAGCCAATAACAACACCCACAGCAATGCAAGCAGCAGTTCAGTATTTACTTGTATGCCGGCAGCCAGACATCAGGATTGTTGGAGGTGGTGAAAAGAATAGACATCTGATACAGTGTGGTAGAATAAGTCGTGAATACAATATTGCCCTGTACCGTATCTTCAAATAGTACGTACGCCAACCAGCTGGAAAAGAGCAAGTATAACCCCAGCAGTGCCTGAACAACAAAATCAGACAAGCTTCAAAATCATGATTTATAAACTACAAAGAGTGCACCCATCTAAGAATGAACGCAATGGCAACATGTCAAATCAGCAAGGAGGTTTCCAACTTACCGCGATATCCACAAACTCTGGGATAACCCCTACTAGAGTCCTCACACAATCACGCAAACCCCTGAAGATGAAAACAAGGTAATGAGCTTAGATCCAATGGCAAGAATGTCATATAGAGACAATGCATCAATTATCCACCTAATTACTATTCACTGGTAGGTGTTCTAAAAGGTAAGTACCAAACATACCTTGTGTTAACTATGACGAGAGCAACTCTGAGGTAAGGAGCCAGTCGGAATGGTAAGCTGACGATGAAGCCAGAGGGTATCACATAGATAGCGTTAACCACTGTATCCAACGCCAAGATGAGGAAGAGGGAAGCCTGCATAAAGGTCAGACAATTACATTATCGTGGGCAGTGGGGAATTATGATCAGAATTGCACATATACAGTTACAGTTGATTTTCCTCGAGAGAAAAATGAAGTCATTGAAGGCTTACTCGTGCAAGGTCGAGCTTGTTCTTCCAAAACAGCTTATTCCCAATGATAACAATTGGGAAGAATGTAGATACTCCGAGTATGAGGAGGATCACTGTCTGCAAAACATCAGCGCACCTTATTCAGTAACAATAATGTAATGATCGGAACCATTTAATCGATGTCAATGATAACTACATCTTAGATCCCTGAATAACTGTACAAGAAATCAGTCGACATGTTCAAACACCCCGCTTGTTACTGCGAGGCTTACTGCAAAATGAGCTCCGTTCGTAGTTCCCACATTTGGTATGAACCTTGGTAATCCGAGAAACTCACAAAATCCAATACATAGAAACCCTAGTCTCACACTTGCACTTCCCCTCTCCCATAGAAATAAACCCAATCTACCTCAAAGATGAGCGATTCGTATCGAGTCAAATAAGGAAAGCCCCCAAGAAAGAACTTCTCCCTATCTCCACATGGATTTGAAAAAGACCCCTTGCACCAGAGAGGCACCTGCAACGACAATGTTCAAAAGCTAACATGTCACAAGGAATACATCATAACGAAGGCAATGGAAAACCTAAACACCTCTGCTCAACTGTTGTGCAGAAATGAAACAGTGATGCGATGATCGTGAGCTGGATGCACTTACTTCGAAGAAATTCAGCAAGAGCAATGCGGCTAAATTCAAGTCCCACAGAAAATCCAGACGGATGTATGCGAAGTACAGCTTGGCAGCTTCTTCAAAGTCAGCCTGCTCCAGCACCTCCATTGGTAGACCAACTCCATCCTCAGCCTACACCAAGAAAAAAAAATTAAATTAAATCAAAGAACCACAATGAATAAGTCTAATTCGGCACACGCACAAACGTTAAAATGCACAGAATCCTCATGTAGACCGAACCATTAGCCTGCTCTAAAACTGTAGAAATTCATTCTAGAGATGTCTACCACATCCTCACAAAGAGCACAGCATCACCGCTAATTTTTAATTCTCCTCCGGTGCAACGATTTCTAATGAAAAAGCAAGTTTGAGGAACGGGCGGGAAAGGCCTGTTTTAAATTGCAACAGGCAACAAGTTGTAAAATATTTTGATGCACTTCGTCCGGGAAGAGAAGGAGATACAGTACCTGGTCCACCATAGCGGCAGCTTTCTGGTAGTTGTCTCCTTTAGTAATAGCCTCCCCTCGTCGCCCAACCAAGACATTGTTAAGAGCGCCACTCTCACGCCTCCCAACCCCCGAGGATTCACCCCCTCGTCGCCGACGACTGCCACTCGGCAGCAACGGATCCTCCATTGCGCTCCTGGATCACCCAAACCACCTGCACTCCCACAAATCTCCGACTTAGGTCAAAACCTCCCCCATAACCCCCTGCTCCGCACGAATCCTCCAGATCCCTCTCCTCCCCACAATGCACTCCTCAAACCAGCAATCCAAGACCAATCCAAGCCTCCTTTCACCCCAACTCACCTCCGAAAAAGAATAAAACTCCCAGCAGTTGTCTAGATTCAAGAAACGCAAGCTCTGAAGAAAAAATCTACCTGAAGATCAAGTCCACAATTACCACTCTCTCAGGCAAGCAATCCAAAACGACTCCATAAAATCCTCCACCCTGACCCACCCCAAGCAACCAAAAAAGAAAAATCCTAGAAACGCAATTGTCTAGATTCAAGAAATGCGAGCTCGACGCACCGCAACAGGTGGATCCGTCCGCAGCACAAGAAATCCACAAGTCTACAACTTGACCACTCACTCAAGCACGAAACCAAAACCACATTCACGGATCCAAGACGAAATCACCCAACCGACCGAACGATGAAACTTTTTGTGTCCGGATCGAGCCGGAGCCAGGTTGAGGCTCCAACACAAGTTTCGATGGGAGCTGTGGGATGTACCGTACCTGCGAATTCTGTCCGGAGTCCGTAGCACAGAAGGTACACAGGGCAGATCGGTCAAGCAGGCATCACCAGTCTAGCCCGCAGGCTCACCTGCGCAGAGTTCGTCTCGCACCTGCAGTAAGCTCCGATGGTCCCGGAGCCTGGCACTGTAGCAACTCACCTCGTAAACCATCACCGTCTCATACTATCATCATCTAGCACGTGCCCAAGATTCTAGAAACTCACATGTAAGGCACTCGTAGACCATCTTCCGCTCGCCGGATAGGGAGGAATCCGGAAGGCGTTGCCTAGATTCCTGTCTGCAGTGTGGGTCCTGATCAGCGCTCGGCTTCCGACGTAGATCAGAACTCAAAAACCGTCACTGTGCTAGCGTCTACCAGTGGAGTACATCAAAGTTATTCGGAATCTAGACAAAGATGGTGGTGGTTTTATGTGCAGTGATGGTTTTTTTGGTATATTTTTTGGTACATGGAGGATTGAGGGGGAGTGGTTAGCTAGTGTTAACTTACAGTCTGGAAAGGCAGATGGTAGTGGCGGTGTTCATGGCGATGGTGCATTGGTGCATTGGTGCGGGAGCCAAGGGAGGGAGGGAGGAAGAGGATTGGGATTCGGATTCGGAGAGGGAAGGATGCTTTGCGAGTCAGCAATGCTCATCTGCAAGTGTGGGAGCAACACGAGTCGATGGTGGCTCTGCACGTGACGGTCGGTGCTCTTTGGAGTTCGGCGGGTGTGTGCAGGATGACCTTGGTATCAACTTCGTTCCGGGTATCGATTGTTCGAAGGAGGAGAGTCATTCGTTACCCGGCTTTTGGAGGGGTCAACAATGGGAGTTATTTGAATGGGTTTGAATAATTTAAAAGAACTTTGAATTTTATAATTGTATTTTAATGCCAATTATTTGGAACTTATAATTACTTTGAGATGAAAAATCAGTAGCGAAAGCCTGAAGGCTGGTTCACACTTGGTCTTTGCAAAGACCATGGATAAAAATTTAACTCCCCACAATTTTGGAAAAAATACCTTCTTTGTAGGAAAGGTGTCATTGATGAGGTATGGAAAAGTGTTAGCAGTAGTAGAGGGATTACATAATAGCCCATCAAGTGCCACATTAGCTTTTTAGTGTTCAGAACTAAAGAATACTTTTTATTTTGGTGCTTCGTTAACAATTACCTACTATTACTCAAATATTTTTTGTCCTACTAAATGTTAGTTAACCCCTAAAGGTTTTAGAAATCCAAAATGGCTCTCGGCTAATTCGAGCAGCCTAAGTGAAGGGGTTAAAAGTAATATTTTTGCCTAAAATTTTTACTAAGTGCTCCCTATACCGCAAGGTGTATGTGGTAAAATTTTCAAAGCCAAATTTCACTTTTAGAACCTTCATCTAGAGATTTTAGGTTTCAAGTCCAAAAAGGGCAATTTAAAATTAGGTTTTTTTACATTTTTTTAAAGTAAATCTGTTCATAACCAATTCACTACTCAAAATCCGAAGTGGCCTATGTCAAAAAGTTTACCAATTTACAAGGGTAGCCTCCAAAAATTACAAAAACAACCTTCATAGTTTTTGGTAATTTTACAATTTTTTCTTTCAAAATTTGTCAAAATTTGAGATTTAGGAATTTTTCAAATTTTTTTTCCAGTAATTCAAAAACTCATAAACGTAACTTTCAACCGTTCACTTTTTAAAAAAACCAAAAAACTTTAACGTTATTTAAGTTTTTACCATATTGTGATTTTTGTACCTTCTTCTGGAAAATAATTTGCATGAAGGTCAAAAAAAACGTAATGAGACTCTAAATTTTGCATGGAGGTGCCCAACTTAGTTACCTATATGGAAAAAATATGAGCAAAATGTTTGAGGTAACAATCGTCAATTCTCCCTACCAACTTCCGGCGGAAAGGGCCACCTCAACAGTCTGCCTCCCACTTGCCCCCGAGCCCCGCCAAATCCTCCCCTGGCACCATTTAGTGTATGCCTTTTGCGCAAAGCCAAAAAAATTAAAACGGTAAACTTTGAACGTTATAATTTCACAAATGGTAAAGATCCAAAGGTTGAAATTTGACATGGTATCAGTGCAGGTAGTTAGGTTAAGATCTTACCGTTGGATGTACCAAAAAGATAAAAAAATAAGAATCATACTCCAACTTCTACAAGGTTGTCAAAATACACAGTTTTTGGTTTTGGAGGTCCCAAAACGGCTTGAACGTTTAGGGGTTAATTCCAATTCTTAAAAATGTGCAATGTATACATCCATGTAAGTTTGGTAATTACTAAAGAACGGAGTTGGGAACACACTCTTTTTAAGGATGTAAGACCCCCTTGTAAGTCCACATGTAAGGCTAGGTGGGAACATACCTTAATAGTCTAAAGATAACATAACTCATAAATATTTTAATATTTGATGGATATGCTTTAACCCCAAGTTCCCCCTAACTGACAACACCGCTTAAGCCCTGGCCCACCAGATACTGACAACATGGCCCGCCACCACTACCCACAGAAAGATCGATGGCCTAAAACTCACGACAATAATCGACGACCCAAGATGCTCTATCCAGTCCCTCAATTCCAAACATGTAATTAATCCGATCGACCGAGCAAAGTCATCGAACGGACAAAGTGGGCCTGGCAGCACTCAGCGAGCGCCTCGTGCTCTGGTTCACATTCGCGACGGATTCCGCCCCGCACTGACGCAGTCCCCTCGGATGGAGATGGCTATTTCCCCCGTAGTGGGAGCCTACGTGGCCGGTCCGCCCGCTGGACCGGGCCCGCGACCCGTGCCCTGCGCCCCGGTTTTACCCCGCCGCCGGTACACGGGGTAATTTACCCTGCGTTTTAAAGCCCGCCCGTCGGAACACTGGCGTATGTCCCGAGGGCATGCGTCCCCCCCCCCCGAGACATTGGGCATGCCATGGCCATTATGGCCCGTTGCCATGGCCATGGCCATGGCCCCTGAAGCCCCCATGCACCATGCTCGTGACACTACCCTCGCATTAGGGTTGAGGGTGTATCACTTTTTTTTGTTTTGGGTTGTGGTTCTCGGAGAGCCGTGAGCGCTCTGTGCAGGTTGTAGCGATCTCCTTGCATTCTTGTGTAACTGCGAGGGGCCATTCGATGTGGTGTGGACGTCGACGGCTGCATTGCGGTAGGGAGAGAACCGGAGGTTTAGGGTTACAACTCCGTCAATTACTTCAGGTTCCGCATCATGGCAAGGGAGTTTGACTTCAATTCGGCGGGTGTAATGCTTTGGAGAAGGGAGCTGCGATAGACCAACTCCGACAGCCTACGTGGTGAGCATTAGAAACCGCTGTCTCCCGGGCACCCACCTTGTCCATTTGCTCTTAGGGTTCTCTAAAGTTTGCTATGGTGCATCCTGTTTGTTCCACGCTGGACTTGTAGGACTTCAGTTGGATGTGTGTCTCGCACAAACAATTGAAAATGTTTTGGCAATGTCTCCATTAGGGTTAATAGTTTCCCTATTCTCTGTCGATGCATGTTCACTTTCTTGTGGTCGAAGTGCAGGTTATGCCGAGAGGTACCTGTGCACACATGGCGCTTCTGATTTAGGCCGCTGGTCAGGGGCGCAAACGGGTTAGATCTTTGAGGTACGTCTTCGTCCCGTTTGATCGAAGTTCCATTTATATTCGGTTTTTTCTGCTGCCGCCTTCTCTTTCTCCAGTATTCGCTTAGAATGAAGGTTACGCCTTCCTATTGAGGGTTTAGAAGATCAAAACCAGCTGGGAGGTTATTCCACGATTCCCCCTCATGTACATCGTACGATTAGGGTTTACCCAGATTACAAGCTGATCTCGCCAATTCTGTGACATTGAAACAGGGACGCTCGACCCGCAGCACCTGCCACCCTGTTCTTCGCCACCTTCTTCTCTACACTTAGCCTCTCACCGCCGCTCCCTCTCTGTCGTCAACCATCTCTGTACTGATGGGAGAGATTGGGTCCGAGGCTGTGACACTGCCTGTGAACATTTACCACCGTCACTACAACATCAAGTACCCCAGCCAGCGCAAGGTGGACGAGCTCATGCTAGAGTTTGCAACCCACTGCAAAGGGAAGAAGAAGCCACCGCCAGCAACGCGGCGTTACTTCGTTTGCATTCACTGCGGGAAAGACGACTTCTCGGGTAAGCTGATGCTAAACCAACACAGGTATGAAGAAGGGTGCGACGGGGCTCTTTACCCTGATGGAACTAAGGCCCTTCTACTTCCGTACCCGGACTTCCTTCCGGGACAAGGGAAGGTTGTCCAGGACATGGGCCGGACCGTCAAGCAGTTGCTGGCTGAACGAGCCGAGGAGCAGCAGATTGGAGACGGTAGTGAGGGAAACCACACGCCTGGTAGTCAAGACTTACCGCGTGACACTGCAGGGACTCCACGTCGAAGTACCGCGCACGATAGGAAAAAGACCAGACAGTTGGCTACGGCGTCAGTGACTGGGACCTTTAAGGTTGTCGCTCCCTCTGCGGATATTTTTTGTGGCCGTGCACCGTGTAAGATGGACGGGGGCAGTCCGCAGGGAGGGGAAAGGGCGGGAGATGCTGCTGGCGGGGAAATTCCGGGCATGGATCCTGTAGATCCAAACACTGCGGAGGCGGTTGCTCTCTCGGATGTCGTGAAGGCGGGCGTATCAAGGGGGACTGTTGAGCAGCGCATTGCAGCCGTGGAAAGACTTGCTGGCAAAACTAACATTCAGGGGGCATTGCAGGTGCGGCCACCGGGAGGGACATCTGCTGAACACCACCCTAGTCCGTCTGCAGGAAGGAAAGAGCAGCCTGCGCCAAGTGGAGGGGGAGGGGAGGTCGGGATCTGTTTTAAGGATAACAAACGGAAACGAGAAGGGAAGGGAGCGGTATCAGAATTGATTGCTGCTGTTGACGTGGAGGCAGCGATGGACGAGCCGTTGCCTAGCTGCGGAGATCCCGTGACACCAAGCGCCGAGGAGAGTCTACGTAGGCCTGTGATTCAGCAGTCCCCCTGCACAGAACTCTCGAGAGGAAGTCCATTGGAAAGGAAGGACGGATTTGCGAATACTCTTAAGACCAAGTCCAGGTCCAAGGTCACAATCCACGAGTGGGCAGGTGACCTCATCCGGGTGCATCAAAAAGAAAGGAAAACACTAGAGGAGGAGTTCCACATTGCGGCAGGTATGGGTGCAGCCCAGGCACTGGAAGAAAAGTACCGCAGTTTCGAAGGGGGCAACAGTATGGTGGAGGGACAGAAGGGAAGTCGTGACATAGAGTACGAAGTGGGGAATGAAGAAGTTCGGGCTACAGAGAATGAGGCCGCTGATTCAGGGGTGAATCCTAGGAGGTCACTTGAAGTAGAGCGACACCCAGAGGCCGAGGATCCCGTGGAGGACGGATCGTACATGGCAATTGAGGAGATGGTGGACTCGTCTCCACGGCCCATCCAGTGTACCGCGTCGGAATCCGGGGAGTATCCCAGTCGCCTTGCTGATGTAATCGGGGCCGTGACAGTGTGGGAGAGAGATTGCGATGAAAAGTTGCGGATGGTTACGTGGTGGGCCGAAGGACAAGGCATCCCTATGCCGTACGTTTACAGTGACTTCGTGCAGGGTGTCCTCGATGCAAGACAGAAAGAACTGCAGATGTTGGAAGAGACATACGTGAATGAAGTTCGATCTGCCAATGAAGGAAAAAAACAGAACGTCCATTTTCCGGCCCCTCCCGAGAAGCCGAATACACCGGGTTTATTCGTTCTACGCATGTTCGGGGACGCTGTCTTGCCGTGGAGTTGGGAGGCTGACGACAGGGAGGACTTCCGAAGGAGGTGGGAGGAGCATTACTGGAAGCCAGAATTTGAGGCTCAACTCAGGGACTGCCTGTGGTGGTGGACGGTGAAGAAGGTTAGTTTCTTATCCCTGCTGGAGTTTGGTCATTGCTACGAGACGATCATCCCATATGTGACACTGGAATCCAAGGTGTGACACTGGTCCCTGCCATCTTCAACAGTTGGAAGGCCCACTATGTGGTTGTCTCTCTAACGTAAGTTCTGATTTCACTCGCCCCTAATCCCAATACGACACCCCCCCCCCTTCCGTCCAACAATCCAAACCGCTGACTTCTGATTTCTCAACGTGCAGGGAGAGAAGGCGATGACGGAAGATTTGAAGTCCGTGCGTGATCAGGTCTCTGCAGCACTTGACTCTCTTATCGCGTGTCGGACTGCAATGGAGCCATATTCAGGCGTTGAGGAGTTGTGCACCTACTTCCAGTACACTCTGGACTCAGCTGCGTACGAGACGTTGCGGTTAAAGCGGATTGAAGATGAAGAGAACGAGAAGAGGGCGGCAATGGAGAGGGCAAGGCTATATTTCCAGAAGAAGAGTGGGGGGTTAAGGGAAAGGATTCTTTGGGATTGGTCTCCGGTCTGGCAAGTTCTGTCGACAAATGAGCAGATTTTCAGCTTACTACCGGAGACACCTTGGTGTCACGACGGTAATCGCGATAATCGCTCCCCACGCTTTGAAATGAAACCACTGTATTTCTGAAATTTAGGTGTTTAATTTTACTTCGTATTCATTCGTGAAGCTTCACCTCGAAATCTCTGACAGAGGAGACTGTATTCTCGGGGTCGTGGGTGCAGTAAAGGAATTGGACACTAACGCAGTCCTCCTTTAAACTCCACTGCAGAACTTGAATCCCGGGAAGTGCGACTGCGTTTGCTCTCTGATCGAGTGCTTCCTGTTCAGCCTGTTCTTCTGCTCTTTGCGATGAAGGTGTACTTTGCAACAGAATATGGAATGTTCCGGCCACTCTCATGTCCAGAGTACGGGTTAAAGGCGGACTTAATCCGTGGTGTGTGCATGGACGAGCTGAGGGTGGCTAGGGTGCTCCACATCCTTGTTACCCAAGGCCCGTACTGCTGCGCTTTTCTAGGGAGATTCGAGCGGGCGGATCTACTACACAGGCTACAGGTGGAGACGACACTTATCAGACAGGGACGCGGGGATAATCTCGTCCGCGGGATGTTAACTTGGGTGACGACCACTCAGTCGAGGGCATTGCAGGACTATGCTGCTCATAGCCCTACTGACTTTCAGGAGGCGTGGAGGATAACGACGTATGGTGGATGGGCGTCGCAGGCGAAACAGTGGGCCACTGCTTTGTTGAGGAGGGAGGATCGGGATTTGGAGTGGGTTGCAGGTCCAGTGACACTGTTGGGAAGCGACGAAGTACTCTTCCTAAAGAAGTTGATGCGTGACGCTATTGACAGACTTGTAAACGCGCTTCGGGATGAAGACGGTACTGATTGGGAGACACGGGAGGGGGGCGGCCCGGAAGTATTACAGGGAGGGAGTGCCACGACCGCGGCCAAGCAGCCGGTCAGTGGACGTGAGGTTCATACACCGTTGGAGAGTGACGTTGTGTACCTGGCTGTGACCCCGAAATTGGGCTGTGTCACGAGAACTGACACAGCTTCAGCTGTCACGCCGACGGGGTCGCCCATGGGTGTGGAACCATTGCGGCCAGCTGGTCTGGACGGGCTGGTCAGGGGATGCGGGTCAGAGAAACGCGCTGAAGAAATCACAGAGGTTCGAGTGGGAAGCTTTCCGGGTGGACAGAGCAGGGCAGGGGGATCCTCTGTGATCCAGATTGAAATTGACCGCGGGTGTGCTGGACTTCCTACTGAGAGTGGAGAGACTCGGGTTGGGCCGGGGGTGAACGTACCGATAGTAGGGGCAACGAAGGAGGCGAGTCTTGCGGACTGGATGGAATTGGTTACGTTGCCGAGGGAAGAGACGACGTTGCCGAAGACATGTAGCGACCGGGTTATAAAAGACGACGACGACGGAGGAAGCGAGAACAAGGGCTTGATGGAAGTGTACGAGTACTTGCAGATAGAGAGGCTACTGGCACAGTTGCCGGCCAAGGGAGGAGGTACCGCACGGAAACCAGAGACGGTGTTCTACAGTCACTGTATGAAGGAGATCGAGGTCTCCCACGAGGCCATCAGGGGATTGAAGAGACTTCGGACCCGCCTGGGTAATGATATTATCGACTTCGTGATGTCACGAGTGTATCTGACATACCCTGGGAAGCAACGTCACGAGATACACATCGTCAGTTCGCGGGTTAGCACGCATTGGAGAGGGTCGTTACACAACGACGCAGATCTCCGAAAGTTTGGTGAGACTTGGTTGCAGCCCGCTCCAGGCGTACGTGCAACGCAGGTTAAGGACCTCATTCTTCCATGGGTTTGCGAGGGCCACTGGTCCGTCCTAGTGTTCCGGACTGGAGCCGTCCTCCATATGGACTCCAGCGCGGGCAGCTGCCATCATCCGAATACAGAGCACCTGGATTTTGTGAGGTGGATATCTACTGCGTGGCAGTGTCTTCGAGGAGTGCAAGCTCATCTTGTGGAGAATGCCGTGTCCGTGCCGGTGTTCCAGCAACTAGAAGACTACGAGTGCGGGCACTTTAGCATTCGGAATGTCATTATATATCTGAAGGTAAACAGTGCTACCCTGAACCAACATCCTTTCCCCTCTTCCACTCTCTATCCTCTCCTGTCCCTCTCATTTCGAGAAATGGATATTAGTTTCTCTGGGAATTGCTGTGACATTGGAAAGTTGATCATGTGGGGTTGATGCGGGAATGTCTCTTTGTAGTACCGGACAAGTTTATCTACGTCAGTGGACGGATACGAGGCTCTGCTGAAGGCGGCCAGTGCGAAAGAAATGAGCATCGAGATACTGGTCTTGTTGTCGAAGGAGATGAGCCCTACTGCCATGGACAAACGCCTCCCTCCTCCGTTTTGCCCGCTTGCAGACGACGATCCAGACTCTGGGGGGAACCTCGACGTCCTGCTGGATGAAGCCAGAGGTTCAATCTCTCCTAGCGAGGACCAGATGCCTTGACGGGTTCATTCTGCGGAGGGAATAGCTTTGGAGTTTCAAAATTTCGAGTCTCCTGCTTGTTTAGGTGGGGATGACAGGAGATGCTGTACAGAGACGGTCCGGCAAAGTAGGTTCTAGACATCATTCACAGTGAACGTATTATAGCTCTGTAAGACTTTGTAAATCCTGGGGACACTCTTTTGAAATGCTGCGGGTTTTTTTTTTGTGGATTACAGCATCAGGTATGTGACTGTAAATGCGCTCGTGACACTAGGAATGTGTTGGAAAAGGGGACGGCGTCCTCTCTGTGCACTGATAGAGGCTGGTTTCCCCATACTCGTGACGAAGAAATGAACAATGGAGTCTTTTTGATAACCAAAGTGAAGTCTCCAGCAGGGACAGCATGCGAATTATTCCCAGTAGCGTGGTATGGTGGGTCGTCACATGGAATGGCCTTCCCATACACCCCTCAAACACGATTCCTTTAAGCAACATACATGTCTGCCATGTACTTGTAAACTACAGCGAAGAGGTGTAAACGAACAACCGTATTGTCAGAACAACGCACAATCATTGCATATTACTCAATTTTATGTACCACTAACAAGGAATGAGGGGCTCATTCGGAACAACAGTAAACTGCGCGAGGAGGTTGGATTTCGAGCGTATTTCGGTTTTTCTCAATTCATTGTGGACTTCCAAGGCACTCTAATAAGGAAGCCAACTATGTATAACTCCGTGATGTCACGGCTGGTGAGAGAGAGGAGAATAATAAAAAAAGTAAGGGTGATATCATTTTATACAACCTACTAACGTTATAGTCACAAACAATTAGTAGGTTGTCCTCGTAGTGAACGCCCTAATGAATTATGTTTTTTTGGAGTATTATTGTAATGTACTGTTAAGGAGTATCACCGTGACACGTAAAGGGCGTGACAATGGGGAGGGAGGTTCCCGTGACATGCGGATCTACTACGAAATTTCGGTAGAAACGCAGTATAACTCGGGAGCAATTTCAGTCGAAATAAAAACTGTGGGTTTAGGGGAGATCACGGACTAAATTACAAACGAAGACGATAAGTTGGATAATGGGAACAAGAGGAGGTATTTAACAAATTTAAAAAAAAGGAAAGAAAATACAAAATTCTTTAGAGTCAGAGATGAAACTAAAATAGAGAGATGAGGACGATAAATCATATAAAAATGAAGATAAACACACATCTATAATGGAAAGTTCTACAAGAAATATTTGAAAACTACAAGGGAAAGAAAGTAAAGGAAGCCACTACAGTGGAGACCGAAATGAAAAGAAAATTGGAAATGAAAATGAAAAGAAATAAAAATTAAGATGATTCCGACGGAGACAAAATGGAATAAATTTAAAAATAAATAGAGTAAGAAGATAGGGTGGACAAATTAAAAGGGGGAAGTATAAAAAATAAATTTAAAAAGGAAGGCTCCGGTAAATACCACCAAATATCGTTGACATTGGAGGAAAACGAGTGGTGCAATTTAGAAACATAATTATGGACGGAATATAAGAACGTGCAATGGAATGGTAGATTTTGGAGGAATAGTACACTATCAAAAAAGGAAGCAAAGGGAAGATAAATCCGTCAACCATTACAGATAGGAGTGCAGAAAATAATAAGGGTCAGTGGGAGTTGATAATAAAAACAAATTGTAGCAAATATAGGGGGGACAACATAAAAAACGTAAGGGTGAGAAATAAAATTTGAAGAGGAAGGGAAGGAAAAGCCACTAAATATCGTTCACATAGGAATAAACGAAGGGGTGGAAATTAGAAACATAATTCTCGGCGACGAATAGGAACGCGGAGTGGAATGGACAAAATTAGAGGATGAGAACCCTTATAAAAGAGGGATCAATGGGAAAATAAGCCCATGAAATATTCGAAATAGCATGTTAAGATAATAATAAAGAGGAGTACGACATGAAGAAAAAATGGGGAGCTCGAAAAATGTTATGGACAAAATAAAAAGGGTAAAAAAATAAAAAAAAACATTTAAAAGGAACGCGAAGTAAATCCCACTAAATATCGTTGACATATGAACAAGCCATGGTGTGCACTTTTGAAACTTAATTATCGGCAAAATATAGGAACGCGGAGTGGAGTGGTAGAAATTAGAGGATGAGGACACTAATAAAAGAGGGATCAATGGGAAAATAACCCATGAAACATTAGAAATAGCATGTTCAGATAATAATAAAGATGAGTATGACTTGAAAAAAAAATTGCTTCTCGAAAAATGTTATCGACAAATTAAAAAGGTTGAAAAAAAATAAAAAAATTTAAAAGGAACACGAAGTAAATCCCACTAAATATCGTTGACATATGAATAAGCCATGGTGTGCACTTTTGAAACTTAATTATCGGCAAAATATAGGAACGCGGAGTGGAGTGGTAGAAATTAGAGGATGAGGACACTAATAAAAGAGGGATCAATGGGAAAATAACCCATGAAACATTAGAAATAGCATGTTCAGATAATAATAAAGATGAGTATGACTTGAAAAAAAAATTTGCTTCTCGAAAAATGTTATGGACAAATTAAAAAGGTTGACAAAAAATAAAAAAATTTAAAAGGAACACGAAGTAAATCCCACTAAATATCGTTGACATACAAATAAACGAAGGTGTGCAAATTAGAAACATAATTCTCGGCGAAAAACAGGAACACGGAGTGGAATGGTAGAAAGTAGAGGATGAAGATCCTAATAAAAGGGGCCTTGTTTTACGTGGCGTTTAGAGCCAATACATATATATGTTATGTAGGGAAAATTCTAGTGCCTCGAGTGTGTTGCGAGTTTTTCAATGGGAATTCAGGGAACCCCGGATTAGGTTTCCTACAGATCGTTGCCTCGGAACATTGAATTCGCATACACGGGCTCCCTCGCGTACTATCCCACGTCATCGACGTCCATTGATCGTGACACATGGGGTCAGCATTCGGGCGCCAGTGTTTCGCGCGTGCCGGAACCCGAACGCTACAGACCAGTTCTTGTGGAGATCGGGAAGAGGAGATTGCGCGGTGTTTGCGAGAACCCAGTTTTATTTGAGGAGCGACTATGGACATGGAGAGTTGGGGTGGGAAATACGGGGAGTGTATTCTCGATTCAGGTTGCGTCAAGTCATTGGAGTGCGGCGACTAGAACGTGCCGCGCTTTCAAACACCGCTTGCTCTTCTTCTTGGAGCAACGTTGGAATCACCGGCTGCTGTGGAGGGCGTCGCCATCATACTCCGTGCGCTCCCAAGTTTCAGAACTTCGTAAGCGATTCAACTATTCTGCTCCACCATCTCTGTTTCAAACTTTCAAAATTAGGGGTTTTGGGTTCGCAGGAGGTTAGGTTTGCGCCTCTCTAAAATGTGTACTACAGAGGAGATGAGCCGTTAATCGAGTAGAAGGTGTTGTGGGTTGTAGCGACCGGGTTTGCACAGTGCATTCCTTTTATTTGCGCTCCTGATTTGGACATTTCCTTCAGAGTTCGGGGTTGTCTTTTTCGTTGGGGCGGAGGGCAGGAAATTACTGCATCTTAGGGTTTCTGAGCACTTGAATTTCAGGAAGGGCATGTTGGGAATGAGAGGAGGTCATTATGTGGAGCTGAATTCCCGTGTTGGACTCTGTCTAGCCAGAATTGCATGTAATAGCTGCCGTGTTGGCCGGTACTCTGATTGGTTGAATGTAAGACTAATCGCTTGGGGGATCGTCGCTGGGCTGGAAAGCAGAAACTAGGGAATTGAGTATAGGGTTAATATGCAGTGCTGTAATGGCTTGCCCAAATCCCTCCAGTTACGTTCTAGGTATTTAGGATAGGAGCGGAAAGCTTTGACTCCTAGGCTAATTTTATTTGAAGGGCGGCATACCGCATAGGTGCAACATTTCAGATGACGTACGACGCTTGTGACACTGGCCTCTGTCAAGTTAGAAGCACTTACGACATTGAGGGTCATTGGGTTGTACTTGCTAAACCACTGCATTATCTGATACCCCTTTCCTGTATGGTACAGAGTTACATGGAATTTTAGGTGGTCTATTGGTCTCATCCTAGTAACGCGGATGGTGCGTCGCAAGGAGGGAGACATGGTGGACACGGGGTCCGTGACACTGCCGGTGAAGATTTATGAACGTCTTTACAGCGTGGAGTACCCAGACCAGCAGAAAGTGGAGGAACTCATGCTCGAGTTTGCAACAAAGTGCAAAGGGGATAAGAAACCAGGTGCTAATCGACGGTTCTTTGTCTGCATTTATTGCGGCAAGGATGATTTCAGCAATAAGCTACGGCTGAATCAGCATAGGTACGAGGATGGTTGTCCGGAAGCGAAGTATCCGGACGGGAGGCAAGCACTACTGCTTCCATATCCGGATTTTTTACAAGGACAAGGGAAGATGGTGCAGAGCTTGGTGAAGGGTGTCACAGTTCCTCCGAGGTCCACAGAGATACGGCAGGAACGTACTATCGCGAAGACGACGGGGATTCCACAGAGGAGAGATGAGTACGATGAGGACTTCGCTTCTCTTGACAATTTACACCACGGCGTCTCGGCCACGAAGAACCAAGGCAGTGTCACGGGGGCACCAAGTCCGGTGTCAGATGCCGTCCTTCGTCCCGGAAGCGATTTGCTTTGTGGCCTGGCACCCCCCCCGAAGAACACAAAAATCATTGGGAGGACCGTTCAATCCGGCGCCAAGGCTGTACCGATCCGGAAACAGACCCAGACAGGGAAGCAAGTGTTGCAGGGCGATCGTAACGCAAGGAATGTTGGAAAGTTGAGTGCAGGTCACGAAGTGCCCAAGGGGAAGAGACCAAGCGGAGAGGTATCACAAGACGGAGAGGAGACGGTGCGTAGATCTAAGAGAGCATGTCGTCATGTATATTTCGAAGGTGACGGTGCGCTCATTAATTCAGGCATTGAGGGACCAGACAGAATGCGTGGGGCGAATCCACAGTGCACCGTGTCGCGGCAAACATCGAACTTTGAATGTGAAGGTCTTGATACTTTGGCGTGGGCCTCGATGTTATTGGCGATGGCTGCCAATGAGTACCAGGGCGGGGGATTGCCACTTTCTTTGACAACAACAAATATGAATGTAACCACGAAAGCTGGACCAGCGACCACGTCAAGAGGGGGTGCGCTCAAGCTGAAGCTTCCTAAGAAGGGCAGTGCCACTGTTGGTATAGGTCCTGCACGGCTGGACACGGTCCCTCATGCACCCCCGGGGAAACGTGGAGCGGGTAGAAGCTACGCCGCACCTGTCGCGGTGCATAAACCGGCCGGGGACAAGATTGCCCACCTCTTGGCCGCAACAGAGACGGGAGAAGAATGCCAAGACGAGCAGTATGCAGGACCGTACAACGTGGTGACGAACCCAGCGGGAGTAATAGTGGCTTATGGTGGGAAAAACCAAGGACCCAGGGCCCGTGACACTGCGGGCAAGGTGCCCCGAAACAGATCTGTTGAGGAAGCAATTTCGAGCATGGTCGCCTGGGAAGTTGAATTTGACACGAACATAAGGTTGTCGCAGTACTGGACCGAAGGCCATGGAACACCCAACCCGGCGGCGTTCCATCCCGAACTAGAGCCCACTTTATTGGCTCAGGAAGAAGTCCTCCGTGATTTTGAGAGAATGCATCTCTCAATTGCGCAACAGAAATCTGATGACAGAGTCTCTAAATTAGAACCCCCCGCTCCCCCAACGGAACCACCTATGTCTGGCCTCTATTACTTGCGCACAGTCGAGGACGCCGTGGAACTGCCGTGGTCGTGGGATTGTGACGGTGCGGATGACTTCAGAAGGAAGTGGGATTCATCATTCTTAAGTGCCGCGTTCCGAGAATCGCTCATGGGATGTCTGTGGTGGTGGACTGCTAAAAAGGTAACTTACACCAACAATGATCCAAGTTTGTTTAAAACGTTGCAAGTGATAATACGGTTACTGTAAGCAAGCAATGACTATACAGCCGAGCAGTATGTGTTCGGCGGTTGTTTCCAGCTCGTACGAATGCCATGTCAAGTGGTGTGCTTGACAGTATTCTGTGTGACCACTTACAGACGGACAAAAATCTGCCGAACAACTTGAAGGCGGTGCGGGACCGGATTTCCACAAGCATAGAGAACCTCGTGGCAAGCATGACCGCGAAGGAACCATATCCCGAGCTAGACGCCCTGTGCGCATATGTCCAGTGGGTCAAAGAATACGCAACATACGAGAAAGAGAATTTGGAGTTCAGGGAAAGAGTCGAGGCGGAGAATAGAGCCGACCTTGAAATCGCCATGGCGGAATTCAGGAGGCGACACGCCTGGACAATAGAACAAATTGTTTGGGATTGGTGCCCGTTTTGGCAAATCCTGATGGACAATCCAGATGTTTTGAAGGACCTGCCGTCTCTGCCATGGATACACGACTGTGAGTTCACTGTAACGCATACTCCCCTTCTCATTGGATGAACCTCTGGTTTTGTTGGTTACTTCTCTTGCGCGCCTGCGTCTTTGTATACCCGGGATGCAATACTTGATCGGGAGAATTCATTTTTTTCCGCAGTGCCTGAGTCCGGAATGGTGCGGCAACGCCTTCTGCAAAATCGAGCAGGTCCGGTGGAGCCGGCGTCCCTTGTTTACGTCTTAAAGATATATTTCTTGTATGAATACGGTCCCTTTCGTCTACTCGCGTGTCCTTTGTACGGGGTGTCGGAGGAGATTATCTGTGAGGCCTGCAGAGAAGAGAAGCGTATCATGCGGGCAGTCTCCATGTTTGCCCACCAAGGGCATATCTACTTTGCAGATGCGGGGCTCGAGGGCCGACAAGTTGCACTCCATCGACTGAAAGCAGTGATCACGGCAATACGAGACGGAGAAGGGGACGACTTCGTGCAGGACGTGATGAGGTGGATCAGGAACGTACAGTTTCGTGCCCTACAGGACCACGCCACCATGAATTCATTCCAATTTGACCAGGCGTGGTGCGCGAAAAGTCTACGTCATTGGGCTGAACAGTGGGAACCGTGGCTGACGTCGTTGCGCACCAGAGAGGAACGTGACATTGGATGGGTGCCCGGACCTTACACTCCTTCTTGCAGCGGTGAGGTGGCATCCCTCCGTAATGACATCCGTCGACTTGTTGCTAAGATTGCCGCGGCTACAAGGAAGGAAGACGACGCCCAGTGGCAGTGTCACGAAAGAGGCAATGTTGAGGGAAGTCAACAGTGGGTGTCCTCCCGTCAGCCCGAGGAGACGCAGAGTAACCTGGACGCACCGGATGCGGGGATTGGAAAAAACAAAGAATCGGACTCAGGTTTGGAAGCCGCCACCGACCCTGCTCGTGAAGTAAGTGTTACGCCTGACGTCTCGTTGAAAACCCCCCCAAGAAACTTGGCTGACAGTAGTCTTACTTGTGAACTTCAGCGTGCGAGTGGGGACGACATTGCCGAGTCGAATTTAAGTAAACCAATGACGCCTGAACCGGTGATGACTACCACGCTCACCTCGCCGATACAGGGCGTTTCGTCTGAAGCATGTGCCTTTGCCGCTGCCGGGAAGGGAGATCATCACAGCGGTGTGTCGGTTGGTGGGTCTGACGCAGCCGAGTCGGAACATGGTCTTCCGAAGGAGGTCGCACCAGAGGCGGAACCATCTCTGAGGGCCCCTGTGACGGGCACGGACTATCGAGAAGCAGGAGTCCGTGACAGTGACTCCGGAGCTCCCGAACCGGGCGCTGGAGATGCTGACGGGAACAACCCATATACGTTTGACGGTACGGGATACGGAGCGGATGTCGAGACACGTACCTCTGAAGGCGAAGGGCGCGGTGACACAACAACTGTCCGGACTCCCCCGGAATCCCAATTCACCGTGACACTACGCAGTGGAAGTGAAGACCAGGTTGAAGTACATAGGGGACGGAGGTCGCAAGAGTGTCCAATCCCGAGATTGTTCCCCGAGATCGCGCACGACATAAAGTCCAAACAGGAGTCACCAGCAGAGGAACTCTGTATGACCGTGACACAGGTGATGCGGAGCGTAGAAGGCGTCCAAGGGGTCGATGTAGAAGCACCCACGTTTGAGGGCTCCTTCTCTCAATGGATCAACGGGAATTCGGTCCCTGTTGCACTTACCCCTGTCAACGGAGTATCAATCCATTGCGGACGTTCGCCGGATATAGTGTCACGTGAAGACGGTTTTAAGAACTGCCCTCTGAATCTCTCACAGAAGTTCCAGGAAGAGGGCCAATCCGAGGCCGTGGAGCACTTGATAGGCTTATCAAGCCATTCCGATGACGTCCAGAAGAACTTGAAGCCGTGCATAGCGATGGCGCCTACAACAGATGAGCATACTAAGGAGACGGAAGGGTCAGTAGCCCCAGCATGTGGGAGTGAGCGACGTGTTGGAGATGTTCAATTCCCAGGTCTGTCCTTGGAGGAGGTTTACCGCGTTCTCAAAGTAGACGATCTCTTAAAGAGCGTACCCAGAGGTGGAGAGGGTTCTATTAGGAAGCCCGAGACTGTATTTTTCAACCAGTGCGGGAAAGAAATAATACTGAAACACAAGACTGTTCGGGACCTCAAGCATGTCAAAACGCGCCTTGGAAACGACATCATGGATTTTGCGATGTCACGGCTAGTATGGGCTGCTGGTGAGAACTTGCCGGACCACGTCCACATTGTGAGTTCTTATGTAAGTTCTATCCTTCCCTCAACCATGGACGGTCCCGATGAAGTGGAGAAGTTTGCGCGGAAATGGTTGACACCCCCGGCAGGTGTGGACCCACAAAGTGTGCAGGACCTCATAATTCCGTGGGTGTGTTGCGACCACTGGTCGATTCTAGTTCTTCAACGAAGTGCGTTGCTCCACTTTGACTCCTCGAGCGGAATTCATAAACCCAGAGGAATTCACTCAGAGTTCTGGCGTTCCCTGTCGAAGGCCTGGCAATGTCTCCTCGGCGAACCCAGGCAAGAGACTGAAGAGGTTGTCACTGTGGAAGTCACCCAGCAAACCGGGAACACCGAGTGCGGCCACTTGTCCATACGTAACGCCATGCTATACCTGAAGGTGAGTACATTTCCCGTGCATGGAACGCCCACTCCGACTCCACCTTGCGAAATATCCCGTGACACTGCGGTTCCATGACACTAACTTCTGACCTTTGTGGACCTGAACGTGTCACAGGATCGCGCGAAGGATCCATCTGCGACAACGGTGCAGCTCTCCGAAGATTACTTGCAAGCATACAACATTAGAGACTTCAACGTCGAGATGATGGTGCTACTCGCGAAAGAACTGGACCCTCGTGTTAGAGACACTAGATACATTGCTCCGTTCTGTCCCCTGAAACACAAAAATCCTGGTCAAAAAGATGACGCTGACCTCCTGATGAATGGGGAGTGTGCTCCTGCACGGAAGCGTAGACTAAGGGTACTGAAGAAGCTATAGTGCGGGGCCGCGGGCGAAGGACAGTGGTGACATTGGCACGATCAGTAGGGACGGAAGTAGGATTTCCGGGCGGGACGCTCCCTCCATAGGATCCCCTAGCGTCACTTTGTAATCCCGGTATGTGAAGTGGCAATCGCGTTTATAAAGTAAAGTACGTCGTGACTGCATTTGTTTACTACCTATTTATTCAATCCGGGCGAGCACCATCCCAGACGCGTGTTGTGACACTGGACCCCAAAATGCTTTATCCCGTAAACAGCACTGTGAATGCGACTGAAAATAGGTTTATGGCATATTTGTCCTTTACCCACGAGACATTTGATTTTTCATTACAAAACAAGTGCCCTATACAGAGACCACGTAATACAACATGGAAAAGCCACTCTATGAAATACATGGAACTGCGGACGAAGAAAACCAAGACGAAGAAGACCAATCCTCGCTGCCATCGCTAAACACACTGCCCTAGTCTGCACTGTGATTGCTAACATTATCCGCCGCCTCCTCGCTCATTCCTAGGTAGAACTCTTCCCATAGACAATGAGCCTCTGCGTTGGTCCACTGCTCTCCCGCAACATCTTCCAGTCCGTGGTCGTCCGCGTCGAAACCCCGAAGACGCACCCCCGTTGCTCCAGACGCCAGACCTTGTGGTCGCAACATTCTAAACCGCCGCTTCCGGCCGACCTGGCCAGTACAAATGCAAGGGACTCGAGGCGGCAGTCCAACCTTCACGGTGAGGATCTTCCTCAATCCGAACACCAAAAACAGTAGCATCACTACCAGTGCAACCACAGTACATAAGAGTACATGGAAAGGGACTCGCACTTCTACGACCACAACCAAGCCAAAGTAGGCCATGTCGAGACCCATGCTAGATCAGTAAGCGACAGGAATCAGCAGTTCAAAGAGGAGAAGAATGAAGAAAAGGTGTCTTATATAGCCGATTGAATGCACTAGCGTCACACACAAGCTAGGTCCTCCCGTGACACTGCCTACTAGACTGACTAATGCCTATGCCCTATGTTCTAGACCTTCTCTATGTCCTATGGTCCCAGACGCCCTCTTGAACTTCTATCCCGGACCTGTGCATACCCCCCGACCCGCTTTGTATTCCAAGACTCTGGATCAAGATCCACAGAATGTCACCTCTAGTCCACACCGGCGACGAAGCTTGCCTGTAGCTTCCAGTAACGCGCTGGCCAAGTTGCCTTCAGTTCTTCCATATACGAAGACTTCTCCGTGGCATTTGTGGACGCGACCATAACACCCTGCTTAGGTCTACAGTACGGATGTAATCTACCGGAAGTGTCGCGCTCCCTCCGCCCCTCACGCTGGATCTTCTCAGTTGCAGCTGCAATGGATGCCCGTTCCATCAAAACGCAGTCAGTGTTTGGCTCCACAGTAGGTCCGCCCATGCTGTTCTCTCGGACGGTGTTGATACGCGTGTCTTTGTCCACGGCCCCATCGCTGCTCACAGAGAAGTCTTCGACCACATCATCTTTGACAGTGTCACCCTGAGAAGCCCAAGATATAAGGAACTCGACGACCTCCTCTTCCAGAGAAACTATACTATCCTCGGCCATGATGCGTCTCTCGATAGAAGAAGAGAAAAGTTGCAAAGAGAGAGGACTAACCAAGTTCAGGTCTCTTTATGATGCCCGACGAATCCACGTATTAGTGTCATCTGAAAATGGACCTAAAGCCGTGTCCAAAAAATGGATGTAACACTATGTGAGAAAGACTAATTAATCCATAATCTACCTATCTAACAGGAGAACCGTGAGAAGTAGCCTGCCCCTTAAGGGAGATGGCTATTTCCATGTGACGTTCTCTCGTTCCACGAAGATATGAACAAAAGTACATGAGACAGATGGTGGAGGTAGGGTCGCCAGTGTCACAAGCAGTGCCCTAACTATATTCATGTCTATACGAGAGTACCAGTTCCTCTACCTAGACACCCATTTTCAGCCGTCTGAACGCCGGCTTAAATCCCCTCTCAAGGAAGTCCTTGTCCCGCACCAGACTGAAATCCCTGCCATCTTCAACAGTACGTAACACTGGGGAGGCTACAAGAGGGTGCAGTGTTCCCGACCGCATCTCTGCCTTCAATGCCTTTATTCTCCCTACAGCTTGGTTTAAATCTGCAACGAGGTGCTCCATGAGCAATCGCTCCCCGTAAACTTCATTAGATAGTGTAATCACCAATTGCACTAGAGATTCACTTAGATCCGTGGTCGTATTGGTTGTCCGCGCCGGGGTTTGGACAGGTGTTGCCACGGGGCTTGAGTCTCGCAAAGGAGAACTCGGGAGCGACTCTTGGCAATTCAGAAGCATTTGCATCCCCCCCGTGACATTACCTGCTTGTTTGCCGCAAAATCGTGCTATGGTTCCCTCCGCTATGTCTGGTCGTAACATTAGTAGTACCTTCACTACATGCTTGCACAAGTTCCCTCTCTGAGCCCAAATACAGTTACATCCTGCCCATTCCTCGCCAGGATTGTGAACCACGTAACGTATGTGGCGATGTTCTGTTGAAGTAACCAGCGCACAATTCCCTGGTTCCTGATCGAAAGAGACGTCCGAGTCAAGAATTTCACGAGCCTTCAAGATTGAAGATGTCGCGTAATCCTGCATCTTCTTGTTATCGATGAATCCCTTCTCCTTTCTCAGGGACTTGTACCAGTAATGGTCGTGGACGTCCTCAGTGAGAGCAGTAACTGTCCAATCGACACGTCTCCCGTGCATACGGCTCCTTTCAGACTTCAGCATGGACTTCAGGAAGCCATGATAGCCCTCAATAGCAGCGTTGGTATCCTGACCTGCATAGGGCAGGTTGCGGTAACCAACAACCCACATTTGGACTTTCCCCAACCACTGCTTCTCCATGTACTTCCAGAACTCTTTCTCTGCCGGGTACTTCTTAGATAGGGCGTCCAATTTCTCCCTCGCCCAGGCCTCCGACGCTTTCCCGGGTGGAGCCGTCCTGTCGTACATTATCTGTCCGAGCTCACGGAGCACTTCCCCACGACGGGCAATGTTCGAAATCTTGTAACATGAATGTTTTTGCCATGCTCGGCGAACATGCCACAAGCACAGGAACACCGGTGTTTGCGGCCAGACCTTCCTGCAAGTACAGTAGAACATGCAGTTTGATGTCACATTGAAATTGGCTTCGCAAAATTCTTCCGATCGCACTCGTGAAATCGTTTGTATTAGTTCGCAAGAGTGTAAAAGCAACGTAGATTCACTGCGTACTAGTAGTGGCACATCAAGCTTCAGTGGATGTCATTTTCTCTGTGGCTAGCATCGGTAGTCTACAGTGTAACGAGCAGTCACGGGACCCTGAAGAGACGTCGTAGCTCTGTTACGATTTAAAATTCCTTTTTGCGGTTTCATCTGAACAAGTTGAGGTTCCTCTATGTAGGAACAGTAACACACTGAACCAGAAGCAGTGATATGCGAAACTTACGTGAGCGCATTAATTTCACCAGGGGCACAGTCAACAATAAAAGCTGAAGGATTCCACCCAGGGCACGTCGTAGCCATGTTCTGGTTAAGTGCGGTCATCCACGGCGTTAAGTCCTCCTCTCCGCATCTTGATGTGAGGACCCAACCTACCGGGATCCCTTGGTGCCACTCATCAAACACCATTAAGGTGTACAGAGGAAACTGCATTAGTGTCACGGTAGTCCAGAGTATTAGTGTGCTGGAATGTCTCGTATATAAGGAACCGTACAATTGTAAAGTAATTGAGGCCGTAAGTAGTTCTCATAACGCATGGAAAGTAGTACTGTGGGAGTATGAAGTGCTCACCTTCTTATCGTTTGTCCCAAAGGTAGCATCTATTGACACACCGCCACCATTCCCGTGTTTTGCCATCATTAGTCTCTGCCAAGGTGTTTGAATACCAATAGTGAAGGGCATGTTTTCACCATTTAGTTGCCCCTGCACCTGGACTGGACTACCTAAGTTGGTCTCGCTGTAGTAAAAAGTCTTGTCAGGATTCTTTTGAACCCACATTCGTACGCTTTGTGCGTCATTTGGATTGAGCATGTAGGTCTCACTCGCAAGCTTCTGGGATATGTTCCGTATGTCCTTCCTTGTTATGAGGAGATCTCTCGTGACATCCTTCCCATCAGCCTGCCACTTCCGAAGGAATTTCAAGTGCTTCTTCATAATCTGATGAGCGTTGTATCCCTCCCGCAAGCACCCGTCAACAAAATCCTTTATAACAGGAGAGAGGTGGGCTGAATAAGCACTACGGTCGCCAATTTTCAGTCCCCCGTGAACAAGAAATCCGTTTTCATCTACGTGCTTTCCCTGTAAAATACACACTTCCGATACATGCGGCGCATGCAGCAGAACCTTGACTGTGAACCTCGCAGTGCAGCCCCGCTTTATCGAGAGACCCCACTTCTTCTTGGAGTCCCTCTGTTGCTTTCGAGTACACCCTTCCTTCTTAACCGTGACACTGTCGGACGCTTGGAGGCCACATGTTCCTGTCTCAGAAGCGATGTCACCCTCCAATTGCATGGAGCCTGGATCATGCAATTCCGTATCACCTTGCGGTCCGTGCGATGTCTGACTCCCGCAGTCCGTGACATCACTTTGCGTGGAGTCTGATGCCGTATGGACGGCAGCAAGTGCAGCACAGGGAGATCCCTGTATAGTATCCCTACTTATTGCCTCAGAAAATCCTGTTCCTGATGCCTGCGACGAATCGAACGCAACAGAGGACTGCGATCCCTGTTCCTCCCTCCATGACACTGACGTCGTAACTACATCTTGCTCCGTGACACCCAGAACTTGGGCAGTGGTCACGGCCCCTTCTTTGAGACTTTCCGGAGGGTTCAGTGAATGAACGAGTTCACTCCATGGGGCACAAAGCTCTGTTAGCACTGAACCAATCCCCTCCATGGACGAGGACACAGGCTTCGGGCTCCGCCCTGTGCCACGTCTCTTCGTGACACCCTTCGCTGTACCCCTCTTTGGAGATTTCGGGATCTTTACTGCGGCATTCAAATCGGGGAGTTTCTTCTTCCTGGGTGCACGACTACTTTTTTTCTTAAGTGTTACAGTGGGGTTGTCATGTATGCCTGAATCAGTCCCGTCGGTACCTTGAACACTGTCAGCAGCACTGTCGGACACATTGTCTGAGATGGGCGCCGGTTTCGCACATCTCTTATTCCGCAAGTGCGTTGGATGCTTGCTCTTTGATTTAGCGGGACATACCGGGTCTACCACGTCTGCGGAGGCCTTCTTCCGGGGGGCTCTTCGACGCTTCACAGGACTTGGTTCTACCTCAGGAATCGAGTTCAAATCCAGCGGAGATGTTGGCTTCTGCTTGAATTTTCGTGGATGCTTCCTTTGTTTCTTTCCTGGGGGAGACTTGGTGGACCCCGGATGATCTTCCCCCCTTGGCAAAGAAGAGACGCTGAATTTCTTTCTGGGCTTCGGCAGGAGGTCGGCTGTGATGTCTTTTACAATTCCAGAAAAATCCTCGGGTCCGTACTCACAGTGCCACCTGCATCGGGACATGGAGTATGTCACAATTATCTCTGAGGCATGATAAACACACGGACTAAGGTGGAAACTTGTACAGGTGCATACCTAGAGAAATGTAGAGCTGTTCGTGGCCCTCCTCTCTCTTGAGCCTCTGCCTTCGGCTTCTCTTTGGTTTCTCGGAACACACATTGAGCTCCATCTTTTCCCGACTGCATACCAGCCACAAAATGTGGAACTCGCGACGTTGGGATATAACATTGCTGTACCACGAGGTTCTTACCGTATTTTCCACGCCGTGCCCTCCGTTGGAACACCCACAGAAGATCCCTTGAGGTGAATGCTCCTGGAGGCGGGTCCTGCACGGACCGCTCGATTGCCCCGAGCATGGATCGGCCAAAGTCATTGAGTTTGGACGTACTGGACTCCTGAGTGCTGGCATCGGCATCTATAGAAGACCGAGTACTCGATGCGGGAGGCAGCCCATCCATCGACATCGAAGCCTATGGAACCGGAGGGGAGTATAATGTAGTCCACGATGGTGTCGAAGTTTGCAACGAGGAGATGTCACGACTGTTTCCAGACGGGTCTAAACGTGCGCCGTAACCCGGAACCCTAAACACGCCACCCTAAACACACGGAGCATGGTTATTGGAGGGCTAGATTAGTATCTGCAAACCCAACACTTAATTCATTAATTCACAAAACGAAGGCGTTGGGTCATCGGCACATGCAGACCTTCTTTATTCGCCTCTAAACCACAGCCCGTTGCCATGATGCTGTGTGAATACCTCCCAGGAGTAATAAACCGCATCAACTGTACATGAGTAGCTGCCAATGATGAGGTTTGAAGTGACCCTCAAGCAATCGGCGGAGTTATATCCCGACCAACCAGTTCCCGCCCAACTTCGATGCAGCCGTCGACGTCGGCGCAACCTCCCTTAAACCGTCGAAGTTGTACAAGGCGTGCAAGGAGATCGCGACATCAAAGTGGCGAGGTTTCAGTGCGCTCAGTGCTCTTCGAACAGGACGCCCAAAACAAGAGAAGCCTAAAGCGAAGCCCAAAACAAAAAAAAGTGATACACCCTCAACCCTAATGCGAGGGTAGTGTCACGAGCATGGTGCATGGGGGCTTCAGGGGCCATGGCCATGGCCATGGCAACGGGCCATAATGGCCATGGCATGCCCAATGTCTCGGGGGGGGACGCATGCCCTCGGGACACACGCCAGTGTTCCGACGGGCGGGCTTTAAAACGCGGGGTAAATTACCCCGTGTACCGGCGGCGGGGTAAAACCGGGGCGCAGGGCACGGGTCGCGGGCCCGGTCCAGCGGGCGGACTGGCCACGTAGGCTCCCACTACGGGGGAAATAGCCATCTCCCCCTCGGATCAGGGCAAGAGACGTGCGCCGGAGTCCGTCCCATGCTCGGACCGTTCCAACGAGGTATTACACGGCACTGCCCAGGTCGGGGCTCGTCTCTTGCGGTGTTGGATCAGATGGCGATTGTCTAGGTTCTTGTGCGATGGAATCTAGTGCGATGGCTCTCGTGCTGTGGCTGGTGGTGTTGGGAGTCGTGGCGGGGACTGGATCAGGAGCGGAGGTCGGGGGCACGATCGGATTCTCCACCCTGGGCCGGCTGAGCTACAACTTCGACGTGTACACGCTGCAGTTGGATGGTGTGCTAGGTGGCGGGGATGGTTGGGTTGAGGAGACGCGCGTGACGCTCGGGGAGTCTGTGAGTTACAATGGGCAGCTGGTGGAGGGTCGATGGGGGTCTGCTGTTGTGGAGAGGTTGCGGCGGCAGGGGCATGAGCTTGCAGCTGGGTCGGGAGCGCTGGAGTTGCTTCTCTATGTTTCCGAAGTCGAAGGCAGCCCGCAGTTGTATCTGGATATCCCCTTACAAGGTCAGGGTGGGATTTCTGGTTCAAGTTGTTTCCACACAGTTTAGAATTCGGCAATGTTTAGTAGGAATTACTTGTTAAGAAAATTCGAACTTTGTTCATTGGGAAATGGGATTATGGATTAATAGTGATTTTGTTTTTGTTAGCCGAAGTTTGTCCTTACATTGGTTAAAGAATGTTGTGTTTGGTTTGTTGTTTTTTTTGGATTTTGCAGGTTCTAAGGGGGAGAATCTCGTGACGAGACGCAGACGGCCTATTGCGCTGCGAGAAGCAGAGGGGGCGAATGGTGCTCCGAAGGCTTATCTCAACGACAGGCCGTCAATGAATGGCGATACTATTATATTTGTGTCCACTGAAGAGGACGTTGGGAAGCGTTTGCAGGGCTGGAATGCTGTGTACTCGTTGGACTTTAAAACGTCGGTCACCAAGCGGTTGACTCCACCTGGAGTTACTGACTACAGCCCTGCTGTTTCTCCTTCGGGTAAGGTGGAGTGACTCTGGTGTTGTTGCATTTAGCTCGGAAGAGCATGTTTTGTTTTCAGAGTCAAATTTCGTGCAATGTTGTCGAGGTTAGCTGACAGGAATGGGTTGTGCAGGTGAGTGGGTTGCAGCGGTTTCCAATGAAGGGCGCGGTTGGAAACGAGAGATTGAGGCATTGGACTTGGACTTGTACGTTTTTAAAGCAGAGGATGGGTCGCAAAGACGAATGGTTGTCAGGAATGCTGGTTGGCCCAGCTGGGCGGATGAGAGCACCGTGTATTTTCACCGCCTGGCGGAGGATGGATGGTGGAGCATATTCAAGGCCAATGCGTCTGATACAAGTGCAAATCAAGGTAGCGTCTCACCCGTTGCTTCTTGTATATGCGAGCTTCTGATGTATCTCTGATGTTACTTTTGTTCACGATTTCATCTCACACAGAAGATTGGCAATATTGTGCCTCCAATAGTTGAAGAGGATGTGATTATCACCTTGCAATGGTTTTCGTCTCATATGGTTTACTTAGACCTAATGTGTTTAGGGTTTAGGGAAACTCTTCTGTAGATTGTTGTGCAGGTTGTGAGACTGGGTGTGAGACAATGGGAAGTAAATTTGTGTATTGTGTTAATGAGAACTCAGCTGTGAATGTAGCACTTACAGGTTTAATCCTGGTTTTGGGGGATTACAGAAGCTGAGCGGGTAACACCTCCAGGTGTGCATGCCTTCACTCCGGCGGCTTCAAGGACTGGAAAGTGGATTGCAGTTGCCACTCGACGAACATCGATTCGGCACATTGAGATATTCGACCTGCAAGCAAAGAAGTTCCTCCCCATAACAGCTCACATCAACCCCTCCACGAACCATTACCAGCCCTTCGTGTCTCCCAGCTCAGACAAACTTGGTTACCACAGGTGCAGAGGAATTGACAAGGATGACGGTACCATGGATTTCAGAGTTGAGTATCAAGTATCACCGCTTCCAGGTGTTTCTGTGGTTCGAGTAGCCGGGAGCTTCCCTGTGATTTCACCAGACGGGTCGTTGTTTGCGTACGTTGACAGCGGCGACGACTCGGCTGACTTGGCCGTGATGAAGCTGGATGGCTCACAGAAACGTGTGGTTTGGAACCGGGGCAAAGGCTATGGAACTAACTGGGACCCCACGGGGAGGGGGACAGTGTATGTGACCGAGGGACGTGCCTTTGCGGCTCTGGGGACCGAAGAGCGCATTGTAGCAATCCACAATGCTGATACTGCAAATTTGGATGGCGATGAGACAAGCTCCTCCTATAAATATTTGACGAAAGAAGGCACCAAAAATAATGCATTTCCGGCCCCTTCACCTGATGGCAAATACGTAGTCTTTCGCTCTAGTCGGTTTGGCCACAAGAACTTGTACATTATGGATGCTGTTGATGGAGAGGAGAAGTATTTGCGACGGCTCACTGAAGGACCTTGGAGAGATACCATGCCAGCATGGTCACCCGACAACGAGTGGATTGCGTTTTCATCTAATCGCGTGCACCCAACTGGTACGTTATGCACATCAACTGGTTTGCAGTGTCATATATGTCTTCTGCCGTAAACGTTTCATGTCTTTGAAGATTCGTGGTTAATCCTTTGATAAGAGTACGTTAATGAATGTGAGGGTGTTCAATTATGAACTAGTTTTTTCGAATCCTAAACACAAGCTGTGAGATAGGTGAAGATTGGGTTGCTATCTATCTTTCTAAATTTACTGTACATGTTCAGAGTGCGTTCGTAGTTCATCTTTCATATTATCTGTCAACGTAGTAGAGATTCTGCTAATGTGAGATCAAATACAACGTTGCAGGCGAGAGATCATACAGCTTGTATCTCATCCATCCCAATGGAACCGGCCTGCACATGCTCCTGGACACAGGAATAGGGGGGCTTGCAATGCACCCTCATTTCAGCCCCGACGGGAAGAAGATCGTTTTTACATCCGACTGGGCAGGAGTGTCAGCTGAGCCCATAACTTTTCCCCATTCATATCAACCTTACGGCACTATTTTTGTCATCAACATTGATGGGACCGGGCTCACAAGGATAACACACAATGCCTACGAAGATGGGACACCCACCTGGGGTAACCTTCCCTTGTCTAAAGCAGCTGTTTCCAAGGAAGGTAAGAGGACTGCTTGTGCTTTTGATGACGTATGGTTTATTAACAACACAGCGCATGGCGATTTGCAAGCACGGAGTGGCCAGTGTCAACGAAGATGGGACCCTTACATGCGATTGCCGGCTCAAGTGGGCAGTAGTTATCTCCAGATGTGAAGGTGTTGAGTGTAGAGAGAATGAGAACTTGTGCCATGATATAACCGTAGAGGGACGTTTCCTTACTCTCTGCAGCTTGCTGTGTGTGTAAATGAGAGAATACATGCATAGGAATCAGGGGGTGCGTAGAGAATGCTTACAAAGCGGTACCCATTGCCAAGTGCATGGATATTTGCAGAAGTTGCTCGACTTTGTACATACGTGAATGAGTGAATATAGTGGAATGGAATAATAGCATGTAGAATATAGTGGAATGATTTAACAGGTTGCACGTCTTGGTGACCTTGTTGTAGGTTTTTGCCGGTGGCTATGTCGGCTACATGAGAATGTTATGAACATACGTTTATATTTTTGAAATCCACCATACGTTTGTGGAATAATACAGGAAGGATTCTATATGTCCGACTTTTCGGTTGCCGAGCTGAATGCAATTTAACTGCCAATGCGAATAGTAAATGGGCTCGATCGACCTCCCTCACGTTGTATTCTAATGGCAATGTTGACAATGTGCCAGCTCCGGTGCGAAGCTGGCTCCACCAATTTACATGGGCCATTGTTGGCACTAGCTACCTGCGTTGCCAAATCTTGATTATCTTAATTCGTCTTCGTTGCTCGGCTGCTGGGTACTAGGTGCTTGCGTCATAGTCCGACTGTTGGCCTTTCTGCCCAGCTACTACAGGCGACGCAACCGGGATTCTATACGCTTACACTGATCTAATTCGGTTCATCTTCCATCCCAGAACAAAGAAAGTCTTGAAAAACTTCATCATCTGCTCCAATATTGGCAAGCTCGAGACTGATCAAATAGATACATTATATTCTGAGACTTATTTGATATCGCAGATGCTGGAGAGTTGAAATGTCTAGAGAAATTAAAGTCGGTGTGACGAGTTCTACAGTGCAAGAAATATTGAATCTAATTAGCCCTTTGCGATAAGCATAGAAGGGCATTCAAGACTTGTGCACAAATGAAGACAAACGGCCAGAGAGATTTGCACATTAAGGTACAAGTTGTGACTGAGCTATGGGAGAATGATCAAGCACACCATCCAGTACAATTTACACACCAGTAATACCGGATAAAAATCCATCTGTATATAACATGAAACTTGCCCTAACCACACACAACATCAACAATATACCCTGCAAGATGAGAAGCTTTTTGCCTAGAGGACACCTAGAGACAATCAGCAAAATCTTCATCTAACTAATTAATAGAAAGTCTTGGTGGATATATAGACCTGTCCAGAACAAAAATCTTACAAGATTTGACAATCTTGTCACCATCTTACTAACACTTTCTTGTACCCACAATTCTTTGAAAACCGACTTGCTACAAACCCACGTCGAGGGAGGAAAAAGAAAGTGAAATTGATAGGAAGCCGTTGCCAACCCTCTGCATTACTTGAAACTCGACATCACGACGGCAGAGAGCAATCTGGAGAGCGCAAGTAGGCTCAATTACTTAAATCATGCGCCCAATCTGGCGGCGACATCTTCGATCATTTCGATCATTGCCGCGTTCCACAATATGTCCTCGACTGTCGCTTGCTTCAACGGCACCCGCTCCTCAGCCCGCATCCAACAAAACCAGCTCGGCTCCTCCATGGGATGCTTCAACGTCCAGATCATCCAATCCTTCAGCTGCTCCCAGTTCATCCTCCCCGCATCACCCCACCTCCCTCTGATCGGAAAGAAGGTGTTGTAAATAAACCACACATACGGCCGATGATGGAACATCTCCCTCATCTCGCGCATGATCACGCCGTCCTGGATTCCCAAGCCCACGACCTCTTCCTCCTCGAGCAGCTCCTTCAGATTCTCATGGTAGTACTCGAAGACGTCTGCCATGTACTGACCGCAAGCTCGTCTCACGTAGGCCTTTATTTTGTGGACATGCTCGTCAAGGGCCCAAGGAGGGCACACCTCCTCCCGGTCGATCCGCCGAGTGAGGGATGAGATCTTCCCGAACCGAATGCGCTCAAACTGCAGCCGCGTCCACTTCGCCACGCCGAGCCTGCTGCGGACTTTGACGGCGAACGGGTAGCGGGACTCGTAGTCCACCGCGTTGCTCACGACATGGGCGAGGCTGGCCACGACGCGATCGTCCCGCACGGCGAGTTGGGCGTGGAGGAGACGCTCGACCTCTGTGGGGCCACGAGCTGGTGGCATGACATGCCTCGGCTGTCGACCAGGGCGGGTCGAAGCGCGAATTGCAGCTAGAACTGAAGCTTGGATCGAAGCGTGAGTCGCAGCGCGAGTCGACGTCCGAGTGCATGGGCATGGTGGTGGCGGTATGGCTCCGATGCCTGGAGGGAGAGGGCGGTGGTCATTCGGGTGCCGGATGTTCGTTCGGGCCATGTTGGCCGGTTGCGTCGGATCTTCCTGCATGTTCCTCAATGTCTCAATTTCATTCTTGGGTACCCAATGATCACATGAAATGACGCATCTTCCTCTAAGCTACTGTGCAGATTCATATATATTTTCAATGAGAAGTTATCCTAATCGATATAACTATGTCATTGATATGAGATCAATCACAGAATTTGCAACTCCGCTACTGATCTTAATAAATAAACGGGTGACTGATTGACCCAGGTGATTGTCTCTTTCAGAAAGGGTGGAGATTGCATGCGTTGGATGTTCACATGATTACAACGACTACAGATCATACACCAGTGGACTTGATTAGAATGTTACAGGGGACGGTTTTTGCATATTGCATTAATATTGGTAGGAAGAAAATGAAGGAAAAATGAAAGAAATGATTAATGGGACCTGTGGAGGAGCAGATCGGGTGCGAGTCCGGCGTATGGGACGGATGCCTCGGGGGAGCTGAGCGTGGCGGTCATTCGGCTCTCGGACGTTTGTTCTCGCCATATCGATGATGGCTGGTTGTGTCGGTGATCTACGTACCTCGTCCTGCATGTTCCAGCAACATAATTAAGCTTAATTCTCGAATCAGCAGCTCCTGAATTAGGAGTAGTACTCTTCCACACAAGCACAACTGATATAACATCTTCGTAAACACTACTGGCACATGTTGACGTTTAAATCCTCATCTCGAATCCACAACCTGATTGCCGAAAGTATCAAAACTCATTTTAATTACTAAGTAAGAGTATCATGAGTCAGCACACCTTGATTGTGTCAACACAAGGAGAGTCTACAGACAGAGTACTGCAAAGCATCGACCAAAGAGACAAGGTATTTTAATACATAGCCTCACAACTAGCATATGTTGCAAATCTAGAAAGCTAATCACTTGAATTCAAGCACTTAAAACGTTTAAAAAGTCACAGAAATGATGCCAATTAGCAGAATTGTAGAGACTCCTTTTCTGAGTTTTCGAAGAAGAGTCCTGGTTTACAGCAACTAAGTTATTGAGAGAAAAGAATGGAGACCTGTGGATATGACAACCTGATTTGAGCAGCGATGGAGCAAAACAACAACAATGATAAAAGAGAAGCGGAAAGGAAAGGCAGGGTGGTCACATGATTTATATTCTCATTACAAGCTTACGTAATGGACTGCCGAGAATGGCAATTTAGTTGGGAACTTAACCCCTGTTACCGAGAATGGCCATTTATTGGAAGGAGCCCCTATTATCAAGACCAAATCTAAACCATTTCATAAGCTTTGTATTCAATCAACTTTTTACGTTATTTTTATGTTGAAAATGGTTTTTAACCCCTCAACGCCTATACGACCAAAAACTGGTCGATCTCATTTTTCCCAGTTCCATAACTGCCATCCAAATGATAAATTTTCATCCATTTGTTTTTCATGTTGTAAAGTTGTGAGAAATCTATTTAATCTCATTAATGAATTCTCAAAATAATAATTTCATAAATTTTGGTGCCTTCTTAAAGTCAAAAAGATCAATACCATGTGTGTATTCAAAAGTTCCTTGATACAGACAGCTAAAACACAATTTTGACTATAGGGATGATCTTTTTTGAAGTTGAGATAAACTAATAAAATGTAGTTTGACAAATCTATTTTCCAGTCCAATTTAAAATTTTGAGAAATACTTAAAATTGAGTGATTTATAGCTGATATAAGATGAAGGGGTATAACTGTGGCTACTTTTTGATTTTCCACGGTTTTAGGTTTGTTCATCATATTTTTTAATCAAAACCAATGTACGGTAACCAATGTAAAATTGAGTACGGTAACCAATGTAAGGTTCTTGGTTTTCATATACATCTATGGAACATATTTTATAATTTTTTAGTATAACCTATATTTGATATGAATTTTCTTTGTTTGTTTTTATTAGAAAATTTATTAATTACATAATGAAACTGTTAATTTTGATAAAATTATTGCTTGTAGATTTCATGTGTATCTAACTAAGAAATATTTAAAATTCATATTTTACATTATTTATAGTAGCAAAATAGAGCATCCTAAGTCAAAGTCTATTTCTGTGGTCATAGGCTCAGGCATTTGGGGGTAAAGGAATAGGGTGTTGGTTTTTTTTGCATATAATTGAAGTTATTTAGATTATATTTATGTTTTAAATGAAGGTTTAACTACAAAAAATAAGTGGTTAAAACGGTTGAATATTATGTAGTGCATTTTGGATTTTTAGGATTATTTTATTAAATCTTCATTTGGGTCATGAAAATGACCTTTATTACTTTAACCATTAGAAGATAGTTCATAGTCATTTTTGACCAAATCTTTCTATTTTAGATTGAACTAGAACATATTTTATGTATTGTAATATATTGTTGTAACTTCTATTTTGTTGGAAAGAGCTACTCTCTAAAATCAAAGCCATTTATGTAAAAAAAATTTAAAACAAATCATTTCAAACCTAGAAGTATGTTTGATGTCATATGATATATTACCAATATGATTCTACTAAAAGCCTAATAGTTGATTGGAATATATACTATTATAAAGCACTAGAATCTTAAAACTACTTTGGTAGTCTTTTCATATCTTCAAATGTAAAACTACTTCAATTAATACCTAATGGAATCTTAAAATTTTATTTTAAAATGTCAATTTAAATCTTAGAATTATGAGTCAACAACTATCAAATATATTCAAAAGCTTAAGAAATGTTTTTCATCAATAAAAGTAAATTACTTTTTTACTCAAATCTAAATATGATATTGTAGAATAAAATACTCATTCGATTCTAAAATATCATATGTGAAGTTACATATCATTTTATTTTATTAGTTCGTTACTCATGTCATCTTCACTATATAAAATCAAACTTAGAAAATACTATATACAATAAATATGTACGATACAATGGATTTCTTTTTTTAAAAAGATATTTTATAATGTTTTATTTTCAAAAATTAATGTTTAATTTGGACATATAAAAATCCAACTACAAATCATCAAAATCATAAAATAAAATAACTCTAAAATCATATATATATATATATATATATATATATATATATATATATATATATATATATATATATATATATATATATATATATATAATTATAATTATAATTATAATGTTGTACTTGATAATCAACTAACAACTAATACTTATTCAAATAAATTATTTTATTCAATTAGGAACCTATTTAGTATAAGTTCATTGGTATCTAAAACAATCAATTCCACATAGAACCTTAAAATGGAATCACACGTTACATTGCATTTTCATCAACATAAATTTTTCCACCTTTTACAAAGGAGTTCGCATATAATCCTTTGAACATTTATATCTGTTTTATTATGTCCTTTCACAAAATATAAACCATAACACCATAACAGGTTTGCCACTTGGTGAAAGAATTATCAAAAAAAAAAATTTCAGAAATCAAGATTCACCTCTTAATAAGTGAATTTCTCAATTTATATTTTTTTGGCTAAAAATCAGTAAAAATGGCATAGAAATAACAAACTATCGCAAATTCTAAATTATTCTATTTTCGTTTTTCTGTGTTCACGATTTTCTAGATTTTACATTTTTATTTATTTTTGAACTGCCTTTTAAACGGATCTGCTATAGTACTGCGGAATGTCATTGTGCATATACCGGTATCTCCTAATAGTGATCCGTAGTAGAAGCATCATAGAAATCCAATTATTTTTAACTAAGTAGTATTTTCTTGGCAAAAGACAGTTTCAAATCTTTGGCTACACCCCTCCCTCCTCTACGATTTGCTATACAAAAACCTAACATGACCAACTTTACATAAACCTTTCCATTGAGGAAAAAATTCACTCCAAAAATCAATCGACTTGCTCCAACATATTAACATGTTAACTGGACAAGCATTACCCCCATGCCAACATACCATCAGCTGATGGTAAGCACAATTGCAGACAGAATGAATGCTAGCCTAATGACATCAGTTATCAGTAAAAACCAAGAAACCCATCTATACCACAAATGCTGCAGCTCTCGTTGAGCGGCTTGACTGCCGACATACACAAGGTGTTTCCTCGAATAAAAAATGAATTTTCCTGTAATATTCACATGTACAGCTAGAGAATTATAGCTACATGAGGAAGAAATGACCACCCTTCTGTGGCCGTGAGTGCCTCGTGACCTATTTACTTGCCGGGACCAAGGCTGCTTCACATGAGCTGGGCAATGATGGCAGGAATGGATCCATGAATCCGTTTCTGCATGGCTCTGATAGTTACTAGGGCAGAGGAAGCTACGTGCTCCATCAACATTGGTGGTAGGACCGAAACATATCACTTTCATTCCTCCATCTTTGCTACCAGACTGCGCATGGAAAAATATGCATCAAAAAGAGGAGCAGCGGCAATTGACAATAGAGACTTTCAGTAGTAGAAATCAAGCAAAATTAAATATTGTTCCTCACCGAGTAGTGGCTTCACGAACACTGGATTGTCACGCCGATTCGAACCACACAACCCTAAGTGTCGGGGTCAGCGACTCTTGCGGCTTTTCTAATCCATGTATGTGTTCCATAAAAATAAATGTCCCCCCTTAATACTACAAGCAGTCAATGAGCTGCTGTCTTTGTCGCCAATCATTGGAGTGGTGAAGCAGTCTTTTACCTCGTCTAGATTGGAATATCCCCTTCAAAGCTGAATGAGAAGAGAATAATAGCTGAGATCAGTAAGAACTTGAGGAGGAGACCAAATGTTGGCGGAAGGGATATCTGTTGTTCCGAGGCTATCTGTTCTTCTCAGCACAAAATGCAGCCTCGACCTTCAAAGCACAAACGTACTCTAGCTGTTTGAGTTGAATAAGTTGTTAGATAACCTCTAGGAGTTTTCATTGCGCGAGTCCTCAAACCCACGGTCATCTAGCTGTCATTGCAGTAAAAATGCTACTGGGCTTTAGTATTGGCTTCATGCGTGTAATAAGTTTAAAGGTTTCCTCAGCCTCCACTTGGCGCTGGGGATCACCTTGTGCCAAGGCTGAGGTACGGTCAGGATGATATCGGAGAAGAGCTTTCTTGTAAGCTGCATTCACCTGCCAAGTCCATTCAGAGATGAGAAACTTTAACTAGCACGTTCATGGTATTTCTAAGGTGAAAGGAAGAGCTCAAGAAGGCTACATCAAACGAGTGATAATACACTGCTGCAAACAAATATTTCTTATTTGAAATTGAATTGTAGACATAAGTATATTAACTAAACATAGTAAGATGTCTTACCTGTTGTAACGACGGAGATAGACCACCTTCGACAGGAATGTGAAGGAGGCGCAGTAAAGTAGCCATGTCCCTGCACCCTGAAGCTAGACGCTCAAGGTCAGCCTGCACCTTACCACGGATCTGGTCCTTCAAGCCCATGTTCCTTTCTTCCTGCTCCAATAAACCAAAAGATTAAGAAACGGCCAGACCCCTTCAAGCTACAGAAACGATATTTTGATAATTTATCACTCCGTAGAAAATAGAAGTGCAAACATGGTACCGACATACCTTCTGCTGAGTTTGACGAATTTCTTCCAGCCTCTGCTTCTGCCGTAATTCAACTTCATTCTTCCGATCTGTTTCAGCCCTCTTTCGTTCCCGCAGCCTTCGAGCCTCCTGAGCCTGCAAGTTTCACAACCTACCTCAGATACTACAGCAGCAAATGAAACAATGTAGGAGAGCACGAACATTCACCAGCGAGACAAAAGTTGATAACTATCACTTACAACAACCAACATAAGCTATCCCAAAATTGCAAAGTCTATCTTCCAATAACGCTCATCAAGCTCGACAATCTAGCACTCACCTGTTTCTGCAACTCCTGCTGTCGTCTCGCCCACTCTTCCTCATCGGCCAGCTTAAAATCAGCTGTTTCTTTCAGCTTCTCTTTCGCTCCCACTATGTCCTGCTCTACCGCAGAACCAAACGCAGGCTCCGATCCCCCAGCATCTCTAGTACTTTGGTGACCATTGTCTATGGGTTTCACTGGATTGATGCCAAGCCCATCTCTAGTACTTTCGTGCCCATTGTCCATGGGTTTCACTGAATTGATGCCAAGCCCATCTCTAGCACTTTGGTGACCATTGTCCGTGGGTTTCACTGAATTGATGCCAAGCCCATCTCTGGTACTTTGGATACCATTATCCATGTGCTTATCTGAATTAACACCGAACCCATCCCTAGAACCTTGGTTACCAATGTCCATGTGTTTCAACGAATTCATACCACCATGCCCACTGATACTCGCTCCATCAGTCCCATTCGTGCGAAGTTTCGTCTTGGGCAAAGTTGCATCATGAACATCCTCTGGCTCATAACGTCTCTTAATGCCCTTCTTCACATCCATTGAATGTGACGCCCTTGCAAACTTGGGCGGGGACTCCATCTTCAAGGGAGGATCCTCACGACTGCGAAAGACTGAGTTGCTTGAAGATTCAGGCAACACATGGTCATCACCATCGGTCGCAGGGGCAGGGGCAGGAGCAGGACGCTTCCTGCTCCCAGACGCCACTTCATCGGGCTCTGCATCTCCATTCTCCCTGGGCTCTACCACTGACCCTTGAACCACCGAATCTGCAGATGTAGATGTCGTCTCCGAGAGCGTATGCAAGCTAACGTCTTTCACTGGACTAACATGCCCGTTCGACTGAACAGTTTCTGCAGTTCCAGACTCTCCACCCAAGTTAGCAGACGAGTCCGTCTCTCGGTGAATGCTCCCAGATGCCGGTGCGTGAGGACCCCAGTGCCCGTTTGTCCCCGCTTTTGATCCCTCACTCCGCATCGGAGGGCACGTCCGGCGTCGAAGCGTAGCAGCCTCCCACTGTCTCCGCAAGTTCTGCTGATTATCATCCACAAGCTCCGGCCCCGCATGGCCGTTCCCTGCCTTCGCCTGCGGTCGCACACCCGGCCTCTTCCCACACGGTTTCACCTCCCAAGCAGACCACGACGAGTTCCCAGACTTCTGCGACGCACCAGGCGATGCTGCTGCTGCTGCTGCTACACCACCACCACCACCTCCACCCACCGCCCTCGGCGGTAGCCGTACTCCCACCACCTGACAATCATCGTCATCGCTATCCTCACTGTACGAATCGCCGCTCGCAAACGCCGAGCTCGCGTCGGTGGAGCTCCTCCCGTTACGCATGGATGGAAACCTCATCATCTATGATCACAAAAGAAGAAAAAAAAAAAAAAAAAAAAAAAAAAACCACCAGTCAGTCAGTCCCAACCTAACCCAACCCCAACAAAAAATCCGAAAACACCAAGATAATCAACCACCTTACAAGAAAAATCCACCAACACATAATGCATCCTTCCAATTACACCCCAAAATGCACTCCCTAAAACGCCACGACCTCCCAACATCGCCACACAGAAACCACGTTCCACCAAGACCACTTCTTCCAAAACGCGAACCAAGATCACCCCCTCACAAGCACCAAATTGCCGTACCTGACACTCTCTTCGATGCCAAAACCGCGCTCTCCTCTACACACACCGCGAGAACACGCTTAACTCCCCCCAATGCGCACCATCTTCATCTTCCCGTCCCCACCCATTCCCATACCCTAGCCTCCCCCCACCTCCCAATTGCGGCAAAATTCGCGCAACCCACCACCAACCCACAACCTCTCCGCTCACAAACCTCACACAAACCCCATCCCCGCCCTCATCCGCACCCCCATCGCCAAATCCAACTCCAAATAGCCCCCCGAAAAAAGAAAAAAGAAAACACACCCCCGAGACTTAACCCTCAAAATGAAACCACCACCGAAAGAACTGCAACTTCACCAGCACCTGCAACTCCGCGTCGCGCCCTCAGGTGCTCTCTCTCATAACTCAACGCGCCGTATCCTTGCAAGGACAACACCATTTGTTGATTCTCTCTCGCCCGGACAGGAAATGCTTCCCCTAACGGTCAGAACCAGAGCTTCACAACCCCAATTGCAGTCGAAATTGCGCCAAACCCACCATATAATAGCTTCCCGTGAAGCGCAAGAGAAGCTCGGTTCATAGCGCGGGGTCCCACTGCCGTTGCTCCTCCGCCATGGCCATCGCTCGTCGTCAATTGCCGGAGCTTCACTCGCACCATAACGCCATGACCGTCTCCGTCTCCGTCTTCTCTCTCCCCCCTCTCCCGCATCCAAACCCGTCACGAGGCTCCAAAGTGAACACTCATCTCTACCTTGCGTAGAGCTACACGCGGTGAATCTACGTATTTCGGCGCAAGTGGCGGCTCTAGGGTGCGGTGACGCGTTTAGGTCGCCTTAGGTTTCCTCAGCGGGGCGAGCGGGCCGGGCCGGGCGGGACCGAGGTCGGCAACGGGCCGGACCCGGGTGGGTGCGTCGCCTAAACCCACCGTCGGCGTACATTCTTCTGTCGTAAATATACGAGAGAAGGAGATTTTGTGGGGCTAGATCTAGTTTATTTGATCGTGTGTGTTGGTAGAATCTATGGTGTTTGTTTCTAGCGAGGGTGTGGATTTCTGGGTCGTGAACGTACGGGTATTGGTAGATGATGCGTGTGGTGACGGGGATGGGTACCGGTCCAGGGATGGGATCGGGCAATAATAATGGCGGGTGGGGGGTGGTTTGGTGGTTTGGTCCGGGCAGGGTGGGTTCCCAGGGTCGGGCAGCGTTCCCGAGGGGAGCGTGACTTTACAGACAGCCCGCGGGCAATCCCGCGCTTTTGAGGCTGACGTGGAGATTAGAGTCCCGCGCTTTCGTGCTACATTCTTTATTGTCTTTTTGGATCAGAGTCGGGAGCCTTTTACTTTTTGGATTGCCTTTTGTTTGGGGGATTGCGTTGAGTGTTGGGTACGCGACGTTGTTTTGGCTTTGCTGTCAACATGTTCTAGTAGGGCCCACGTTGGGTGGGGCCCATGGCTTGTTGACTTCATTGTGGGCAATCCTTAAATTCATCACAAAATTATTCTTACAACAAACGGCAACAATTTGGGGGAATATTTTTTAGTATACGAAGAGGAAATATGGATTTTGAAGAATGATTTTGTATGAAATTAATTCGCAAAAAAAGTTGACGCGTGGTATTTAATCCTTTTTTAAGGTATGATTTGTTTGGATAAAGATTAAATTGGAATAGAGTTAATTTCAAAAATAATTAAAAGTAAAATTTGAGGAAAAATAATTGTTGATTGAGAGTAGAATTGAGTTTTAAAGGGATTAGAAGTGCAGTCTAATGCAAAGATTTACATTTAAATTCAACGAAAGAAGAGTTTTTCAAAATAAAAAGCAAGTTCCTACAAAATATTTAATAAGCTTTTAAATATCAAGTATATACTGGTGCAAATGAAGAAATAAATCCTATAGATCAATTTTTAATAATCAATGATTGTGATAAATTTAAATCAAATTGAAAAACTTAACTAAAGTGGCAACCAAATATTAATAATTCTCAATTTTAATGATTATATTGACATCGATTTATATATATATATACATGAAAAGTAGTTTATGGTTGATGAAAAACTACAGATGTATCAAGATGTAATGATAATGAGGTTTGTCATTGATAATAGGCCACATTAGAATAAAATTGATTCTAGTCAATATAGAACAACATAATAGTTTAATAAACAATTAATATAGAAACAACATACTATAACAAACAATAAACAATAATATATAACAACATACTAATATTAATATTAATAAAAATATTATTAATTGCATCTCTACAATTTTACAATGATATTGATATTATACCATTATAAATATGCTACCAATTATATACTTCAATTCAAGGTCAAATTCAATTCTATACTTTAAAAAAATTAAAAAATTAATGAAATTCTATATGAAATATATTTATTTATTTTAAATAATAAATCTAAATAATCTAAAATATATTTATATATAAATTCTTGTGAAAGAGCAACTTCCTACCATACTAAAAAATTAAAATTGCTTATCCTTCAAATCGTCCTTAAAAATATTATATCATATCCGATCATTTCATATTCCATCTATATTATGACACTTACATTGTCATGGTCATGTTTTTTGCACTACTATGTTTCTAAACTTATCCATACTTTAACCTATTATTCTTAACATATCAAATATACTCCAATACTGAGCAGTGCCACTACTCTAAACCACAGAAATAAATATTTAGATTTTGATCTTCATAGATCTAATACAAACTCACCTGAGTTGTTCTCCCTTGTGAAACCTTGATCTACAATAGCCACCATTTAAAACCTCAAATTTACATTCCTTACATCCCTAATCACAATAGAAAAACACAACATTTACGCACAAGTATGTTGATTTTGCGTCTTTACTCCAAGCATATTCAAAATGCACTATCATCACTTCATGATACAATTACTCGCTTGATTTGGCTTATTACAGCCATATATGGTTTGTTCACAACTACTAACACTCTACACCTAAAATTGTCCCTTTTGTACACATTAAAAAATTAGCATTTAAAAAAAGAATCCTCTAAACAAAGGCTAAAGCCTTGATATATTTCCCTAATCTCGCCCACCACCCTAATTACCAACCAAGTCTGACCCTAATTGCCACCATAATTGGATGTCATCAAATTGGTCCATACCCATTCATTGCATTAACAATTTGTTGTTATTGCATGATAATTGTCTGGGTTCTAACTTGTAGAAATTGTTCTATTTCAATAAAAGAATTATTAGTCTAAACTTTTGCTTTGCAACGTTTTTATTGCTGAAATTACCAAACTAATAAACACCCACTTAACAATATTAGATATGAATCATAATTACATGGAAACTATTGTATTCTACTTATGTCTCACCTTAACTTTGATCTTTATTGGTATCTAATTGATACAATATCAATATCTATGATGTTGACATTGATACTAATATTAATAAAGACTATAATACCAACTACTACAATACCATTTTATTATTTTTAAACATGATATTGAAATCTTTAATAACTATGGATGAAGCTAGTACTAATAATGACTACCATACTATTAATAATCACACTATTTTTTTCGTCTTGACAAATCATTGTAAAAATCACTCTCTTTGGACTATTTAATAATCTAATATAAATTATTATGATCTTGTCTAATTGTAAGCGTGACTTTTGATCTCTATTTTGATTTTAACCATGGTTCAAACTAGAAATACAAACATGGAAATACATAATTTTTTGGAGTAGGAATTTTGTTACAAACTTAGTAGAAATCTAATTTTGTTGTTAAAGAAAAAGTCATGTAACATAAATAGTTTTTATTATCTTTTGGAAAATTGAGCTAGTCATACTACATCATTCTAGTCTCCATGAGGTTTTTTATATAAGTATTTAATATGGTCTTCTTTGAAATTGTCCCAAAATAAATCCTTCATAGTACAAACTCTTTCATGTTTTCTAGACATTATTAGAGTTATTTGTAAAGGCATCCGGTATTTGACTTAGATACCATGAGTTTTGCTTTATTGTATAATTTTTTTTTACTTCAAATAGTTGGGAGGCATGGAAGAACTTGGTGGTCTCACTAAATTCGGTGTGTAAGAGCTTGGTGGTCTCTAAACTCAAGGGAAACTAGTTTTGCCGTCATTCCATCCTTCAAAACTAGTTTCCCTTGAGTTTAGAGACCACCAAGCTCTTACACACCGAATTTAGTGAGACCACCAAGTTCTTCCATGCCTCCCAACTATTCGAAGTAAAAATAATTTATACAATAATGCAAAACTCACAGTATCTTTTTAAAACACAAGGTGACTTTAAGGATAACTCTATCAATTTTTTGGCTACTTCAAAACAAATTATATATATATATATATATATATATATATATATATATATATATATATATATATATATATATATATATATATTCATGGTTTGAATTGAGATTTTATAAAAGATAAGTTCATGAAAAAATTATGAATGGACCTCTTTTCATTAATGATTTAAAAAATTTGCTATTTACATCTTCTACACTTAAATTTTGGAATACAAGTACCTAACATTGAATGGACTGTAATGGTGAAGATTTACAATATTACATAATAGAAATATTTTACTCAACAAGGAACTGAGGTGACCTCCCAAAGCTGTGCCTTGAAAAGTTGGTTTTTTACTTCAAACATTATAATCTATTTATCCATGCATTCAAAAAAAAAAATTAAACTTGCAATTATAAATATTTTAATGTTACTTTAACATGATTCTTTTCTCTTTGCAATAAAAAGGGTTGTTTTGAAGTGTCTTTTCGAGATATACAGTCTACATACTCTAGGACTTGAATTCAAAATAAATATATTATGATAAAACATAACTAGATTCATAACTATTTCTGAAATTTTAAATCTCAGAGTTTTTCAAACTGAAAACTTAAAAGATAGCAGAACATTATCTGTTAAAAAAATTTAGGGGACTTCAAATCCTCTAATTGCTTTCTTAGATTTGAAATAAGTACAAAATGAAGTAGGACTGGTATAAAACTCAATCAACCAATTACATATTTTAGAACATCATAGTCATCATTATGATGAAACTGAAGAAATATTTGGAAATGTGAAGTATACTTAGACGTATTGAAAGACTCATTTTACATTACTTACTTTACAGACATGTTTGTATACATGGTTGAAATACCACTCTAAACCTTGCCCCATTCATACAGATCTATTCTTTTAGTTGCAGTTAATTCCAAACATTGTTCCAATTTACAGCACTGAAAGAATTACTAGAAAAAAAAAAACAATACCTGCTTTCAAATAAAATAATCAACAGTGACTTCATGTGCAATCATCACAGGAGTTCAGCTACAAATGAACGGACTCAATAGACTCAATTTACAAAATCAATAGACTACAATTTACAGTGGACAAAACTTATCAATGCATGTAGAGAGTTTTACATCCGGCATTCTTTCTCAAAGCCAGTACATGCAAAAAAACAAACAATGGAAAAAATAGTGAAAAAATGAGATTCAAATGTCATGTGCAGGGAATAGGCTACCGGTAGTGTCACCTAGCCTGATCCATGCACACTAATCTGTAATGGAAACAAATCCATGGTTTGTGCTATAACATCAGTAAGCCAGTTGGATCATGGTGTTCTAAAATATTGCAACCATTTCTAAAATCGATCATGTTTTCAATTTCTAAAACCGATCATGTTTTCAATCATGGCATCAACTATCAAGTGATCGATATTGTTTTCAACTGTCAACAAAGCCAAGGAACTTGTCCAAGGCATTGACCACTGCAAGGGGGGTTGAGGGAGTGTAAGGCACCAGAGAGGGCAGCTCCATGCCCTTGAGAGTTTGTATCAAGGTGGCTGGACTGTTGGCATATACCAGATGCTTCCTTGCAGCAAGCTCCTCAGCTAGCTCGCACTGGTGGTTGTCCATCAGCAAGTCATTCACCACCACCACTAGAGGCCTCTGGGCTCGCAGGGTCTCGAAAATGCTGCCTGAACCTGGGAACATGAAGGACACCGAATGTTGTAGCATGTTCCAGATTTCATGGACTGTACATAACTGGAAAAGGAAAACCTACCATATGGAGAAGGATTTGAGATCTTGGATGCCATGTGATGTGGTTTCTTTCTGAGAGGGGATCTGAGAAATGGAAAACAAGGACCGTGAGCATGGTTGCATACCTGCATGGCTGATGACGAGGGCTGATGAAGCTATGTACTCGGACAAATTCGGTGCAAAACCAAAGGATAAAACCTTCAGTCCTCCGTCCTGGCCATCAGACTGCGTACAAGGGAAGGTGTATCCATAAGAGCACACAATCAGATACCAACGGCAATTCAGAAAGGAAACCTTTCTAGGCAAGGATAGATCAAGACAAGCACAAAACCCTAAACTGGATCATTTGAAACTCGAGAGAAGTTTGTAATCTATGTGCCTGTCCCATCAAAAGAGATGCCCTCCAAGACGGCAAAGATAAGCCAGTATGTGTGTCGACAATCGCTGAAACGGTGAAGCGGTGGTTTACCTCAACTGGAATGAAACTCCCTTTCCCACGCTGAATGATCAGAGAAGTGTAACCGAGATCCGCAAGAGCTTGACGACATGGAGGAGACGACGCCTCCTTCACCAAAGCGTCGAAGAGCGTGGTCCCCACAGTAACAAACACCTGCCCTCCCTTGCCTTCGACCTCCGCCATGGCTCACCTCTCCTCAAACCATGCACTCAAAACCCTTCAAAAACCAACAAACACCTCTCCCATAAACTCAACAGATCAAAATTCCCTGCCTAGAGCCCAACAAAACTCTACCCACTTGCACAGAAAAAACAGCCCACAGACCACATCACCCAGAGCTGAAAACTCAACCCCCACTCCCGAAACTAGTCTCACATATCCTTCCCAAAAACTCACTAACATCAGATCTCGATATCAATCACTAAGATATGAACAAGCCAACTTACCCAAAGGAACAGCGCTGGAGCTTCGTCCTCATGGTGCCATTTTGGGAGCTACCATCCTTGAATCGACTTAACTTAGGATCTGATACGGCGTGTGAGTTCACCGAACACAAACACAGGGATTCAAGCGCAGAAACATGACATTCCAGGAGTGTAGTCCACGAACTGAGCAAACTGGGGCACATGGGCAACACATACTAAACTCCATTGTACACATACGTACATGCCGGTGATAGGTGAGCAGCGTCTGCTGAAGCCCAAGTGCCATGGGGCGCCATGGTGGTCGCCATTCCTGTGACCAATTCACATGCGCCGGCGCCGTTACCAGGGCTGCCAGGCGCATTTTGCATGAACTCTGCATGTGATAGAGCATGTTCAACATGTGGAGATGATGAGGGCAAGATGTGAAGGGCAGGGAGGGAGAAGTGGTGATGATGTTGGAGTGGTGGGAGGGTTAAGTGGTTTCTGGTATTCTGGATCTTGAATGCGGGGGAATGGTGTGTGAGGGTGATGGTTTCCGGGGGCATTTGCAGGGATCGCCCAAGAATTGCAAGGGTAGGGCATGCGAGGGCGGGCAGGGGATGTGAGGAGTAGTTCGGTTTTTGTGTGGGAGAATGGAAGCGGTCGTCACGTCGGTGCGGAGGTGCCGGAGGTTGATGATAGCGGCCGGTGCATGCGCTTCCAGGGTCGGCATGAAAGAGTGTTCGGCCTACTGCGGGGGGTTTCGAAGCTTGGGGAGTTTTTCCGGATGGGGGTCGCCCATGGTTGGCAGGGCGCATGCGGCTGTGAGCATCGCCCGCCAGTTGCAGCGAGCGTTGGCGCCATGTGATTTTCTCGGGGCGAGGCTGTGCAGGAGTGCTTCCTCGTTTTCTGCCTTCCATGACAGGATACATCCCCCCGGCCTTGCAGCCTGTGGGTGGATCAGCAATCAAAGTGGTGGCAGAACGGCTGGTGCACCAGTTGGCGCTAACCAATCTCGAAAGATGTCCGGAGGTAATGCGTTCGTTTCTGTTCCAGGGTTGCTGAATTGCCCATGTTTCGCGTTCTTGCTTTCTCATGTGGGTCGGTTTTAGGGCTTTGTATCGCCCTTGAGATCATCCAAGAGATCTCTTGCAATGCGCTTCACATAAACTGTATTCTGCGTTCGAGTTCATGGGCTTCTTTTTGTCATGTTGCTCGGGGCGTCTTCATCGTGAGAAAGACTTTGTGGCATGAACATCAGTGAGATAGTTTGGAGACAGATTAAAAGATTTGGTTATCTTTCCTTGTATGGTTGTTTATTTCACATGGGACGATTTGAGGATCCCATTGCAAACATTGATTGAGAGTTTGATGGTGGTTTACATGGCAGCCATTCATACGCACTTGGGGTGTCTGGTATTGCAGGGAAAAATCCTTTCAGCAAGCTTGTAACAGATTTGGCAGGGTCGAAGAGCAAGTACTACAGCCTCGTGAAATTTGGAGACAAAAGAATAGGTCAGTATTTGGGAACTCACTTTGGAGGGATTTTTTCAGAAGTAGGGATGACGAGCTTCATGTTCGTTCAGTAATCTGTGGGGTTGTTCATCAATGACAGTAGTTATAGCTGCCAATCTTGTTTCCCATGATTGGGCATTTTTGTTTTCCTGCTTGATAAGAATGCATCTCAGTGCGTATTGCGGATTCTTGATATGATGCGTCATATCATTCACCTTTTTCGTCTTCTTTTTCCTTGTCGCCATACAGATACTTTGCCGTACTCTATAAGGATTCTCCTGGAGTCTGCAATTCGCAATTGCGACGATTTTCAGGTCTTGAAAGCCGATGTGGAAAAGATTGTCGACTGGGAAAAGACATCCCCAAAGCAAGTGGAAATACCATTTAAGCCTGCCAGGGTGATTTTACAGGTCTGCAGTAATTCTGGATGATCAGCTACGATTTATGCCTTGATCAATCTTGTGTAGGATGAGCTAGGGAGCCATCAATTTCTAACGATCGGCATGGTGTCTCTGTTAAAGGAAAGTAATATTATCTTCGGTTGATGTGTTATCAGGACTTCACTGGGGTACCGTGTGTTGTTGATCTAGCTGCAATGCGGGATGCGATTACGCGCTTGGGTGGCGACCCAAACAAAATCAATCCTCTGGCAAGTAAATCATTCATGTTTCTAAAGTTAAAGGTAGATTTTAGCATTGTTAAATTATCTGCAAAATTCTCCTGCATGTAGGAAACTCACAAGTTAATGAGGTGCAGGTGCCAGTGGACTTGGTGATCGATCATTCGGTGCAGGTTGATGTTGCCCGCTCAGCAAATGCACTCCAGTCCAACATGGAATTGGAGTTTAGTCGTAACAAGGAACGTTTCGCTTTCCTGAAATGGGGATCAACTGCTTTCAAGAACATGCTTGTAGTTCCCCCCGGCTCTGGTATTGTCCATCAGGTTGGAATCTGATGATCATGTCCTCGGAATCTGGCGAATTATAATTTTCATACTACCAGCATGAAATTATAATGTTGGTATAATCTAATCACATTAAAAGCACAGGTAATAAGCGCACCGCTTTTCTTGTGCAGCGTGACCTGGGCACACGTTGTTTTCACTCTCCTTTTTGGGAACAATCAGAATTAGCTGGTTAGAAGAAAAAAATTGAAGAGCCTTCTCTTGAAATGCTTGCAGGTGAATCTCGAGTATCTGGGTAGAGTTGTCTTTAACAGCGGGGGTTTCCTATACCCTGACAGTCTCGTAGGAACAGATTCTCATACCACGATGATTGATGGACTTGGTGTTGCGGGCTGGGGTGTTGGAGGCATTGAAGCTGAAGCAGTAATGCTTGGTCAGGTATGCTCCTTTTTGGCGATTTCTGCAATTTGGTGAGCAATCTCTCAATGCATTTTTGCGAAGCATCTCCTCCCCATCCATGAATTCATCGTTCTGACGCTTTTGTGTTTTAAATCTTGTGCAGCCAATGAGCATGGTGTTGCCACTAGTGGTAGGCTTTAAGTTGACCGGCAAGATGAAAACTGGAGTCACAGCCACGGATCTGGTGCTGACAGTGACACAGATGCTACGGAAGCATGGGGTTGTTGGGAAATTCGTGGAATTTTATGGTTAGTGGCGACGACTTCATTATTCTCAAACGTGCCATTGTAGACGAAATTAATCCTACTCACAATGCCAGTAAATCATCTTCTGTCGAATCATTTTCCAACCTGTGACAAAATTTGCTTGTTTGATGCTTATTTCCTAGTCACCTGCTTCTTGTGTGTAGGTAAAGGTATGGCGGAGTTGTCATTGGCAGACCGAGCAACAATTGCTAACATGGCTCCTGAGTATGGAGCCACTATGGGTTTTTTTCCTGTAGACAAAGTCACACTCGATTACTTGACATTGACAGGTCGTGATGCAAACAAAGTATGTTATCGTTCTTACCTATACAAATTCACGATTATTTTGTGAGGTTTTTGATGGGTGGTAACCAACTTAGAATTAGCGAATACTTTTAGGAGGTTCCGTAAGATCTCAGAGGATTTGTAGTTTAGTGGGCCTTAGTGCACGTTTATCAACAAAAACTCACTGAAGCGCCCCACATTTACACGTATGCACTTTTACTGCTTCCATGTACTGACCATCTGGTCTGTAGCTGATGTTTCTTCATTCTTTTCGACAGGTGAAGGAAATTGAAGGGTACCTGCGGGCAAATAACATGTTTATTGACCACAGCAAGGTATACAGCCATGAGCACGTAGTAATGTTTGTGCAACCGTCGAAGTCTACATAACTATTTACTCTATTCTCCTCATTAGGCTTAAGATCAAGAACTACTCATAGTGAACAAATTACTTGAAAACATGCAAAACGTTGATATTCTCCACACAAAAGTTCAGTTGTTTCAAATTCTTTATGATGATAATTTAGTGAAATATTTTGGCATCCAGCCTGTACCAGACAATAAATACTCGTCGAATTTGGAGCTGAACCTGGACACTGTTGAACCATGCATGTCTGGACCTAAGCGGTACGTACGCTGACATTCAGTACGTGTTTAATACAGATAAAGTCGAAAAAATCCTGCATAATTCTTAAAGACGCTAAATTGTTGCTTTTCTACAGCAAGTCGTGAAGTCTGTCTGACCACGATAGTTGATTCATGCAGCCCTCACGACAGAGTTACTATTAGAGAGATGAAGAAGGACTGGCATGATTGCTTGAACAACAAGGTCGGATTCAAGGTAATTATCAATATCCAAACCAGCAGATCCTCATCCAAGGAATGTTATTTTGCTAAGTTCTGCAAGTTAAAAATCATCCCACTGGCAAATTATGGTTCCCTACGTTTATATATCTAGTTTTAGTCTTACACTGAAGTGTTTTCTACTGCCTTTCAGGGATTTGCAATTCCTAAAGATAAGCAGGGTAAGGTTGCAAAATTCACTTTTGAAGGCAAACCCGCAGAAATGAGACATGGCAGCGTGGTTATTGCTGCAATAACTAGTTGCACCAACACATCCAACCCCAGTGTGATGCTTGGGGCTGGACTTGTAGCCAAAAAGGCATCTGATCTGGGATTGGAGGTCAGTTGATCTGCCAAATTTTAAATTTATATTTGAAGGTATCCCTACATATTGAAATGCAGATGCTGCTAGAGAAATGTCTGTTTTTTAAATTATTTGGCCTTAGTTCATCCTACATTTTGGTACCTAGTGAGCTAACGGTTATGAAACTTTTATATCTGATATTCGTGTGGGTGAACAGGTGAAGCCTTGGGTGAAAACCAGTTTAGCACCTGGCTCTGGAGTGGTAACCTTGTATCTAGCGAAAAGGTACCTTTTGCATCCATTAGGCTTATCTTGACATACCAGAGTCAGAGCTACAGCTCCTGAATCAATCGATTTTGCTCATAATGTCAATTTTCATTTAAACTTCTGTGTGTTGACGCAGCGGTTTGACGAAGTACATGGATCAGCAAGGATTTAGTGTAGTGGGTTATGGATGTACCACGTGCATAGGCAATTCAGGCGAACTCCATGAAGATGTTTCTAAAGCAATCACAGACAATGGTAACTTTTGCAGCCATTTCATGCAAGCAACAGAGAGATAAAGAGAGCATGAATTTATTGGCATGGACTGTATTTGTGTTGAATCATTCGACCTGCAATTGTCTCTTACTGAGGAACCTGCAGATGGTACTCTGCGACAGTAGGGAAAATTATGAGCAGTTTGTAACATAGTAATGAATACCTCTTGAGTTGTTTGTAGACATTGTGGCGGCAGCAGTACTGTCGGGAAATCGAAACTTCGAGGGCCGAGTGCATCCCTTGACGCGTGCAAATTATCTGGCATCACCTCCTCTGGTGGTTGCTTATGCTCTAGCCGGAACGGTAAGTGGCAATCATAATCACTTTCGCTTCGTTAAAGAATCTCAATCTTCACCTCAAAAGGATGCCAGCATGCTGATATTCAACTCATCTTGATTCATGAAATGCAGAGCTCTAATACATCATGTCTTTGTGTTCGGATTCCTTCCATCAGGTAGATATTGACTTTGCTAAGGAACCTGTTGGGAAAGGCAAAGGCGGTAAGGATGTGTTTCTGAAGGATATATGGCCTTCTAGCGATGAGATTGCAAAGGTGATTCATTGGACTTATCCAGCATCTTTCTTCACATATGAATAGTCAGCAGCTCATGGTAGAACAGATATACTATTCGATTTTTTTGATAAAACGGGCCTTTATCTGGCCACTTCAACTGAGCAGCTAGTTGAACTGTGCAGGTTGTTCAAACATCGGTGCTTCCAGATATGTTCAGATCCACATACCAGGCTATCACGAAAGGAAACAAGATGTGGAATAGCTTAGCTGCTCCTTCAGGTTCTCAGTATGCTTGGGACCCCAAATCAACCTACGTCCACGAACCACCTTTTTTTCAGGACATGCCCAAAAACCCTCCTGGTGGAAAGCCCGTGAAAGATGCATATTGCCTTCTAAATTTTGGAGACAGTATCACAACGGACCACATCTCACCAGCCGGTAACATTAACAAGGACAGTCCAGCTGCTAAGTTTCTTATGGATAGGGGTGTCCAACGCAAGGATTTCAACTCCTATGGAAGTAGACGTGGCAATGATGAAATTATGGCAAGAGGGACCTTTGCTAATATCCGAATTGTCAATAAGTTTTTGGAGGGAGAAGTTGGACCCAAAACAATACATGTTCCCTCCAAAGAAAAGCTTTTCATTTTTGACGCAGCCAAGGTGTGATAATTTGTCACGAGAAAACCCTCTATTCTTGCACTTCTGGACAAGTGAGAGTTTTGTGCGCCATTCTTTGAGAACTTTTCTAGTAAACGTGGAGTGTTCAAAGGTTTACAACCAAATGTGCCTTGTCTTGCAGAAATATAAAGATGCCGGTCAAGATACGATTATCTTAGCAGGAGCAGAGTACGGGAGTGGTAGTTCACGTGATTGGGCTGCTAAGGGTCCCTACCTGCAGGTTAGTAAGGATTTGTTCCGAGTCGCTATTTTTAAACAAGCATCATATTTTCTTGAGATTTCATCTAGGATGAGGTTTACAATTGTATTTTGAAGTGGTTTTTTTGTTCTTAATACGCTTATATTGCAATCCTACAGTAGGATGTGAACTGGCATTATAGATGCATCTCTACATAGAAAGGTGAGTAATAGAAAGTCAAAGTCATATCTGACGTCAGCAACTCCTGAACAAACAGGGTGTTAAGGCAGTTATATCAAAAAGCTTTGAGCGCATTCATCGCAGCAACCTCGTTGGAATGGGTCTTATTCCACTTTGTTTTAAGCAAGGAGAGGATGCAGACTCTCTAGGTCTGACTGGTTTTGAGAAATACACTATCGAAATGCCAACTGACATGAAGCAAATCAAGCCTGGGATGGATGTCAATGTAAAGACCGACAATGGCAAATCGTTTAAGTGTACTCTTCGATTTGATACCCAAGTAAGTTGCACCTTTCATAACAATAATGGTGATATGACCCCACAAACCCCCCCCCCCCCCCCCCCCCCCCCCCCAAAAAAAAAGAAAAAGAAAAAGAAAAAGAAGGCAAGCAACTTAGTTTTAAAGATTATTTCTTTAGCTAATGATGTAGGCACTTATCATCGCCTTCGTACCGTAGATGCATGATGGTTGTTCTGATTTGCCTTGTCCAAAATTAAGTCATCATTTTTGTAGTCACAAGAATTGGCCAATCAGAGGCCAATTCAGACCTTTGAGATGGCTATATCTGACCAGGTAAGGTGGCTTGTCTGAACAATTGCATGATGACTTCAGTCTATTTCTTCTCAAATTGAAGTTCTACCTTATTTGCGCCATGGCAGGTTGAACTGACATACTATCAACACGGCGGTATTCTACACTACGTGCTACGACAGCTTGCGGCAAAGTAGACTTCGAGTTTGGGTTGGCATTCTTGTGCTACTTTAGCCTCCAACTGAGCCATCGTATTGTGCAGAGGTCCCTGCCTCGGCACATTCAGTATTATTTTGCTCTAAGACTTGCAAAGCTAACTGATTGAAGGAGGTAAGGTGAGGTAATCGTCTCGATTAGTCTACGTTGATGTGATTTCTGAGCTCAGATATCTGTGTTGGTGCTTTGCAAGACACTTGTAATGGTTTTACTTGTGGATTTTTACATCCATCACAGAAGTGGAATTAGTTGAGGTTTTAACCTACATCACAGTGCTGAGTTTGCGTGTTCAACTAGACAACTGGGATTGCAGCCTTGTAAGATAAGTGGATTCGAACAATCTGGCAGCCAAGTGAGTGGTTGAAATTTTGAAGTCGGTGAAGATGAGGTTTTTATTTCTGTTTTCATAGCAATAGGAAGGCAAGCCCTCTGGTAGTACCGTATTATCATTGGTATATCTAGACACTGATCTACTGTGGTAGGGAGCAATGAACTCTTGGTATTTTAAAGCTATGACTTGATGAATTTTCTTTTCGAAAGGAATATAATGGAGTAGCTCATAGCATTTTGTAGAGCATTTTGTGCAATTTCGGATCTAAGGGCATTTTGAATCTGGATGTAAAACAAAAAAATAATCTGAAATGGTTCTTTGAATATCAAGGTATCTTCTGCAACAAATTATTTTAACAATTTTCCTGGTAACAATGTGTTGGGTTTGATGACATGCAAAAGTGCATTTTGCTCTTTCAGAACGTGATAAACTTTCTCAAAACTGTAGCAAGTTTGTTCTGAACTTGTGCATTTCAAGATCATTCAGTCAATGCATGTTATGCGGTGATTCACATGAACTTTCAGACCTTTCCAAAACTTTTCAAACCAAGACTAAGACAAGTACTTTCACTGAGAGGTGACATCTTTTAAGAAGTCTAAATGTAAGTTATACCAAGTCCTTACATGTACAGTACAGTACCCTCTAATATATCTTGCAACCCCTTAGTACATTCTTTGAATTCTTTGATATGCTTCCGCTTTAAAAGTATTCTATTAGAACTATCCTATTAAATCTTTTTCTTTACATAACCTTCACCTCTATATAAAATGTCAATGGTCAAAAAATACAAATTCTATTTTTGATGAGTTATTTGATTTTATTCTCTTAATCTCTAAAAAATTTAATTGATAGATATATGTGATGATTTTTAACATTTGATTACACTCGTATATATGAAATATCATTGTTCATATCCTTTGTATGAAAAAGATGCACACTATGAAGGTAAAATTCTCCTCTATGTGGCTATAATGTAATTTCTAATTTTCATTCATACAAATTCAAGGTTAAGGAAATCAAATTCATGTGCTGAACCACATGTTTTGAATAAACATAGTCAAATAAGGTATCATTACAAAGCTAGTATAGTAATGTAGAAGCCTACTATGATATGAAATTTACAATATGTCTTTCTCACTAGCAACTATTTATAATAAAATAGAGCACCTACTACCACCTTGAGTTGCTATTACAACTTTTATTTGGTTTGGCATTGACTTCCTAGTACTTTCTTGAGGTATATCCTCCTATGCCAAATTGATTGATATCCACAATTTGTTTTGTTTTGTGGTTTATTTCTTTGTATTAATTTGTTTCTACACGTTCTCTTTAGAATTGACTCGGCCAAGAGAATTTGGTGGTCATCTAATAATGATTTGTACACCATTTAGCACATAACTTCCAACATACACAATACTTACAATCTCACAAAGTTTGATTGAAGAATTTTTTTTTTTTTGTTTTTTTTTAATTTTTTTTAATTTTTTGGAGCAAATTGATTGAAGAATTTTCAAGAGCAACACATATCCAATATCTTTGGCAATTTCTTCACAAATTCTCTAGGACACGCCAACAGATAACATGTTCTTCAAACAAGTACTTGTATTTATGAATACTCTCAACTTCTTACTTTTTTCCAAATCTTGTACTCTAGAGTGGATGAATTCTCATACTTCACAGTAGCCTTGGCATTAAATTTAACTTGATGGTTATTAAGGAAGTCATGTGTCAGTGAAAGGATGTTCTTAGATTTTTTATTGAGTAAAAAAGATTACTGTATCGACTTCTCAAACAAAAAAAAATCTCATCAAAAAATCTCAATTGAGTTGCCAAAATTTCAATTCAAAAGTAGACTATGCAAGAGTTTCAAGAGATTTTGCAAGCTTGGGTTGCAAGACTTTCTACAACCTCCACCTATTTTTGAAGTTAGTGTGAATCAAGCGTACAATATATCATTCCTTCTAAACTTGCAAACCCATGTCCTTTGACGTAGTCTCTTACAACATGTAGATTTTGCTGTACCGATACAAGCTAAAATCTGAATTTCTCAATTTTTGTTCTTTAACAAAAAAATCAGGAAAAAGGACCTTAAATGGCTTAGAATTTACAAAATATTACAAAAACTAGTTTATTCTATTTTCGTTCTTCTATCTTCATAATTTTTTTTTAATTTTTAATTTTTAATTTTTAATTATTTAAGAACTAACCTGCTATGGTGTTACGGTAATGAGAGTCCAGTCCTTCAGCTTCAGCAGGAAAAGTCTGAGGTCTCAACGTAAGTCTTGACTGAAAAGCGCTGTGGAACCCGTATTGAGTGTATGTCCTGATTCACGAGCAATGTTCCATATAATTTTGCATGAGAGTTATTGTTTTTTGTTTAATTTTTTTTTGGGTTTGTTGGCATGAGAGCCTTGATTGGGCTGACAGGGCAGTGCAGCACCGGAGACGGGCATGTGCTAATCATGTATGCCATGGTTCTGATCATTGGATGATTGAGCTCTGAATCCACTGATTATTGATGTTAATTGGTAACAGCATAGGTTGACCTCAAGTCATCTGAGCGAGCGAAGGCTGGGTTGGTATTATGCTTTGAAGCCCGTTTATGGTATCGCCAGTGTTGTGGCCTGACCCAGCACTGTCAAATCTCCGAGACATGGAGATCAACGTTGAGTTTTTCATTTTAATGCGGCAGAAGTGACTGCCATCATTTGACTTGGTAGTAACAATTTTTTTTAATGCCCATGCATTCTAACCTCGACATCATTATGTAGCTCTGAGAACTGCAGCTAAAGTTACAAGTTCGACTGGAGAGGTGATAAGTTATGCAATGTGCTAGTGCCCGAGCTCTTTGCCAGCTGAAGCATGTAAAGGCAGCTTCAGATGTGGTTTAATTCCTGGAGGCCAATACATCCTTCTTACCATTGGAGGCTATCCTTTCCTTGTTTACTTAACTTCTATAAATAGTTATTCAGGGCCTCAACCCCAAATCGACAAAACATGTTTTTGTGGCTTGAGAAATATATTGTATTTTTGATACACATGAAATAAATTTACATCTCCATTGGATGGCGACAAATGCCAACTACATAAAAATTGAAAAGATAATTATTATTCAGAAATTTAAAATAAATTATTAGAACATAATTTTATTAGTTTAAATCTATTTTGGATATTTAAGACATTTTTACATCAAAAATAAATCCATCAAACTTTTGAAGAACAAACCTTATTTTCAAAAAAATCAATCAATTATTTATTAGTGGAATGGCAACTTTGCTTTGTGGCTTTTATACTTTACTTTGAAAGCATTAGAACGCAACATTTTCTTTGTGTAAAAATAAGATAGTAACAAAATAATGCTCATATCCAAAAACCATATAAACCAATGATTACCATGGTTTGAAAACATCGTAATAGAATTCCATTCATTACAACAAAAATTCCTTTGTATATATTAATGTCTTTCTACAATCAAAAACTTTGGACTCCTGGAAAGAGTTTGGCGTAGAACTTGACAGCGTAACTAAGACTTTGGGCATACTATGAACTTCAACTAACCCTAACTTAGTGGTATTATTAACAAGGAACATTTGAGTAGCCATCCCCTCCAACACTCATTGAGCATGGCTAGGAGGGGAGGCTCAAGAGGGAGTGAGAGAGGTGGGATAAAACCTTGCCCCTATTATTTTGTTTGAGAAAGGCCACTTAATTGCAAGGATGTTCTAACACGTAATTTGGGGCCGTGGGCGCCTAATTTAACCAAAAAAACCCCTTAGAACCCAAAAACAGGCCACACCCAGAAATTGGATCCCATCAAACCTAGGCTCCAAACCACACTCGTTGGGGGAGATTAAAGAAAACACGTCCAGCTTTCCAACCAGCAATATGGTTGCATGGCAACTATAAGGGGAGGCAAATGATCTCAGCATGCTTGAGCTGCAATTCATTGTTGAAGGGAGATGTTCAAGAGCAGACAAGTTAGTGTAACTCATTCACTCATCATTCTTTCGACTGAAACAGTCCATCATAATTTGGAATATCTGGAACTCATGGTTCCCTTCCATTAGCAGGGATGATGTGTTGTGACTGATCCTCATCTCCATTTGATGAGCAAAACATAATAGCATTTTCAGGGGCTCGTGTGGGCCAACAACTTATGATTTTATGAATGTTCCACTTCCTTCTTCTAGAGAAGGTTTCAATTTTCCTTTTTCCTGCTGTTGCATGATTGCATGAGTTCCTTCTGTGATGCAAGCCTGATGAAATGATCACTACTAAGGTAGTGATGAATAGCTACGGTCAGCTCATTGAATCACAAGGTTTTACTCTTGGAAGTGTTGGTATATTCCAAGTAGAGAACATGATAACACGTGCAGCCATGTTTGGCAATGGTGTTGCTCAGGTCTGGTGCCGAGCCAGCTAAACCCTTGAAGGTTGATTCCTTGCCGGATACCGCACTGCAAAATCTCTTTTAAAGTCAAATTTAAGCATAATTATCTTTTTAATTTGCTTTGGCTCTCTTATGAAGAAGTAAAAATCTCTTTAACCCCTAAAGGACCATTGTCCCAGAATGGGTTTTTTTAGAATTCAGGCATTTGCTTGTGACTTCAATTGAAGTCTAGGTTTTTTGAATTTTTTTGTAAATGTAGGCCATAACAAGAACTTTGAGGGAATCTTTTCTTTTCTTTTCAATTGGACATTTATAAAAATAGTTATGGTACCCAAAGTGGAAAAAGCTATTCAATGGGCAATTCGGGCAGCCATGCTTAACACATCAATTACCTCTAAAAACATTTCTATAAATACTTCATGATGTCATCTTTGAGGTTTCCAAAAACAAACGACTTTGAGTGCATAAGGCTCACTCCACAAAATATCAAAATTTTCTCACCATTTCGGGCAATGTACTAAAAAAATTCTTCTTTCCTTCATAAAAGTTAGAAAAAATATTATTTTAGGTTTTTTCTTTTTTTCAGTGAAAATATGAACATCAATCTTTACTTTGACCGTTTGGATTGGGACTTTATTGAATAATGAAATTTCTAAGAAAGAAATAAGATTTAACATTCTTGTCTTTTCAACTTAATAAAAATATTTTTTCCAACATGCTACACTTGACTTTTTGGTGTATTTTTATTTTATTTTATAAAATTAGCTAAGTTAATCTTCTTTGACATGCACTAAAACCCCCAAAATCCATAATGCAAAAAACCTAAGAAAACAAAAGTTAGAGTGTGTCAACCTAGTCGAAACTCTTGTCAAAAAAGTTTGTTTTTAAATTTCAATTGCTATAGTCTTCTGATCTCTACGGTCGATTATATTGAAATTTTTTGAGTTGTCTATTACAATAATCTAGTTAAAGATATTATGTTTATAATTAGAAAAGAATGAGTTTTTAGTCATTCATGCTTTGTACATTGGAAATGGCAGTTTTGGAGCTTTTTTTGGTGAAACATAGTCAAGGAACTTTAGGGGTTAAGATCCTCGGTTTGGCATTCTACAAACCCCATTTGATGTAATGGAGTATAAAAATTGAGCAAGATTCTCCCAAAATAAAACCAAGCTCAAGGGGTTGGGGTTGTCCCTTGAGGGTTAAGATAGTGAGACCAGTTTCGACCCAAATTTCATGTTTGCATACTTCAATTTGTAAAAAAGAAAACATTATAATTTTTGGATGCTCCACAAATTCATTGAAAAAGCATTCCAAAAATCAAAAACAGATTACTTAATTAATTACAAAATAAATGTTTTGAGCATTTCTACAATTTTGGGCCTAACCTATTTGGAATTAAATTTTTCTATACAAATATTTTATCAAATTACTAAAATTATTTTCAACGAATTTTAGATGAATAAAATTTTATCGGATGATAAAAATTAAAATTCATAAAATATATATAATCAATTAATCTTCCTTGAATCTTCTCACAATTGGTTTAAAGTTCAAAGCTAAGAAGATGTCTAAATACTCATTTGGTTTTCTTCATTTCATACATATATTTTTTCAATTTTTAATTTTTTTCATGTTGGCATTTCTTCAATATAAAGAATAAAAATCTTAGCAATTATTTCCATATTAAGAACATAACATTTTTAGCAAAAAAAATTAAAATTAATAGAAATTACTATATATTCTGTTTTTATAAAATATTCAAAAAGATTTTAATGAATTTTATTTTTAAATACTTCGTGTTACTTTGAAGATATCGAAATAGGTAGATAGAACCTAAAAGTTACCTATTGCAACTCTTCTATTCTATGAAAAAAATTAAAATGATAGTGAAGATGTGTATTTACAGTAAATATAGATAAAATCAAAAATCCTCTGGCACTTAAGAATTAAGCAATTAAAAGCATATTTAGACCACATTAAATAGAAATAATTTATCAAATATTACAAACTAAAAATTATGATAAATTGTAGAGGTTCAAATAATAGCCAAATATGTGTAAATGGATTGTAAAGCTTTGAAATCAACCCTTATAGTACACATATCATCAACTACAAAATTGATTTTAGAATTATTGAATAAAAATGGAATAAAAATGGAAATATTCTCTTTCAATATCTATACAACTCGAATGACTTCATTGGCCAAATTCAAATTTTGAATTAATTATTTGGTGTATTTATAGGCCCTATCAATGATCACATCTAGTCTACATTTGGCATTGGCTAAAAGAATAGATTATTCCAAAGTGTTTTGGCCTAATTAAAATTATCTCTCAAGTCACCTTCAGCTTTTAAAAGATATCATAAATTTTACTTTATCGTATTATTATTTTTTACTCCATTGCAAATAATTTATAGGCATGAAAGAGCTTGGCGCTTTCATTATATTTGGTGTGTAAAAGCTTGGTGGTTTCAAAACTCAAACAAATCTAGTTTTGCAATCATTACATCCTTAAAAATTGATTCTCCGTGACTTTATAGACCACCAAACTTTTTTACACCAAACATAGAGAAATTTTCAACCTCTTCTATATCTATTTTTTATTTATGGTAAATAAACAAATTAAGTTTAACCAAAACTCATGGTATCTTGAGTCAAATATTGATACCTTTACAAATAAATCTATTGAGATTCAAAGAAATACTTCCAGGAAAATTGAATTCTAGGCCTTCTCAAATTTATCGGAATATATCATTTCCATACATTATATATATTCAGATACTTTTAAAATCATTACATACATTCAAACTTGATTCAACTCAAACTTAAAACGAAAGAGAAACAAGTCTTCAAAACAAAATATCTTGAATATGAATGCTATGGCCTTTGGATTTTGGTGGTTTACATATTAGGTTGAAATACATCTTCTCTGTCATTTTATAAATCAACATGATTTTTTTTTGGATATATAATCCTTTGTAATAAAAAGAAAGAATATATATATATATATATATATATATATATATATATATATATATATATATATATATATATATATATATATATTAAATTCACCTTAAATCAAAAAACAAAAACAAAAAAATAAAAATAAAATAAATAAATAAATAAAAATACATACGTCAAAAGTTTTCCACACTTGCAATATTATTGCTTCTCCATTTTGTATCTTTAAAAAAATATAATAAAAAAATTGAAAGAAAAAAATAAAGTTTTACACGTTCTCTTATCACCCCTCTATAGAATATTAAAAAAAATACTAATATTTTCTATAGATTGTTTTATATACACTTTTATGTTTAAATATATCATAGAATCTTTTTTTTTCCAAAAACAAATCTACTTTTAGAGTTGAAAAATTGCTATATATATATATATATACTCTAACAATAATTAGTTGGATGAAGAGCAAAGGATTAAAAGATATTGTTGAATATGAATTGGTTTCAAAAAGTAGTAGAATGGGTTCTTCATTTGTACTTTGAATATATACATATTTGTAATTTTGATTCTAAAACTAAAACCAAAACTATCTACTAATATGTGATACTATAAGTTTCAAAAAGAATGCAATGTATATTGTATGTTTTTCTTGATATCATCATAAATACACATATACACTATGTGTAATTAGCATAACGGAGGTTATTTTGAAGCTCTGACATACTTGAATCCATGTAATTGATTGGTTGAATCTACAAAATCAATCCATTGAATACCTTTATATCATGGAATGAAAGCAATTGTATAAAATTTATAATTTTACAAACTTGAAGGTTACATATTAAATTCACATATCGTAGTCTATTTTAGCAGTGATTTTTAGGTTATATTTTTGGAATATAAAATAATCATTATTTCAAATCTTAGAAGGAAATCCACACAAACATTAATAGTTGATAGATGAACGTTCTCTTCTTAACTATAAAAATACAACTTCTCCATACTAATGGAAGTCTTGTGCACAAGTAAAGGTAGTAAACGGTGCTTTAGTATTTCTACCTTAAGAACAATTCACACTTCTTCAAGTAGAAAGGCCTATTGTCAAAATTTAATCTAGTCATGGCAAGAGTTCAAAGTCTTGAATCAAAAAAATACATTCAAATATACAAAATTGAAGCTTTGTGCCAACCATAGTGTAAAGTTCCAAAGATCAAGTCCAAAAGTGGAGACTTGTGACCTAAGTATTTGATAACTAATAGGATATTGATGTTAAATTAAAAAAAATGAAAAAACAGATTACAATATATACACTAATGAAAGCATGTACAAAAAAATTCAAGAATTGATACATTGATATGACAATCTTGCAAATTTGTTTAATTTGGCCTAATTTTTTACGATCATAATATCAATGATTATCAAACAATTAATAAATAGAGCATGGCAAGGCATGGAAAGCCTTGACAAGTCCTTTATAGTTCTAAAACCTTGTCTTTTTGTGCATATTTTAACCAAAAGCATAGACAAACTCTTGAGGGAAATTTAAGTAAGCAAATAATGATGGTCCAATTCTCCCTTCACAGTCCATTACATTCGTGCCAAAACTCTTTCAAAGTATTACCTTCTAGAAGTTCAATACACGGCAACGGACTTTTGACTTTGACCTCTAGAATGAAGGTCTAGAGGTCATACTTTGGGTTTTCTTGGAAAACCCATCAACCTCTGAATGCCCAGTTGAATTCACATCAAAAGCTGACTTTCAACACTCACTATGAAGCAAGATAGTTTTTTCAGTTTTATGACATTTTTTATGTAATTTCAACCTTAGGATCTTATAGCTAACTTATGGAGACATTATTTTCCAAACTTTTAGAGAGACAAACAAAACCAATTGCAAGATCATAATGTTTAAAGTTAAAACCAAGTTATTTTCAATTCTTCTATAAGCTGAAATCTAACCTTCAATGATTTTTCAAAATTTAGGCTTTACAAATTTGGAATGGGCAACTTTATATTTTGTTAGAAAAATGATTTGAGAACTACACAAAAATATTCAAAAGAAAAAACCTAGATTTTCATCTTAATTTTTTTTGTAAATGAGGATAAGATGTAGAATTAGAAGAAAAAATAAATTGCTAATTACATCTACATAAAGGTGGATAATGTCAATGACTCAATTCTAACAATTAAAAGGCTGTGATGGATAATCAAAAACTATTTCAATTTCTATTTTTTAAAAATTGTTAAAATTGAATTCAAAATGAGATGTTAAAGTTATTTTTAATAAAGGTTAGACCAAACTGCCCACATAACATGACTTGTCATATTTCTTATCTCACTGATTATAATGGAGTAAATCAAAGCTTCATATGTAAATATGAATTTGTGCAAAATGTTGCTATTTTTTATTTATTTAAAAAAAATGAATTTTTTTGTGGTTGTCCGTGTTGAGATTTTAAACCTTCAACCATTCATAACTTTTGCATTACATATTTGAATTTTATGAAACAGAGTTTGACATGTACATAACAACCTCGAGAATCCACATACAATTTTTTCATAACTTGAAAATCATTTTTGACAGTGTGAGACCCTGCCCAAATTAGCCAGCGACCACATTTTGGTTGCCTAGGAATTTAGAGATTAATAGATTTTAGGGACTCTCAACATTAGTAGAAATTGCCCCTGAGATATATCTGCTCCAAACTGGCTGCGCTTCATGGTCATGGCCTCCACAGCAAGTCCAAAGTTGCTCTAAATTGATGCTTCATACAATATACCCATACCTTGTATTTGAATGATAACTTGTGAAGATCCATTGAAATTAAGTTGATGAAGAACACCTATAAATTAAATGATGACCTGCTTTTGCACTCATGAATTTTATTCGTAGTGTATGAAATTAATCCAGATACCTTGAAGTCAGGGCTGCACCATACGAAAGAATACTGTAACTTAACTTAATTTTTATGTACTAAGATTTCTTCGGCTCAGACTCACTCGCCGCAGGGTTGATGGTTACAATTAAAATTCATCTGGAGTGTGGCAGCTTGGCACATATTGTGCGTATTCAGAAATACAGTGGCAATACAACTAAGTTTGTACATGTGTAGAATTTTAATTCATGCTTGGCATGAAGAGCAAGCGGGCTGGCTTTAGTGCAAATGTCTTACAAATTGATCCTTGTCTGTGAATATTTGATCTTTTCTTCATCAATTACTTCGCAAGATGCTGGTTTGACTGGTTGAACTCGGACCCAACCCTTTAATTCATCTGCAGTGATAATTCAATTCCTTAATGGTTGGCACTATGCTGGGGCTTATTTCAAACACTTCAGGCTCTTACAATAATAAAGGGCATGATCAATACACACACATACCTCACAAGAAGTATTTAGAGCTCGGGGTTGAAGCGCTTCGGCCCCTTCACCATGTGGGTCATGCCATGTACAAGACTATTTACTTTTGTTCAGTTGGCGCTGCTCATTTGTTTAATTCCATGTGGTCACCGTCTTTGGGGCTTTAAGCGTAGCAACTACATCCAAATGACTAGCAACCAAAATCTTGTCATGTATTTACACTTAGGAGACACTTATATAATGAGCTCTTTAGAATGTGTTCTGGGTGTACAAAATACCATTCCACCGCTGACCAAGGCCGCGGCCTTAATAATGCAGAACAGTCACATTAAAAAAAAAAACAGCATCTTGCAATAAATTAATGCCTTGAGTTAATAATTTTTTCTGACTGCTTGACCAAGTCTTGGACATAAATGAAAATGGTTCTTGGTAGGGAACTTAATTTTTAACAGGTTGGGGATAATCCAACTACTAAGTTTATGCCTCAATCAAAGTACCCAATAAAGTTTGGGAATAAATTTAAATACTTTGTCGAAACATAAAGGAGGACTCAAGAAGGCCGTATTCCGATACTAATAACCAGATTGTTCATTGTGTCTGAAGAGCATCTTCCGTGAGTCCCTAATATCTCTCCGCCAAGCCCTCTTCACTCAGTCACTACCGTGGTACTCTTCTTACAAGTTTTAATTCAGTGGAGAAGTATTTGGGTGTATCATAGATCAAGCATTATGTAAGACCCGTGTAAAAGTCATATAATGGTGGCATTGGTGGATGGAATATGTAAAATCCAGTACTTTTCTAACAAGAAGATGGCATGGAAGAAAAGAAAATTAAAAAAAAAAAACTGTACATTCCTTTAAGGATTTGATGTGAGTGATGGGCTCAATGTTTAAAAACTTGAGGGTCAACCTGAAATACACACATACATACATACATATACATGACAAGAAATTGTAATAAATACTATTAATTATTTACAAACTCATGCCTCTCCACACCAAACCCTTAAACCCTTTAGTGCCCAGGCAACCAAAAACTGGTCTCTGATGCTCAAAAACTAGGATTCACTCCCAGTGTGTGTAACGTGTGGTTTTGGTGTCTAAAGAATGGATTGGGCCGTTGGGCTCAACTATGAACACAAAAAAAAAATTAAAAAAAATTAATTATTGTTATTAAAAAAGATTCGGACCGTCACAAGAGCTTCAAACACAAGAAAATACCTCCGGATGCATAAATGAAATGTGCTGAGGGAGGTGGAGAGGTACACAAGGCTGCTGAGGTCTACTGAAAGATGACACAGGTGTTGGAGTTTGAGAGGAGCAAATACAAGGTACCACCATCAACTTTGTTGCCTGCCGTGTATTTTGCCCAATTTTGTGCAACCTAGAGACAATTAGGTGGGAATTCCCGCACGGACTTGTAGTTAGCTTATGATTTTCAAAACTCACCCTTCCCGTCTTGGAATCGGCCTTCCCAATTTTCCAGCAAAACCGTATACAGCATCCCCAGCCATGAACAATTCAACATCAACTGCAATATAATGATTTTTTGCAAATTGGAAGTTGCATTCGCTGCATGTATGTGTTGGCTTTGACATCCAGTGCCGTCCTGCATTTGTGTCAATTTGTGCATCTAGGCATTGTTGCATGAAGCAGCTTGGCTTTGCTAATGTTTCAGCCTTCTTGCCAGCTTCTTGCCACTCAAATAGATCTTCTAATCTCTGAAAATATTCATCAACTTCACTCATGCCCCCTTCACACCCGGAGGCGTGAAGTAGCTAAAGGCTCAGTTAAGGCGGTGGTCTGGACTTGTGCGTTCACACCAGGACGGGGTTGATAAAATCGAAGCTAGCTTCCAGGTTCGGGATTTGGGTAGTTAGGGGGAAGATAAGACGGTGCTAGTGCGGTGGCAGAATCAACATGCTACAGTGGTCTGGAACTTTGCTTCAGTTCTGAAATAGTAAAAAACGAGTGTTACACCGAAGGTATGGAGAATGTCAAGGTCCCCGTGTATTAAACTCCAGAATTTACCGCATGAACCATCGGGGGCAGGCAAATTTTCGCGGTCCCCCTGTCCACTTGAACTTGCAAACTCTCGGCAGTACAAAGCCTTCGGCAACAGTTTTTTACACTCTCTTCTACTGCTGCTTTGCACTGTTGCGATTCTTTACATTGCATTGCTACGACATTCTATCCCCTGCTGCATTATCCTACTGGTGAGGACAGTCTTCTCTCTCTGTAAATCACAGAGTTCCTACTTTCTACGTACAATACTGATGCTAATGACTACGTGTGAAACTGTATTTTCAGCACTCTGCAATGGCCGATCCTGCTACATCACAGCCTGCACACACCGAAACGCATCCCACGGGTAAGTATCCTTCTTTAAAACGTATGTCATTCTTGAATGTAGACAGAAGCACATGAGACATAGCATCGGAGTGACTTGCCTTGTTTGTGCATGGTCTTCTACTCTGTATTGAACTGTCCTTGCGGTATGAAGTGTCTTCGTTCCGCTCGTGTGCTCCCCGAGAGTAGTTGCAGTGAGTGCATACATAGCTCCTGATAGAAACCTACCTGCACACCCAACCCACACCCCTCCGATGCCAAAGTCAGATACATTGTGAAAGAAGAAAAAAAACTCACAGCTTCCATTCATGTACAGATAGCGGTGCTTCAGCGGGGGTCACTTCACGGCCAGCAGTGCAAAGAGCAGCGCGTAAAGGGAAAAACCAGACTGCTGGTAGTGAGGATGGAGGGGCTCAAGGAAAGAGGGACTGGGACCCAAACTGGTCGAAAGTGGAGATTATTTCTCTCATAGCTGCTAAACGTCAAGAGTATATCGATGAGTTGACAGCAGAGGACCCAAGAGATCTCATGTGCCCGGAACTGGGGAAGTGGGGTAAGATCGCACTTGTTATGAGAGCATCGAGGGGAGAGGGAGACGTCGACCGAGACCACCACGCATGTAAGTATAAATGGACAACATTATTATCTGACTTTAAAAAAATATGGGATTTCCATCAGAGAACAGGACGAAACTCCGAGGAGTATTTCACAAACTTATCCCCGGCAGAGAAGAGGACCTTCAAACTGCCGAAGACATTTTACATGGCTGCGTATCGGGGAATGGCGGAGTGGTTGAGAGACCGGGCCACCATGAATCCCCCCCATGCTCGGGACACCTCCAACCCCGACGACGCCAACTACAACGCTCCAGTAGGGGAGGAGTTCTCGTCGCCGCCGGGTGGAGGAGGAGTCAGGGAGTTCAGTGGTGGACAGTCAACCGGAGGACCGGCTCATGCGACTGGCGCACAAGACTCTCCGATCGACCTATCTGGCAATGAGAGCCCCTCAGTCTCCATTGGACAGAGCACTGGATTAAATCCATGTGCGAATGTGAGGCGCACTCTACAGCCGAACATGCAGACCGCGTCTACGGCGTACATGCATAGAGCCGGTAATAACACCCAGCCCCCTGTCCAGTTCTTTCAGGACATAAACCTTAATGCCCCCCCTAGCCCGGGAATGGGCTCTCCGTTTGTGCCTGCAGGTTACACATCACCCATTAGCTCTCCCGCCGGTACCGTTTCTCCAGCTTCTCGACAGGGTCGTCCTCCCGCGCAGGTTCATGTGTTGTCATCGTCGGCCACGTCTGTAGCTGCTGCAGAGCTTCGAAAATCAATGGGCAACACAGGAGTTAGAAAGAAGAGAAGTATTGACCAGATGTCGTTGGCAGATGGAGTAATGGAAAGCGCGGAGAAAATGGTGAAAGTGCTTGGAGAAATTAACGACACACAGAGGACTGCAGAGAAAGAGAAGCTCAATTCACATGCGAAGCAGTTCATGGAGAGCTTGGAATATAAGAGGGACCGGGATAGGATGTTGATGGAAAACGCAAGGATATCACAAGAACAAGCGAGATTGGGATTAATGAATCAACAGATGGTGGTGCAGGCGATCGCCAACTTGGCTAGTGCAATCGGTCGCACAGTAGCCCCGATGGGACCACCCGCACCACCACAGAGAGTTTTCCCCGACCCCAACTCGGTCCCCGACCCAGGAGCAGAGCCTGCGCCCCCGGTATCACCTTCACCGGATGCATCGCCCAGTACTTAGCTCGAATCAGAACAGCAGCTCCATCTCTACATAGAAAAACCACATGAGGCTGTTAGTGATATGTCAAACAGTTCATACTACCTAGAATGACAAAGCTAGAGATGATAGATTCGGACTTTCGCATTGTCTACTGTGCATGAATCTACTGAATAAATCTACTGTTGCAACTTCCATTTACCGATCAGTCGAAGTTCACTGCGCTATGAATTCCCTCCCACCCTGCCCGCATCCAGCAGCGTCCAGTCAGACCTTCAGGACAGGGCCCTGCCATCACACACCATATCACCGGAAGCAATGTAGTTAGAAGCACTCATCGCAAGGAAAGTAAAAATAAAAAAAATTAGAAAAAAATCGAAGCAAACCGGATGCAGATGAGCAGTCGCACTACTCACCGGGTCACTGTCGCTGCTGGACAAGGAATGCCGCGAGTTCTGTTCGCTTGCGATCAGCTCGGGCATGGTCTCTGTCTTCTTCTTCCTCCTCCCCTGGTCGCTCTAGCACTGGATGGTCCTCAACCGCTGCCTGCATACCCTCCCTTTGTAGCATTTCTAGGAGTCGATCAACTTCCTGAGCCGACTGCCCTAGCAGGAGATTGTGCAATATCGCACAGCACATTACAACATCAGGGACTAAAGTGACGTGCAAGTCACTGGCCGTAAGCAACTCCCGAAAACTCTGTTTGAGAATGCCAAAGGCATTTTCTACGACACTTCGTCCTCGAGATAGCTTGCGGTTGAAGAGGGTTTCTTGAACTGATCGGACTCCCCCAGGACCCTCCCGATAAGGGGTGATCAACCAAGGTAAAAGGAGGAACCCCTTGTCGCCAATTAGGTAGGGTGTAAATCCATTCACAGAGTCAGCACGATCGAAAAGGTTAGTGCTCGTGGCTCTATGGTACAGCATGGAGCGGCGCAATTGCCTTGAGTCATTGGTGCTACCGGGCATGCCCACAAATACATCAAGGAACCTTTTTTTTTTGTCAACCACAGCTTGACATTGGATTGTGAAACCCCCACTTTTAAAGTAATAATAATCTTGGGCGCTCTGCGTTGGTTTGCGAATTGCAATGTGTGTCCCGTCGATAGCCCCCACGATAGCAGGTAGACCGCAGAAATCCTTGAACTGTTCCATTGCCAAGTGCAAATTGTGACCAGTTGGCCACGCAATCTCGTGCCGCAACTCCTCGTTCACAGCTTTTACCACATCACGAATTATACCAGAAGTAGTGCTAGCTCCTATAGCGAAGAACTCAGAGCAGATGTGCAGACTCGCACCTTGTGTCAACTTGAACAGACAACATGCTACTCTCACGACAGGGGGTATTGCACGACGGTACCGAGTATCTTGACGGACAATATGAGGACGCAACAGGTTCGTGAGGTTGAAGACTGCTGCCTTGGTCATGCGAAAATTTTCTAACCATCTATTGTCATCGTACTCTTGCATAACAAATCTCGAGAACCAGGAGGTCGACCTCGGAAGGACCCACCATCCCAGTTCTTTATCGAGAAGTGTGGCTGCGTGAGCGACACGAAAATCATGCAGGACAGACGCTATTATGCTGTTCATATTCTGTAATGTCTCATGGACATCGGCCACATCAACCCGTGCCTCCCCCTCGTCTGGGGCAATTGCCTCCGGAGCTCTGAACATGGTGTCAACCACGTTCTGGAGAAGGATCACCAAGGAGGGCAGGAAATACGCCACATTGGCGGGATCGACAGGGGGAGCCATAATGTGCACAACCCGGAACTGTTTGGACAACGAACACAGGCGACGAGGACGCGCTATCGACTGCAATTGATCAAAGAGGAGCAACAACCGAAATGGAACTCATTGATATACCAAATATGACAATGGCGGTTCAGCGTACTTACCTGAAGGGAAGGCGGCCGCTGAGGAAGGTGCAATGTCAATTCCCATGAGGAGAACCGAGGAAAGAAAGTTTCCAAAAACCGATCCCCGATCGTCATGATCAATGACACGTTAGCCGAACAAATGATGACAGTGCCCAATTGCCCAGTCCCCGAGTACAGACGGAATCAGAAAATAAAATGCGTGCGCAATTGCCACGACCCAGCAAGAACCCCAGCCCCCGATCCCCGACTCTGGCCTATCACGAGACCCAACCCCCTGTAAAAAAAACGCTGCGACGAAGTACTATCCCCTAGCCCCCCCAAGCTGCAGCACTCATCTGTGAGTCCCAGAATCTCTCCACCTAACCTCATAGCGACCCTCACCGCATCATAGCAACCCTAAACCGCATCAACTAATACATCACGACCAATGCACACACAACCTCAACAAAAACTAATCGAGGGCCGGAAGTAATGAACAGATCAGAAGTGCGGAGCTCTGTGCAGACGGAGCACATGAAGACCTGAAGGAGAGAGACGACTGCATGTCTGCCCCCCCCCCCCCCCCCCCCCCCCCCCCCCCCCAACCTGCCCGAACCCTCACATCCTGCCCGTCCGCCAAAACCCCACATTTCACCTCGGAATGATGTGAACACCCCATCATGTGACCCCACCACCCAAAACCATCATCGCTCCATATCACCATAAGTGTGAATCACCATGAGTATAATCATCCGTAACTCCCCACTCCCCCTCGCGTCACTTCCAAAATTAACTCGAACCCCCCCCTCTCGTGTGAATCGGAAACGGGTTTTTTGGAGGGCCCGGAGTTAGACAGTCGGTAGCCGGTGGTACACACCTCCAGGTGTGAAGGGACCCTCACCAATTTTTGAACACTCATCACATTTGAGTTAGGTAGCATTTTCAACGGTCTGATTTGGTTTTTGTTGCAAGCACTGAATGTACGAGACTGATTTCCGAAGTAGGGTATGCCAAAACCAGTTTTCCTCCAAAACCGCCTGGGAACTGAAGCATTAACCATTCAGGATAACTCTACCGTAACACTATAGCAGGTAGGGTCCTCAGCAAATAAATATTTTATTTATTTTAAATACTAAATTTCTTTAAGAAAAAATTTAGCAAAAAATCAGTAAAGATGACCTTAAATGACTTAGAATTTTAGAAATAACAAAATATTGCAAAAAAAATAAAAAATAAAAATAAAAATTATGTTTTCATAATTTTTATTTTTTATGTTTTTTATATTTAGAATTATTTAAGAACAAACCTGCTATGGTGTTATGGTAATCAGGCAATTCAGTTTCAAAATTGTATTGGAACATATTGAGCAAAATGTTATTTGAGAGTTGTGAAATGTCTTGGGTCTTGAAGTGCCCCCATCTCATAGAGATCACTGAAGCTGAAAGCTTGGCCACTGTAGACCACTGGGCGCCGTTTTGCTTAATAATTAATTAAAGTGCAAAAAGCGGTTAGGCAATTCGAAAAATAATATCTCAAAGTTGGGCAATTTTGAATTATGATCATGTATAAGTCAGGCGTTCATATAATTTTGTATGTGTTTAGGGTTATTTTCATTAGGGATGGCAGCTACTTTTACCTTTAACTTTACTCTAATCGCTTGCATTAGTAACCTTTGACAAGCTTACTATTGTGTGCCAAGGTTTTGTGGTGTGTGAGTGGTTTTTGGAGTGTAGAACATATTTGGTACCATTTACTCCAATTTCGTCACATACTGCTTAATTCCATGTAATTTTAGGCAGTTCTGTAATTGATTTTATTTATTTATTTATTTTCGTGCAAACATGGTCAAGAATTTCCAAAAAATTTAGACAGATTTATAATTAATCATTTTCTGCCTAAGCTGCTAGTAACCAAATATGGTATTCACCATCATCGGCAAGTTGGTTAAGGCCATAGAAATTTGCCCATCTAATCCACAAATATCCTTTTTAATTAAAATTAAATTTACAAACTAATCAAAAGACTAGTGCTGCTTAGAGCTGCTGGCTGTGATCGAGATTTCCCATCAAGATTGATCACAATTTTCCCCGACCTTACCTGCGAACTTAAGTTTTAACTGCATGGCATTTCTTCAACATGGTTCCAACTTCAGTTTGTTTAATTTTCACCAGAGCATCCACTAATTATCACCTAATTCTCTGACCCAGTAGCAAATGCATGCTGCCATGCTGTCTCGTAACTTCAGCATCTTTACATGGCGACATGAATCGCAGTAACCTTGCATTCTGGCCCTAAATAGTTAGAATTAACTCGTTAACATGGAATTTTATAGAGAATCTCTTTAAATGCTACTTTAATGACATAGTACATAGCAAAGGAAAAAGGCTGGGAGTTATCATTATTCTGCGCAATAATGTTCGATTTCAGGGATGGTGTGGTGACTTATGGAGCCTTGGACATTGGACATTGGAGACTGTCTCCAGCAATATTTATTGTTTCGGTCGATCTGATTGAATATGCCAAACCAACAAATTCTTTCGGGTGTCATGTACTGGAATTCAAGACTCTCTCTCTTTTGTAGTAGAGATTCTCTCGCGGGGAATTCCCCATGTGGAACTCAGAAGCTCACCCATTGATTTACTTTCATATTTGTCTGTAATGTTGGTTTCATTCAATAATTATTTGTAAACTCGTCTTGTTTTGGGTATTGATTCAAGAGAGCAAACATGTGCATCAAAAAGTTTTGGGTAATAACCTAAGATTGCATGGAAACATGTCCTCAAATTAAGTGGGTCAAACAGCATGGCATTAAGGTAAGCGCTCCAATCATACCTTAGCACCATTGGAGGTTGCACATATATTTATTCTTTTTGGAAAAATTAGGTTTACCTTCCAAAAAAAATAAAATTTGATTTCTTTTTTAGCAAAAAAATCATTGAAAATAACCCAAATGGCTTAGAATTTTTTTTAAAATGCCATTAAAAAATAATTATTCTATTTTTAATTTATTGTTTTCATAAATTTTGAATCCTTATATTTTTCTTTTCTTTAAAATGATCTTTTTGGGCAAACCTGCTATGGTGCTACAGTAATCATGAATGGAGTAAAGAATAAAATGAAAATAGAAGATGGTATACTAGTTTTATTTTATTTTAGTAAGTCCACTGTATCTTTTCCAAACTTATTTAGCAATTACACGCTTCATTTAGACATGCACAATGTTTGTATGACAATATCTTCTTCTGTTGGATAATTGGAGTTATTTTAGAAATTAAGAGAAATCTTGTCAAAGAACTCAACAACCATCTCTTTCTTAATATAACTTCTTCTTGTCAAAACTCATATCTAATATTTCTATTTCTAAATTATATTTCAAAAATAATTCTATAAAATTCTATATAAATTAGACGTATGTTTGATTGGTCTTTTCTGTAGAAATCAATGGAGCTTCATGGCCTCTCAAATGATTGGGTTACACAAGATTCAAGACATAAAATTTGATTATTCCAAAATTATGAAATTCATAATATATTTGCAATTCATTGGTTAAATATGAAAAATATTGGAAGCTACAAATAGATGTCATACTTCATAATTGGAGAGGTTAAAATGTGGTTAAAATGTGCACTAAACTTAATACTGAACATAATTCAAGAAGATTGAATTGGAGGATAAAAGTACTTAGGATAGAGTCATGTTGTTCTCGTGGAATAATATATATATTCATCCATCCATAAAGGCACTACCTTCCAATACTTTCATAAAAGAAATTCAGAAATTCAAAATCAAAATTGCAATCGTTGGGGCTGCCCAAATTCTTCAAAAAACCCACTTGCAAGGCAATGGGTTGGTAGGGTAAAAAAATGCTGAACAAACGAAAATGATGCTAGGAATCCAATACAAATCTGCTGTGAAAACATTGAAACACTGTGTACAGATTACATTGTCAAGAGGCAGACGTGGAAAACCATGGCAGCCGAGTGTCTGACCCCAAATGGTGATGTTACTGCCCAGGTGGTGTAACTTAACTTGTGGGATGAATACATCTGAACAGTATGATATATATCTGGGTCCGCAATGTAACTGGGCACTGTGGCAGTTACCATGTCCTGACACAGCGGGAGCATCATGTAGCATTGGTTCAAACAGAGGGAGACTAGACAGTGTTCCCAGAGTTCAAGTTCTGGTGATGAGTGTCCCTTTGCCATGGGCCATGGCCATGCACAGTGGAATCTACCACATTCCAATCATTCCATCATTGCACACCAACCAAGTTCCAACATGACCCACCTCAAATGTCCCACCTTCCCATTGGCATTGGCAACAGCGGATAACTTAGTTGGCGCATTGCACATTTGGCCCTACTCGCAGAAATTAAGCTCAAACTCAAAAAATCTTGTGGCCATAATATCACAACTGAAACCCACGATTCCAAACACAACCAAAAACACAAAAGCATGTGGAAACATTCCGATTGCAACAAAAAAACAAACATATATTGAACCATTCCCAACACCTCATACGGTTCTGAGGCAAAGGGGAGGGTGGACCTTGAGAGCCCAAGTAATTTACCTTATCATACATGGGCCACACCAAAAACCCGAGCAGTTTCAGTCACCAAAAACATTAGCCCCATATCATCTCCAAAAATATTGGGCTAAAATTTTAGTTAGCTGGAGCTACTAAATTGGCTAGAAGGAGGGAGTTTTCCTTGCAACTATAAGCTCCAATTAACTAAAATCCCAACCCAATATTCTCGGAGATTAAATTGGACTGATCATATTTTGGCTGACTGCCCGGTGTGGCCCTGGTATGAATAACAAGAACAAATAACTGGAAATTGGAGAGCCTAGATCAAGGAACTAGGGAAATAAAGTGAATAAGATTGAGGCACCCATAGCCGACAAAGTACCCATAACTGATTAGTAGACTTCTCCATTTCCGACTAGTTTTCAAATTCAAAATCTTGGGAGATCTAGAAGAAAGTATCAAGTATGATTAGTAAATAGGAAATCATATGGGAATATTCTAGTAGTAGCATAGTGATCAAGTTTTGGTGTTATGGTGGTCGGTTTTAGGTGAGCCTACATATCGGTTATATGTGTTACAAAAAAAATGTTTTTCAAAATTCATAATAAATTAAATATTGAAGCAAACATGAAATTTAAAGTTGCATTCCTCCTTAAACCTATTTCTCCTCCAAGGAAAAATCTCCCTCGACTTAAATACACTTCCAATCTCAGTGGCAAATCTCTTAACTGGTCGGTTATAGGTGCCTTGACCTTAGAGTAAGCCTGAGGCTGCCTGATATTACTTAGTATTTCTACCCAGGTAGGTTGAGCTAGATGCTTGCAAAATCTGTGTCTGCAACGTCACGGTACCAGAACCAGAAAGAGAAAAGGGAAGCAAGGGTAACTTAGCTCCGGGAGTTGCAAAGGCGTGGGCTTGGGCTTGGGCTTGGGCAAGGGCAAGGCAGCCAAGCTGGTACGGTGGGGAGAATTGAAACCCTTTGGGACGTTGGCAGACGTAATACTCCTGGACTCGTGCCTAGCTAGCTAGCTGCTGCAGCCCAGCGCGGGGAGCTGGTACCATCAGCAGGGTCCAGGCCAGGCGGAGTGATAACTCACCTGGAAGCAAAGAGCCCTGTTCAATGAGGATTCGAAAGCCCAGTGACTGTCGAAGTTATAGCAGCTGCGAAATGCGGCTCATGGCCCGAGGCCGCATGCTCCCGACACCGCGCCTGGAGCAGGAGCAGGAGGATAGTAGTCTGATAAATAGTATGCAGTGGAGCTGGTCGAGGAGGACCCGCTGGTTGCAGCTAGTGCCGGGAGCGGGGTAGGAAATCGATATCCCAGCTGTGAGCTGTTGTACTAGTACAAGCTCTGAGCGGTGGTCGAGGCCTGACACCGGCGGGGAGTTCAACATGATTCATCAGGATGGATAGATGGATAGCTAGCTAGCTAGCTAGCTCCCGCCTCGACGACCAGCATCGACCACTTCGTCTATAAAGGGCTGGCACGTGCGCAGATGCTCCCCGCCCATCTCTAAGGTCTTTTCGGATCTTTCTCCTTGTGTTTTCTAGACGAGGTGATGGTCCCTCTTTCGAGGATTCGGGCTTTGAGTTGAGCTGGAGAAGATGGGTCGGGGATCGTGGGTTGGGGAGTTCAATGGGGTTGAATGGGGTTGAGTTGTGGCGAGCTTTTTGTGATTGAAGTTCGTTCGTGAGTTCGAACCATTTTTTGTTCATCAGTTTTTCCGAACCTAGCGGTAGAGTAGAGCCGAGCCGAGAAGCCGTTGCGGTTTTGAGCAGTTGGATGGGTCACATCTAGCCACCGTGGTTAGGGTGTTAGGCTAGTTGACTTCAGCTTCTTTGCCGATGGTTGTACCGAGTTCAGTGATACTAGACGAAGTGGTTCATTCTCGGGATGATCCATATCCAAATTTAGCAACTGTAATCTACAGTTCTAGGCTCCCCCTCCGAAGAACCGCTGTACTATTGCAACTTTTCTTGCCAAGGAGACAAGGATAAAAACGCCTCGATGATCTGGAAGAGCAATACGCTCAGTTGTTGTCTGTCTGCTCATTGCGAGAGCAGACTTGACCAGAGAGAGATGATACTGCAAATCTAGGAAGGCGTATCTTCGTTTACAAATTGGAATAACGCCGTGTCGATCCTTCGCCACTAGCTTGGCGCAGTAAGTCGAGACGCTTTCCTGCCCTGCATACCAATGATTTGTTGTTCTGCAAGTGACAACTGTGGTATTCCAGATTTGGTCACGAGGCTGGGTTATAATCCTCGGAAGCTCAGGATGAACCCCTTCGAATTCCAGAACTTAGAAAAAGCTGCTCTAACCTTTGGGCACATGTAATTGCTGAACTCTAAGTACTCCGAGTATCCTTACGAAGGGAGAGCTAGCCTCGCTAGCTTGTCTCCCGCGAAGAGTGCGCTCTCAAGAGCCAAGAAGACGAACCACGTTCTATGAATCTTGGTCTCAAACGGTAAACCTTGAGCACAATTATGTTCGACAGTCCACCATCTAACCAGCCAGAAGTAGGTCACAAAATTGCAATAACTGCAATTTTTGCCATTCTTTCTGTAGAAAGTGATCCAGGTCATGGAAAAACTTCTGGCAAAATACGCAGACTATTCTCAAATCGAGCAGATCGCAGACCTCAACACTAGCGATGAAGCAGGGCCTAGTAGGTCAGCCGAGGACGCCATCGCCGGCACTCACTTAGCCTCCACCTCCAACATTTCAGCTCGGAGGACACCTAGCTCGGAAGGTCATCACTTCTCCGGCCACTTGCAGCCTCCCGACGAATCCAGGCACGAATCGTTTCCTGCACTCTTCAGGCTGGAACAACATTCCGAAACCCGGCTCCACGACACGAGAGAGTGGCAGTATACGAGCCCAGAAAAAGTGTCGGCTGCAAAGGGTGACATAGATGGAAACATGATTGCAGAATTTGCAGGCTTGTCATCCGATGTGTACAACAGGCCGAGCAGCTCAAGCCAAGCCGGTGGTGCGAATCCGGCCAACCAGGCGCAGTGGGTTGCTAACCTGCTCGTCGAATGTGCACGGGCAATCGCTGTGAGCGATTCTCCACGAGTGAAGAACCTGATGTGGGTGCTGAACGAGCTGAGCTCTCCTTATGGTGACTCAGACCAACGATTAGCTGCATATTTTCTGCAAGCACTGTTTTGCAGGATCACTGGAACGGGACTCAGCTGCCACCGCATCCTTACTGCCGCAGCGGAGAAGACATACTCATTCGATACTCTGCGCAAAATGATCCTTGACTATCAGGTGCATAACAGATCCTTTGTGGATTCTCATGCTGTATGTGAATAGACGTTCAAATGGCCCATGCCTAAGCTTGATCTGGAGTCAGTACTAAATTAGTGTTTGCAAACAACTTCATGTTTAAACGGGAAAAGGAGTACGTTAAGAAAGCTTTAGATGCTTCAGAAACAGATCGACACACACTTGTAACAGTTATCGGGATGCTGGTATGCATCGTCGCTGAGTAAAGTATTGTCTTACCTTATTGAGGCTTCTTTGAGTTCACCATCTGTGTTCAAACTTGTAACAGGAGGCATCTCCCTGGACAACGTTCGGGCATGTGGCTGGCAACGCTGCGATGATGGAGGCCTTCGAAGGAGAGATGAAGATTCACATTGTGGACATCAGCAACACGTACTGCACCCAGTGGCCAACCCTGCTGGAAGCACTCGCCACTCGAGCTGACGGCACGCCGCACCTTCGCCTGAGCACCATTGTGATCTCCCCGGAGGAGACAGCCCTGAAGGTGATGAAGCAGATCATGAACCGGTTGGAGCGCTTTGCAAGGCTCATGGGGGTGCCGTTTGAGTACAGTGTGACACACCAGCCTCAGCTGGAGAAGTTGGAGCTTGCAGCATTGGAGCTTCGGCAAGACGAAATCTTGGCTATCACGTGTAACCAGACTCTTCACCATGTGTCGGAGATTGTGTCTGGTGGTGAGCAGTATAGTCCTCGAGATATACTGCTGTGTACGTTTCGAAACGCAAATCCTAAGGTAATCTTGCAGTTTGCTTACTATCTCGAAAATATATCATGATCTGTGCCAGCCTTCCAGTCCAGTCTGAGTTCATTTTACTGAATATATGCAATGATAATGTTGTCCACCTGAAAGTTTTCACAAGTATCTGATCAGACTGATTACACTGGTTCAGAAGAGTGCAGTCGTCAAGGGTGCGTCCGTCAGTAATCATATATTCTGTGGCTTGAGATGCATATCTGGTTGGCGATGTGTCATGAGTACGTTATGATGTGGTTCACCTACTTTTGATTTTCAGATAATGGTTTTGGTAGAGGACGAAATGGAATTGGTTTCGCCAGACTTCATGACAAATTTCTGCGAGGCACTTAGATTCTATTCCCTCCTGTTTGAGTCAATAGAAGAGAACTTCCCGAGAACCAGCAACGAGCGCCTCATGCTGGAGCGTATTTCTGCCCGAAATCTGGTGAACATGATAGCATGCGATCCTCCAGAGAATATGGAGCGACAGGAGAAAGGAGTTCAGTGGGATTATCGTTTGCGACGGTTAGGATTGCTGCCCTGTCCCTTCAGCGACGATGTTGTTGACGACGTTCGTGCACTGCTCAAGAGGTAAAAATCACACTACCCGATGAACTAGATCCTGTTGAGATAAAACCAGATCCTGGTCTTGATCCTGGTCTTGTTGGAGTTACCAAGTGAATTTCACTAGGCCGACTAGCTAAGGACTAAGTCACCGATTTGAACTTGTATAAGTTTGTGAGCTTTGCTCATCCGACACGCTCCGTCTTCAAATAAATGGGTCCTAACAACGATACTCATTTTGAAGTAATCGGTACCCTCACTCTGAAATGGTGAAGGCTTTTAAGATGTCCTGTATTATTCTGGACTACACAGTTTTGCATGGAATATGGGCTCACTGCGAAGAGAAACTCAGTTGTGATTGTAACAAATGTGCAGGTACAAAGAGGGGTGGGGACTCAGCATCGACGACAACAGACTATATCTCACATGGAAAGAGCAGGTGGTACTCTGTGCCACTGCTTGGAAGCCCATCGCCAACCCGTCACCGGAATCCTGAACTTCACAACTCAGGACTCTCTCATGATCACGTCCCTTCAATTACAGAACTCGAATATGGTTATCAGCAGCTTGTGCAACTAGAGGTTAAACTCCGACACTTACTTGGTCGATTCAATCGAAACTCATAGGTCCCATTGAGACGTAGTAACTTACTGTAGGCTGGTAGCTAGCTTGAAACTCACTCACTCACTCGGCTCTTGATTCATTCTTTGCAAAAGCAGCTGTTAAATTAGTCTTGACTGTTTGCAGACAGACATAGGTGGAGATCGACCATAGACATTGAGAGTTTTATAGTGATATGATCAACAGTCTAGCTTCATTCTTCGCAAAACTTCACGAAGTCAAAGCGTCCTCACAAGACCTTGCCGTGACTCAGAAGTTTTGAGAAGAATGGAAAGCTTCAAGACGCAGTACACGACCTTCAGATTCATGTTACTCAATTCATTAATCCTTCCTGGTACTATGACTGAGCCAGTACTCTCTTCTACTTGGGCCGCAACTTTTGACGACGTTGGTACTGTGTGTACATCTGATCTGTAGTAGTCATGTAAGCTCTGGGATATATATTAAGGTATACACACCTATAACCGATAACTTAAGCATTTCAGCATAGTATATCTTGGGTTATTAGAGTTATCCTTAAAGTCACCTTGTGTTTTAAAAAGATACCATGAGTTTTGTGTTTTTGTATAATTTTTTTTTTACTTCAAATAGTTGGGAGATATGGAAGAACTTGGTGGTCTCACTAAATTCGGTGTGTAAGAGCTTGGTGGTCTCTAAACTCAAAAAAAACTAGTTTTGCCGTCATTCCATCCTTCAAAACTAGTTTCCCTTGAGTTTAGAGACCACCAAGCTCTTACACACCGAAATTTAGTGAGACCACTAAGTTCTTCCATGCCTTCCAACTATTTGAAGTAAAAAAAAATTTATACAATAACGCAAAACTCATGGTATCTAAGTCAAATACCGGATGCCTTTACAAATAACTCTATTATGAAAGAGTTATTTTTTGTGCACAGGAAATAATGTTCATGAAAAATGAGCTTTTTTTAAAAAATTAATTAAGTAAAATTAGAATTACTACAATTTTTTCTGTTTGAAAGTTCGTCAGAACCCATAACCAACATATAGCTTCACCCATGACCGACAACAAGAGTAGTGAACAAACATAAAAATATTTATTTCCGTAACAGTCACAGAGGCATTTTATTGGAAGACACATCGTGAATATCCTGTTCATCAATTATCGGTTATTAGTTTTCCATTGCTCAGCAACCAGAAAGATGTCTACTGATCTGTGATGGGTGAGTTATGGGTTATGGGTGTGTATACCTTATTATGTACCAGGCAGGAATTATTTAGGACTAGCTGGTCATTGTCATTTTTGTTTGGGTCCTTGTACTGTACACTGATCATTGGCAAGGGTCAATCAGGGTCACGGAATTAGTCGAGTTATGTCCATTTATATTAATTGCCACCAGAGGCGGAGAGACTCTCAGACATCATCAATTCGATCGTATGTCACTGTGGAGCATTAAATTATTCATGCTGCCTTTGGGTCCATTGCACAGTTCCAAAGCCTCATCATGTTGGCAAGTTTGACTCTTGTTTCCTGCTTTCCTATGCTTTTGGACGAGCTTTGAGGCTCTGAGTTTGTGCCCAATTCCATTGCGGCCCCACAGTTGCCGCTTTGTCCTGCACAGTGCACACTGGGGTTAAACCGGAAGTCCGGGGGCCAAGACTGTGCATAGCGGAGGTAAATTGGGTGTTGCTGTATTCGGAGGTAAGACGAAGCTTGACTACTCCTGAGAGAGGTGGAGAGCCCTCACATGATTAGGGTTACAAATGAACACAAGCCCATTCCTGCTTTATATACGCATACCTCCGGTTTAAGAGTTACTCTTGCATCCATTGTTTTGGTACAGTGGAACTTGAAGGATAAGTAATTCCAGCTAGATCTAATTGAGAATATCTATATAATTGCTTATCACCTTCTTAAGCTATGTAATGATGTTTAGTATTTATGATATTAGTGGAATTTATATTATTCAGAACAAAAACATTGAATTTGATTGATGCAATTGTTGTATGATTAAAAAAATATCCCTAGATAAGCTTTCAGGCTACCATATGATGTATACTTTAGAATTTCATGAATTCTTTCTTATTGTCATTGCATACATTGGTTTAGGGTGTAACTTCACAATGGGAAAATTGGTTTACCAGGACTAGCGAGTACGCCACTAAGGTGGTGTAAACTGCCGGTAGACCACCTCATTGGTGTACTCGCTGGTCTTAGAAAACCATTTTTTCCATAGTGCTCGTGACCAAGTTGAGAGGTAACTTGTGACCAAATTGAGAGGTTGACTGTTAAAATTCCAGCCCAAACAAAGACAAAACTTCAAAGTCTTGGACTAAAAAAATACACCAAAAGGTAGAAATTGAAGCCTTTAGCCAATTATAGTGTAAAGCCTCAAAGGCAAAGAGCCATGAATTGATGGAAAATTTCAGAAATAAATTTTTTATTATAAAAATCTATGATTAATTGAAACTAATCTAATTCTACCTAAATACAAGTTTAGTGCCAATGATTGTCAAAACGAATTAATCAAAAAATTATGATAATATGTGGAGCATGACAAACCCTAATTAGCAAGCTAAGACCTTGTCTTGTTCGTGTATTTAGTTTTAAAAAATAAATTTACTCTTGAGGGAATTTTGGATTAATAAAAAATGGCAATCCAAGGAAAGGTCTTTACTCAATGGCAATACCAAAATTCTTCAAAATTTATGACAATAAAATTTGGACTTTGGCCTTTAGTATGATGGCCAAGAGACTAGAATTTGAATGTCCTTGCAATGTCATTGGCGTAATTTAATGACTTCTTGACCTTTACTTATAGTATGAATGGCCCTTATTTTGCTAATGTTTCAAAGAAAATCTATTGTGAAATTCCATTCATAGTTATATATTTTTCATAATAGATTTTTTTTTTTTTTTCTTTGGGGCAAATTTAGAAAGTCCGCTTACTAAACCAAAAATAATAATTTGATATGAGAAAGCCAGCATGCCCACTTGCACATGTAGTAGTACATGTGGTGTATTGTATATGCAAGATTAAATGCAATGAATTTAGACTTGATGGAATTTACTATTTAGAGATGCAAAAGGTTTGTTTATTTTTATTTTTATTTATTTATTTAATTTATTTTTAATTTCTTGCTAGAACAAAATTGGTCACACATGTATTATTCTAAGAATATTATTTAGTATTTTCAAATATTCTAAAAAAACCAACATTATAATCATATTCATACATTATACATGTCTTCATATTTCTAAATATATTGGAATGTTTGTCACTGAGAAATGTCATTAGACAAGATTAACACAGGGTCCATATTTTTCATTGGAAAAATCAATATCAATCAAATTTAAGTTTGTACATACAATACAAACTGTCAATCACCTCACATTCAAAAATAAAATGATTCATTATTACTTTTGAAAATTTATGTATCTCAAATATAAAACTTAATTCAGTTTTAAAACCAGTACAATTTCTTTCATCATGAAGATAGACTACCAGGCTCCAGCATATTATTTATTTAAATCATTTTTGAGTGAATCCTTTATTTTCTCATTTTCTTTTATATTTCATTGTTAATAGATATTCTCAATATTTATATTTGTTCATTGTGAGCGTGTGGGTGTGTTTTTTTTGAAATTACTACTTGTATTACTATGGCCCTATGGGCATTTGAAAAGTACTAGATTTTTGTTTTGTCCATGTTGAAAGTACACCCAGTTATTAACCCCTAAAAATTTTGGAAATGAAAAATGGCTCTCGGTTGTTTCGGGCAGCCTAAGTGAAGAGGTTAAAAGAAATATTTTTGCCTAAGAATTTTACTGGATGCTCCCTATACCGCAAGGTGTATCATGTATGTGGTAAAATTTTCAAAGCCAAATTTCACTTTTAGAACCTTCATCTAGAAATTTTAGGTTTCAAGTCCAAAACGGGCAGTTTAGAATTAGGTTTTTTTAGATTTTTTTTTTTTTTTTTTCCGAAAAATGTGTTCATAACCAATTCACTACTTATAATCCGAAGTGGCCTATGTCAAAAAGTTTACCAATTTTACAAGGGCAGCCTCCAAAAATTACAAGAGCAACCTTCACAGTTTTTGATAATTTTACAATTTTTTCTTTCAAAAAATTTCAAAATTTGAGATTTAGGAATTTTTCAATTTTTTTTTCCAATAATGCAAAAACTTATAAACGTAACTTTCAACCTTTCACTTTTTTAAAAAACCAAAAACAATTACCGTTATTTCTGTTTTACCATATAGTGGTTTTTCTACCTGTTTCTGGTAAATAATTTGCATGAAGGCCAAAAAAGCGTAATGAGACTCTAAAATTTTGCATGGAGGTGCCCAACTTAGTTACCTATATGGAAATAATATGAGCAAAATGTTTGGAGTAACAATCATCAAGTCTCCCTTGGCACCATTTAGAGTATGCCTTTCACGCAAAGCCCTCCAAAAAAAAAACAGTAAACTTTGAACGTTATAATCTCACAAATGGTAAAGATTCAATCGTTGAAATTTGACATGGTATTAGTGCAGGTAGTTAGGTTCAAGATCTAATGGTTGGATGTACTCAAAAAGTAAAAAAATAAGAATGATACTCCAACTTCTACAAGGTTGTCAAAAATAAAAAATCACAGTTTTTGGTTTTGGAGGTCCCAAAACGGCTAGAACCTTTAAGGATTAACTTAGTTTTCACGCCTACAGAGTTGTTGTCGTCTGCTAATGTGAACTTAAATATTTTTAATGGCCGGCACATATTTTTTAAATGGACAATTGACCCTAATTCTTTATTATACAAAACATGTAATTTCAGCATTAAATCTTTATTTGTTGTAAAGGTTGATATAATCTACAATTGTGCTTTGCTTGGCTACACTAATATTGACAAGCATATCCACATTTCCAACCTTAAACTTGCAACCTTGGTGATGCTTCAAAACTCTCTCAAAGTTTCATAACTTCTTTCAATAGTTGAATCAATCTTTCATTCCATCTTTCTTCATTTTTAAGAAGTTTTTAAAAATTATTTTGTTATTTGAGGGACACTTTTAAAAACATTATACTTCTATTGCACTAACCAGCCAAAAGAAAAATTGAATAATAAGTGTAAATCATTAATTTAGAGCATAAAATATGCAACATTAATCTATTAATCAGTTGAACTCATTTTATTTGATTTTTCAAATATCCTAATGATAAAATTAATTTGATTTAGAGATATATATTTTTTTAATATTAGAAATAGTAAAAGTAATTTTCCAAAACTTCATTAGATTTAGGTGCAGAAAAACCACAATATACTCTATCCTAACCCATTTATAATGATCTAGTATTTTCTACACAAAAATACAGTGTTTTTATGGGACCTCTAGGGTACGCCTACGCTCTTGACATTGGGAATGCCGCCGTTCTCGGAATTCCCACTGGCATTGAGAGCGCCGGAATTTCACGTTGAAGCTGTGGAGACCTGGATTCAAATCCCAGCAGCTACATGACGCGTGGAAGATCCACGAACTCTAGGAGACTTCCAAAGGAAATGCTTCAAATGGTTTCTATAGCAACAGAGCTAAAGAGCACCAACTGTCACATATGGGTAAGTAGCTGCTTCCAAATCTTCCTCATAGCGATAGCAGACGAACAAACCACAGCCATTAAGGTGAAACCACCTATAAGCGGGCACCACCCCAAAGGCGTGCACCCAAGATTCTTGCCTCTATAAAGATTTAACCTCCCTTGCATGTACCTCGTGCATACATTATTAGAGTGCCCGCTTTTAGGCTTCCACTTCTAAAATTTGTATTTAATTTTGTGTGTGCTTTAAAATATCAAAAAAATAGAGAAAGTTAGTCTTTCCTATTCCTTATCCCTGAAAAATAGTAACCCACTCATTTCATTACTCCAAGTATATAGATTCCTTACATAATCCTTAAATGCACGCTTATAGGTGGTACCGTGGTTTCACCATACAATTCATACCATACTCCTTCTCCACTCTCCCTTCACCCTTGCATAACTACACTCCCATTCGTGAATTCAGAAACAAAGTATAGTACTTGAAGCAACAATCACAGAACCAAATTTTGAAAGAAAGAGGGACCATAATCCAAAAGAGATCGGCGGAGAGAAGTTCGATTACCTCTTGAGCAGCAGCTGTTAATTGCCAGCTTCAACATCGTTAAGGTGGACAAGGTGCTTGTTACGATCTAGAACATATCCATCATCAGTTTTCCTCTTCTGCATTTTCTGCTACTTAGTATCTGCAAATGACAACCCTAAAACAAAAACCATCACACAAAGCCAGTTCAATTCACTTAAGGTTTCAATGCACTACACAACCCTCAAATAATTAATTCCTAGTGTATGCGACCTCCAAAACCTGGCATCTCATTTCGGTACCAATAGAGCATGTTGTTGATGCACAATCTTCTCTCATCCGCATTTGCAACTCTAAAATTACAGTACATCACCTACACTGTAACGTTACAATACCTTTCCAAATTACAACTAATTGCAATCAACGTGAGATCAACTCCAAAACCATTCTCCAGAAAATCATCAGCCTCAATTCATCCTTATCAATCACTCTGAAACCCAGAACTAAAGAACCCAGCATCTCATCCCAGCACACAACATAGTAATTAAGGTGTGATGCATTACCAGTGATCAACACATAGGCGCCACAATGCTTGCAGTACCAGACATGTGAAGGCGGCCTGTGAGTGATTGAATATGTTTAACATGATTTCAGAAAAAGATCTTCACACATCCATTCCTATGCCAATCAACAAGTGATAAAACTTTGATCAACAAGTGCCACAGGAATCAGCAACAGGGTCACACTCAACAGAGACAAAATCACGTTTTCAGTGGCTCATCTCTCAGGGGCTCAATGAGTCCCATGTGATGCAGTGTCAAGAAAGAGATTTAGATGGCCTCAAGCTGACAATCTCGTATGTCAATCCACAAGTGAAGCTAACTCTTTTCAAACAAGAGCCACAATTCTACCACAACCAGCACCTGGATATGTTGCAAAAGGCATGCACTTATGTTTGGACAATCAGTGAGTGTCATATGATATCAGAAAAGAAATCTAGTTGTCTAACTAATTATTTAACTTCTTTGCTGCTCCACTTCGAGCCTGAGCTGGCTTGAGTAACCACATACACTTTCTCAACAGTAAAATTCTCCTTGATAACAATTGCCACAATGAAGGAAACTTTGGAGCCTACAACAAAGCCCAACACGTTGGCGTACCGCGTGGGTGCATAAGCAAGAGACTCATTGTCGCTCTTGCTTCCAGGTTGAATGAAGTACGTGGACTCCAGTTTCGTTTTGTCCGGCAATCCAATGAAGACGGGACCCTTTCGCAGAGCCTTCACATGCTCCTCTCCAGTCGCTGCAGTCGACGACGAAGGAGGTTGTGTATGCCCCATGTAGTACTTTTTGCCAATAGTCCCAATCGCAAACGTGCAACCTGCAGTACGATCATGCATCAAGGGAAAATCTGGTGATGATGAAATTATTGAACTTGATGAATAGAATGTAATAACTTGAACTTGAGGTTTGGAAGGATAGCAAACTCGACGATTTTTATTCCTATTTTAAGTCCTCCAAACACTAAGAAGTCACAGTGGACGCAGTAGACAAGATAGAGCGGTCCTTTCTACAATTTCAATGAGTTGAACGCGACAACTTCAAAGTCTGGACACATGACTCATTTGGGACCCCCGAAACCCTAAACCAGTGCGAGATGCTTACCTGAGAGTTGGGTGGTGATGATAACCTGCGGAACTTCGGTGGTTGCGAGATCCAGGAGCTTCCAGGTATTCTTACTCGGAGGGTTTGTCGCAGCCTTGAAAGCAGGAACCTTGAAATCCTTGACCATCAACTTCTTCACTTCGAATTGCTCCATGTCAGTTGCAACGACTGTGGGAACAATGAAGGCAGATGGGATGCTTTTGGCAGTGGGTGCAGTTGTTGCTTGGAACACCACTCGGGGCTTGCCTACGTTACCATCTCCCCAAACAAAGTAAGGCTCCACTTTACCCCCCACCACACTGGGCGCTATGGCGGTCTTGATTACTACTGTCTTGAAACACTCCGCCAAGTCCATCACTGCTTTGTCGTCGAACGATCTCTTGTTCGCTCGGTCCGCTATCAGGTCTACTGCTTGCTGGTACGTGAGCACGGCCATCTCGCTACAAAACTCCTACAATCTCTGAATTCAACAAACCAACAAGCATTCAAATCGTGCACCTTCATAACAATGAGAGTATGCTTTCTATGGAAAGTGCTTGCTCAAACAGTAACCAATTCCAGGATACCGACACTTTCACAGATCGGCACAGAAGCCATTTCCAAGTAACAAATTCAAATCATCACAGATCGGCCAAGCCATTTCCAAGGAACAAAGTCAAATTATCACAGATCAGCTGTTAACGTAATCAAGGAGTGCAATTAGACCAAGAGTGTTTTTCAGTTTCACATGATCCTTGATTGGAGAGATAGGTAACTCACCAGCAGCAGAAGCTAGATCAATTTGATGTTGTTAAAATCCTCGGGATCAGCAGCAGCAAGAGCACTATAACATCAAAATCTCAGAGAACAAGGCATGAAGGTGAAGATGAATAAGAAATGTGCCTAGGTGTTTATAAGCATGACATTTAAATGGTAGCAAACCCGTCGTTTCTCATCCCAAAGAACGCGGTACAGTGAGCAATCAACCAATCCGCGCAGAGGAAAGCGGCCGCAAAATTGTCTGTTGTGGTGGATTTGACTGCTTTATCTCGGAGTGGCGCGGTTTCACTGCTTTTTGGAATGAAAAACGACCATGTGCTTGCAGTGTTTGGAAAGCTATGTTGGTCAAATGGGGTGTGCAGTTTTGACAATGGCTAGGTCTCAAGATTTCATTGGTAGAAGCCGGTCATGCTGGACAAGTGTCTGTCAGATGTGCGATATCATGTAAATGTATGTTTCAACCGTGATAGCAATTTCTAAAGAAATAGGATATTTAGGAAGTTGCTAAAAGATCCGAGCATGGGACTGTAGTCAATGGAGCATGGTAGCCTACTGGCATGGAGTCAATGGAGAGAACCTACTACAGTACTGTAAGAGTTTAGAGTTTTATGTAACACGAGTATATATCCCTGCGAGTTTGTCGATCAACTAGCCTCTTCAACACGAGTTACTCCCAGTGCCCCACCTTCAATTCCTGTTCTCCTACCTTCTTCGTTCTGGCCGTCCACTACGTAGAGTCAGGCCACCAGTGTTTCTCTCGATTTGGTGTGATCACCTTTGCGTCATGGATGCGTCAGTCTCCAGACTAGCTCTGCCAACCCCGTCCAACTTGCTCGCCACTTGCGTCTAAAAGTGAAATGTCATTCACTCCAAAAGAATAAACAAAGAGGGAAATACAATCCGCCAAGCTATTTCTGGTCAACCTCTATGTACGTCTTTCTGTTTCGATGTGCATTTTATAGCTCCCACAAATGTTGCCCTGGCTGCTTGCGTGCGTTCCACATTGAGCTATGGCCCCTAGTAAACCCGATGCAGCACGCCATCCCACCGAGATATTAAGGCCCTTGAAGCAGGAGGGAGCGACAGGAGAGATTGCACTATGTGCTTTCAAGAGGATAATTAGTTCAGAGTTGCAATTGCCTCTTGTAGCTTCACACTGATGGCAAAGGCATGATTGTCTCTACATCAAAATGACTCTTAGGACGTGTTTTTGAGCAGCAACAAATCTCCACCAGGGGAGTTCGCTCAGTACTACTCCCTGAAATTTGGGCCACTTCAGACTTCTGCAGGCCCGAGTTAGTGGGATGAACAGATGGAACCATATTTCTGAAGATAGAAAAACACGGCCTCTTGTGTGGGTAGATTTACGGTGGGACGGAAGCTCGCCGAGGTTTCTAGATGTCCGAGTCCTTAGGTGATATTTCAAGCGAAAGGTTTAACCGCTTCTAGTCGTAGCTGCTGGGAATGATCGACTGTACGACGTCTGGTGGCAAAGCAAACCAAGCTGACGCATTTGACAGAGATTAGAGACTTGAGAAATGGCTTTTCCCTCCTTGCTTGTGTGGGTGTCGAGTAGCGCAGCAATGGCATATGTGTACTACGGAATCATGAGGCTGCCCAGAGGATTCATTCGGCTGACTGCGTCACTGCCATTGATGGCATTCTACGTGTACATGGCTCCCAGATTTGAAACTGTGTTCGAGCGGGGGAACTACTCGTTTTTCTTCATATGGTTGACCTCCTTCAAGATTATATTGCTGTGCTGGGACGATGGCCCTGCGGCCGATCCCTGGGCAATGGCATCTTTTCCCAGGTTCCTCATCGTGATGAACCTATCCTTGCAGATCAAAAGAGAGAGCTTCGGTGAGAGATCAAAGAAGCAAGTAGTTCACACCAGAATGGTTAAGAAGCCGAGTAGTGCAGAACTTTGTGAGAGCCATATCGAGACTGACATGGTGGCCACAGCTCGCGACAGGAAATCCAGCGCTGCTGCAACCAAGCGCACCATCGTTAATCACTCAGATGTCGTTGCTGGAGTGAACGGGCATGAAGCCAGGGCTGCCGAACCAGCACCCACCAAGCTGCCACCACATGATTGGAAAGCGTGGGTGAAGTGGGTCGACGCGTCTCAAGAATGGCATATCGTGGTTCTTAGGTTACTATTCAAACTGATAGTTCTCATGTTATTAACCAGCTCGTACATATACCGTTCTTCCATTCCTTCACTCCTGCTCTACATCATATATTCACTGCACATGTACATCAGCTGCAGTCTGTTGTTTGAAGGCATTACAGCAGTGGTATCGCCCATGTTGGGAATTCAGCTTGAGGCACCTTATAATAAACCATTTCTAGCTCACTCCCTCTCCAATTTCTGGGGGCAAAGATGGAACCTGCTGGTCAGTAATCTTCTGCGGGTATCCGTCTACGACCCAATGCTTCGCTTCCTTCTGAGGAATCATGTGCCTGGGCAAGCCTTCATACTACTCCAATCAAGGAAGGCAGTGGCAGATGGACAGAGTAGTAATGAGCCTGCCTTGCTAGGCCAGAGCAAGACTTCTTGTGGATCGCTCGAGGATTTCAAAGGTGAGTAAGTCCCCTATTAGATGCACTGTCTGCAGATTAGACCAGATAGTTTGGTCAAGGTTAACCTTTCTTTCGAGAGCCCAGAGTTCAGACTGTAAAAATAATTATTTCTTGCTCATATTTTCAATAACTACTTGGGAGTAGTGTCGGGTGATTGCATAATTAATCTACCTGTTTGTGGTGTTGAGACCTTAATACAGGACTGCAACCAAACTGAAACTCTGATTCGTGTATGTGCAGTAAACACAACATCAGATGCTGCTGTGTACGCATTCAACCCACCACTACTGCCGCGCTGCATAGCCATGTTCTCGAGTTTCCTCGTCTCGGGTTTAATGCACGAACTCATATTTTACAACATGAGCAGAAGCAAGCCCACCTGGGTATCTATAATCTTTTTCACACTGAACGGTGCTGCTACAATCTTAGAAGTAGCTATTCGACGAAAGACTCGTTTAAGACTCTCCAAATACATTTCCATACCCCTCACCCTTACTTTCGTACTCGTAACCGCCACTTGGTTTTTATATCCAGCAATCATAAACGAGGCTGGAACCGACGACGAAGTCATCGAGGAATTTCAATATTTTTTCCACAGATTACGCCAACTGGTCGGAGGATCATAATTATTTCAAACAACAGTATATATCGACCTCTCCTAAAGTCCTGGTACTAACTAAATTTTTCTTAGGCAGCAAACTCGGTGCACAAGCATCAAAATGTGTAAGAACTCTTAATTCTAGGTAAATTTATATAACGTACATTAAGATTTGCTCGGCACTCAATGCGCTGAGCCATACATTACGAAAATTCCGCTGCTTGTTTGTTTACCAATCAGTACACATCTCTCAGCAAGCAGTAGACGGGGATCAATAAGCGGAACTTTATCTGTATTGTGAGACAATCAAAAGCACAATATGGTGTAAGCACCTAAAGGTGGCCCCCTCCCTAAAGGCGTACACCCCAAATTCTTGCTGCAGTGGAGATTTGATGACTCTATTATTACCTATAATGTATCCCATGCGTACATGCAAAAGGGTGTCCGGCTATAGGTCAACCTATGTTGGTCACTTCCAAAATTTGTAGTTATTATTGTAAGTGCTTATAAATATCCCAAAAATGGGGAAACTTTGTTTTTTCTTATTGTTAATCACTGTAAAATAGAAAGCCACTCATTCCACCTCCACAAGTATAGTGAATTCCTTAAGTGTTCGAAAATAGGTGCTGCTACCATATATCATCTTCTTCTTCCACAATGAGCACATCACTCCACAACTTTAAATAAACTAAAATATACCCAAAAAAGGAGAGTGGTTCAATAGCATGAATATACAGACACATCCATTATGAAAAGTATGTTCTTTATGTTAGAAGAAAACTAAGACTTCGAACCGTCATAGCATCTTAAGTAAGCTGTACATTTGAGTACCTGTAGTGCACTGTCTACGAAGAGATCCTAGTCTCATCAAAATTTGCTCTGCGTAGAATTGCATACTGATATGAATCATGTTTGAAAAAACAGATTCAACACGTGATGTTATACGTATAATGTTTAAACGATCACTGTAACTCAAGTAGCCTAGTTAGCCTAATGCCTGTCTGTCTGTCTGTACACGAGTGCTCAAGGCCAAAATACAATAACAGGTAGCTTCGATCATGAAAGCTCCAGCAGGAATGAAAACTTGCTTGTCTGAGGCTTTAATTTTAGCCATGGTGGAGGTTGTACTATTTACAAGGTTATGTGCAACCCCAACCCTACCTACCACAATCCTTTCAAATCACATATCACTCATACAAATTGTGATTTGAATTGTGAAAATTTTAGTTTGTGAATGCATCATAAGAAGGTGACCAAAATGATATAAAAAAAATATAAGAAAAAAGCTGAGTACAAGAGGAGGTACTGGTGGCAAGGGTGAGCTAGCTCGCACCTGCAGCGAAGTCTGTGGTGAAGTTGGAGCCCACTAGTATAAATGTCAGTTCTAGGTACAGTGTCAATTCTGGGTACAGTAACGGCTTTGGAAATGCATCCCTCTCCAACAAGTGGCGAAAACGAAAAAAGTATAAAGTAAAATAAAAAGTCAAATAAAAAGTAAAAGGTAGAGACGGGAGCCCCAGAAAGCAAACGCAACGTTACAATTGTTGAGCGCACAGAGGATGTGCTGCGTCGCTCCGCCATCGCTGCCCCGCACGGATCCCCTCGCGCTCCTCCTCGCTCACCATCGCCGCCCCGGACTCGCGCTTCTCCTCCAGGTTCCTTCGTGCTTCTCCTCTTGCTCCTCTTTCCAACGCCCCTCTTCTCGTCCGCTGCCGTGCCTTATAGACGAAGTTCTCGTCTCTGGGGAGACGCTTAGGGTTTGGATTGCGTAGCTCGGGTGTTGGAGCTCGGGAGGGAATTGGTGGGAGGATTTGAGCGAGAGGAGGGGTTCAGTGAGGCTGTTGAGGGATTCTCTTTCGAACGGTACTGGTATCATCTTCTGCCGTTTCTTGGAAGTGGAAGTTCTCGTCTCTGTTGCGCCTGGAACAGGGTTAGGGTTGCAATTGGAGAGTTCGAGAGTTGAAGCTTGGGAGGGAATTGGACGGGGGAATTGAGCTTCTGTTTCTTAGATTGTTTTGTTTGTTCACTTTCACTAGCTCCAATTCTTGCCTTCGGCTGTGTTTTATAAGCCAAGTTCTTGTCTCTGAAGCTCAGAGACAGGAATAGGGTTGGAATTGACAGAGTTGGAGCTTGAGAGGGGACTGAAACGAGGATTTGAGGGTTTGATTGAGGAGAGGGGATGGCGGAAGGAGAAGGGAATGGGGTGGAGGGCGGAGGGGGAGGAGCAGGGGAGAAGAAGGTGATGAAGTTTTCTTTTTCGAAGACGAAGCCGTCGAATCGGAGGCCGCCGTTGCCGCCAAAGGGGAAGGAGAAGGAGGATGTTGTGGTGGAGTATGTGACGAGTGTGGACGCGGAGGCGGGAATCGTGGTGGTGAACCCTAGGGCGGGTAGTGGCGTCAAAGTGGTGCCGAAGTTGGAGAATTCATGGCGGCCCGAGAAGCGGATGAAGAACATTATGATGGAGAGCGACTCGACGAAGTCGACAGACGAGACGTTCGAGATGGAGACTATTGACGCGGGGCCGAAGGCTAATGTTCAATATGGGTTGACGCTGATGGAGCGGGTCGAGAGCGAGGGTGTAGCGGAAGCTCCGAGACGGATGTCGTTGAAGGAGCTCGAGGATCAGAAGTTGCGGGAGGATTTGACGAATTTGCCAGAGGAGGCGACGTTGGATCAGTATGAGGAGTTGCCGGTTGAGGCGTTTGGGGAGGCTTTGTTGCGGGGAATGGGGTGGGAGAAGGGGAAGCCGATTGGGCGGAACTCGAAGACTATTGTGGAGCCTGTTGAGTATACTAGGAGACAGGGGACGTTAGGGCTCGGGGCAACGCCACCACCACCAAAGGAGACGAATAAAAAGTACATTAAGCCAGGAGAAACTCGAGATAGGAGGAGAGTCGATTATGATAAGCCAAGGGATTCTCGTGAGAAGAGGAGAGATGAAGAATCTCGAGAGAATGGGAGAGACGAGTACATTAAGCCGGAGAAATCTCGGGATAGCAGAAGAGAAGAATACATTAATCCGAGAGATTCTCGGGAGCATCGTAGAGAGGTCGACTTACGGGAGAGCAGAAGAGACGATTATATTGAACCTAGAGATTCTAGAGAGAGCCGTAGAGAGGATGAATCAAGGAGGAGCAGAAGAGATGATGACACTGAATCAAGGGACTCAAGGGAGAAGAAGAGGGAAGAGCACAGGAAGCCCAAGGATTCTCGGGAGAGTAGAAGAGAAGAGTTCAGTGAAACAAGGGACTCGAGAGAGAAGAGAAGGGACGATTACAGTAGGAGCGATGAACATCGAGAGAGCAGGAGAGAACAGAAGAGAAGCAACCGACGTTGATGGTAGGAATGGAATGATATGTTCAGCGGAGCTGACTGGAGATTTGTATGTAATCCGCATATGGGGTTCAAATTTTCAGGAACTTCGGTACCCGGTTATCTCGAGTTTTGCCATCGGGTTTGAGGTACTGGGTACGTATTTACAAAGCACTGAAGTGCATATTTCAAAGGGTTTAGCAGTCCTGGTTGCTTGAACTGGTAGCAGTTGGTGATACGGTCCTAGTCTTTAATTCAATGTTGATGCTTTTAATTTAGCGAGTATGCAGCTTTAAATTAAGTGGTTCTACTTATTGGGAATGGCCAGGAAGTAAGGATGTGCGCCATGGGGGTTCAGATGATGTTGGACGGGTGGGCTCTTTAGACTGCAACTCGACATAATTGCCATCGAGCTCAAGGTCTGCCATTGATCGAGTCACTTGATCTAAAGCCCAATGACCTTGAAATTTTCAAGCCTCTCGGAGACTCGATGATGGATGATGGCCTCCTTCGATCGATCACCCGTGGCGATTTTGTAATTAGACCCCCGACTTATTTGATGATCAGAGAGCTGTACTAGGTTCAGGAGGTGTACACAGCAGCGTGAGGGAAGTAGTAGATTTGAATTGGATTCAACAGTGAGATTACTCGTTAAGGAAGCTAAACCGAACGGGATTGAAAGAGAATGATTCATGAATATATCTGTGACAATTTGGCACAGTGCAATTCCATGTAAGCCATGTTCACTGGTGAGCTTTCATGTTTTGGTATGTTTTGTGGTAGCTGGACCACAGTATTAGAAGCTAGAGATTACCCCTAGCTCTTGACTGCTTTCCTTTAAGTTAGTCGATGCTTTCCGGTTTCCGGCTGCCTTCCTCATAACGTCTACTCTAGGTGCGTTTTGTCAGCTGTATTGCTGAAAGTCTTTATTTGATGTAGTAGTTCTGAAGACTCTGGATTAGACTTCAGAAGGTGCTAATTATCTATGCTTTGGAAGTATATCTCTTGAATCCATGTCCGTTAGATATATTTTTCAAACAGGGGTGTTGAGACAGAAGCATGTTTCCATGGATATGACTTAGTTTATCTTATAATGTCTGGTGCGAGCCTGTATGATGGAATTTTATTAATCCCTTCCTTCTGTGGGATCAGAAAAGTGTGGTATGTGAATAGTCACGGATGTCACGCTTTTTCTGTCTTGTTGTCAGCTTCAGGAGGACTACCATATGTTAAATTCTTCTTCCAACTAAATGCTTGCTGTCACAGAAATGGCACGCAATTGTCTGCAGTCCACGGTGGGTAATCTGTTACAGCTTAATCTAAACCTTGTCTTTCTGAGAGCATTTCAAAATGTTTGAAGGATCCACCCTTCAGGTTGTGCAAAACTAGCAAAATATTGTGTGTCTAACATCGAAGTGGGGAAGTCTACAGGAGAAATAACTTTGATCAAGAACTGATGGTCATCAGCTGAAGAGGATTACAAGCGCTGCTGATGATTTCAGTTTTGCAATTGTCTGCAAGGTCCCTTCGAAGGCTTTTACAGAACCCCACGAGATGATGCACTTGACACTAGCAGAGTAGTAAGGTACAAACACCTATAACCGACAACTTAAAGCATTTTAGCATATCAAAGCTTGGGTTATCGATAAGGAGATAATTTTCGTTTGTAGGAAAATAAGGTTCATGAAGAATGAGCATTTTTCCATGAATTATCTCCCAACATTGAAATTTGTACAATTTTTCAAAGTGAAAAGTACTTCTGAATCAAGTACAAATGAGGTACATCTATTCTTTCATAATCTAGGAATTAGAATATATCGGCTATTGGTCACTTGTCGGTTATGGGTGTCTCAACCTTAGCGAACAACGTTGAGAAGAAAGTACCGTAACTGAATTACATAGAATTAGAAATAATGAATTTGTCAAATAAATCTCCTGTATGAACAGTCTCATCACTTTGGAACACCTATGACACAGAGACGGTCACTGTTTAAGTCGGTTTTCTGGAGGGTTGACCCAAGTCAGTGTCTGTGCTTCCATACCAATATCAAGGATGAACTCTCTGAATGTCTTGTAGCTCTTACTTGTTCTGTTTTCTGGCTTGCAGACTCCAAAATGGTCAGCTTTCACAGCGGAGAACCTGTTATACCCATGTTGTGCAGATGCCTTCTCAACCACCTTGGCATTGAACCCATGCTACAAAAAAACAACAACAGATTACACAAGTCATCAACCAGAGCTCCATGGTAAATGCTTTTTTAAACGCTAAAAACTGAATGGGAGGATTTTTAAAAAACTGAGGGCTGAAATGGAATGTCATGAAGTACTCACAGATTCTGTCTTCATTGTTTCTGCAATAACCGCAAACTGCCATTTGTTGTCATATTGCTCTTTTCCAATGCGTTCGAACTCGCCATTGAGCCGGCCAAGATCGTCGTTGATGACCTTCAATTTTTTCACCATCTCTTCCATGTCCGGGAGATGCGAAGCCAGGTCTGCCAGTTTCGACCCATCATGGGGCGTGGCATAGAAGTGGAAACCTCTTATGTTTTGGAGTAGGTTGGCGTACTTTTTATTTCTCCCACATTTCTTCTGTGCTTGGATAACCATCTCCTTCACCACAAGGCCTCCCAAACTATGGCAAACAAACACAATTGGACATTGATTGCTCTGCTGACCAACTTTGGCGATGTTCACCATCTCCTGGACCAAGTTCTCTCCAACTGTGAATCCATCTATCTTTCCTGCTGGATTTATCTTCAAGGTGGAGGAATCGTAACGGAGGGACCAAATGCGAGTGCGAGGAAACTCCTCCCTTAACCATTTCACTGGCCAGATCACTTCATTGCCATCTCCATCTTTCTCTTCAGCAGTCCAGGTCTTCCAAAATTCCTCTTTGTTGTCTGAGATCGGGAGCCCATGTATAAACACTATCTCCATTTCGGGTCTCCTTGAATTGAGATTAAATGAGTATACTGAATTACTGATCTGCACAAGTTATAAAACCCACGCCGGAAATCAGGCGTTGCAACTTGAGTGTAATTGTGACAAGAAATGAAGAGATTGAGAGTACTCTTGTGTATATACATACATGTTACAAAACGTTGGAATCCTTCATAAATAACAAATTGGGTCGAAATATTACCTTCGTGATTCCAAATGGGAGAGTAGACTTGGAAGTGTTACCACCTGCACTACTCCACCACGACCCCATCCTGGCTACTGTCTTCCAGGTGCAACAATATACTTTTATTACTCTGCATTTAATATCACAGGTATGAATCAAAATCTGCACCGGCCCCGTGTGCTTCCGGGAACAATATATATCAGCCGCACTACCTGCCCTCGCTCTTGAATGGAAGAAAGTGGCGATGGACACTTTGTATTTGGCGACAACTCTAACTCTTAATAGGATTCTAGTGCTACAGAAAACATTGATCAGTGGAAGCACTTGCCATGGGCTGTTCCCTTGGTGAGAAATCAAGAGCATGTACCCTTCGATTAGATCTGGGCAATTGGACTCTAGACTGTGGAGAGAGAAATTGCTGCAGTTGAATAGCAAAACCTTGCATACTCTTGAAAGAGAAAGAACTTTAAATCTTACAGTTCACAAAATCAATCCCCCTCAAAACGAAGTAAAATCTAGTGCTTGCAGACAATCACCTTCGTAAATACGAGGAAAGGGTTTAATTAAGTTTCTATACACCTGACCAGGATACGCTCAAAATGTAACAATTCGTGATCGATTTATGCTTTAGAGCACGATTTGGAAAGCAAGCATGAAGGCCTTGAGCGGTGGAAATACCTGGAAACAATATTTTGTGGATATCTTCCGCAGCCTGATGCAAGAATATGCAAGCTAGATGAAGGGCATTAGTATCTGTCAGCAAGACCATACACATCATCATTAATCCATCAACCAACTAGTTTCGAGAAGAGACTGAGCGCATTGCAGTCTGCCACAGCTACGAGACTCTCATCAAATTGTAGCACCAAGAATAGGCCGACAAACATAAAAGATTAGCATTTGTGAAATTTCGAGCTGTGCACATAAACTACTAATACAAGCTGCCTCGAAGCCCCTAACGACTCTTAAATGGACTTTCCGAAAATTTGCACGAATCTTTGATATAAGTATGTCATTGAGCTCCAGATCAGCTACTGTACATCCAACAGAAAAAATTCTAGCAACGATTCTGCACTGTACCGGGAAAAAACCAAAAGAACAACTGCAACAATTGTACATCACATAGAAGCTGAATGGAATAATTACGACCTGGGCAGAAAAATAAAACTTCAAGGAAGAACACTGGAAGAAGTAGTACGTTACACACCTGAAGTGCTAGTTCCTAGCTTGCCCGGCTGAGTCGAAATATCCACCCACTTCAGATCATGAGCAGTACAGTCTGTCTAGGAGCTAGCTGCTTGAGTGTATACGAAGGATCTTCACAGAGCAGAAGCTCGAGTGTACGTCGACAGAGGCGAGGCTGGATATGGTCCAAGAACGAAAAGGAAGTAGGCGTCGGCATGGCCTCAAAATTGCTAACACTCTCGGAGTCTCGGTCGGAGGGAAACGGAGGCGTTGGCAACTGCAGCTGCGGCGTCCAGCAATGGAACCAGATGCCCTGGCGACAGAGACGCCGGCATCGTAGCAACACAGAGTCTGGGGTGGCGTGTCCGGTAGAAGCAGCACCTATTACCACTAAGGTAGAGAAACCAAAAACGGTGAAAATAAGGAAGTTCAACCAGAAGGAATGGAGTTAGAATGAAATTATTCGAGAAATTTCTTTGAGATGAAGAAGAAGAAATGATGAAGAATGTAAGTTGTATTTTTATTCCCTATAAACAAGGCGTGTGGGACCTCAAGGTTCACCTACAAATAGAAAATTTGGAGAAAGTCGAAACTAAAGAATAGGGTTTAAGGTAGGAGTATGCGCATATTTAAGTAGAAAAAGAAGTGCATCAAATCAACAACTTACAGCTTTGTATTTCCCGGGTTTCATAGTCCCAAAATTTTGTGACAATTTTGCAACATAATATAGGCTTCATCATCAATGTATATTGAGAGACCTTACCAATATAATTTGTTCACAATTCTAAGAATTTTGTCAATTTTAACAATTTTAACAATTTTGTCAGAGTTAAATAATTTTGTTAATAAGTTTGTGAAGAGAGATATTCTAGCAGTGTGTTGATGACTCAAAGCTCTAGATACACTATTTTTGCTTCTATTAGCTGTATTTATCGAATTCACAATATCAAAAATGAAATTGATCATGTTGAACTTCGTATTATACAAATTGCAATTTGTGAAAACCTAGTATATTATTCTTGTGAAGATGCTCCAACTCCCATCTTTAAATCAAAATCAAAAGCTTAATCAATAACCACATCTTTTCAAAACAAAATCACTCAAATACTCTAAACTTTTTATCAAGCATTTAGCTTAATTATTTTTTCAAAACTTGTACAAACTTATCAATTATTTGCGTCAACTATTATAATACACAACTATATTTATGAACTAGGAAGTTATGTATTGTAATGAAAAACAACTTAACTAGCTATATACTCTCGGTTGAATTTCTCAAGTGGTATATCTGATGCATGACCACGCTAAATGTTAAATGAATACTTTCTCTATATCTTTGAATAGATTTGATATTTTCAACCACATTGTTCTACAACCTCGCACAAGAAAATTACATTAGGGTCTCCCAAAATGATAATGATTTTGGCTTCTGAACATGAAGATCTCTCCACACTCCAATACTGATATCCCATAATCACATATCCCCACAGGATAAAACAACCTATGATACGCAGAATGATTGGTGTGCTTTGTTGCCATTGTTGAGTTTTTTTTTAAGATTCCACATAAAGACAAATGTCAAAAATGGAGAGTGGAAATGAAATTTTATTTCTTAGAAAAAAATATGAATTTGTTATGAATTTTTGAAGTGTGTGCTATCTAATTGATCCAAAAGAATGATGAATCTTTACACTATCTCCAAAATTTCGAGAAAAAATGTATCTATAAAGGCCATCTAATTCACCTATAATGGTCAATACATGTGACAAATTCCAATTTGTTTGAACTATATAAAAAAAAATCTATTGTGACTAAATATATGTAATCACCCTAGTAATTTTCACTGTACATGCACATGGAGACTTTGCGTTTATCAACACCGTGGCACCAAGAGCATTGATAACATCAAAATGCTTATAATGCACATGTATTGGACTTTTCAATCACCTGGACTTGGCAGTGCTTTCCAGAGGTTTAAAGACAAAGTTGATTGCTTATGCTTCAATCACAAATTTATTCTAATCCCTATGGATTCTTTAAATAGATGCCAAAAGAATTTAATCTATAAAATTCTTCTTTCTCTTTGATCTTGTTAGGATAAAAAAGTGGTAAAATTGTACGTGAAATGCCATACATCCAGAACAAAATGATTACCAAAAGTCATATTTTAATCATGCAAACAACAAAGCAATTGTTTTTGCCTTCCTAAACATTTATCTTTTAGTAAAACCAGAGATTTTCACACATTCAAAACTTTAACAACTATGTTTAATCTTTATTATTAAGTATCTTATGCAGCATGCTTCACTAGATTGAAATCATCAACAATAAGTTTTTTAGTTAGCATAACATATTTGCTTTCTATTACTTTAGATAACAAAACATATGTTAATCTTGATGTGAATGCCTCGTGAATGTTGATAATCACTTTTGTAGGAGCAGTGGCTCCTTGAGCTTTATGTCTAGTCATGGCATATGCCAAAGCCAATGAAAATTTACATGTGAAATATTTTTTTGTATCTAGGTGTAGTTAAACTTTGTTTTTTCTTTCTTCAACTTTGTTTTATAGCCGGATTCTAACATACCTATTGTAAGCCTTACGTGTGCGTGAAGTGAGAAAGAAGCTTGGAATCTAAACACGAAAAGCTAGAGCATCCGGAAAGAGCAAGAGGATGGTGACTTCTAAACAGCGGATCAGTTCGATTGATATTTTCATTGTAAAGATAGTTACACTTTTGAGTGTATTACTTCACGACAATTGTGGTGTGCCATGTCGAATTCTTCATGGTTTAATTTAATAATACAATGAATACACCATCGTATACATTTGCAAATTGATAATGAAAACATTCTCATTGTGTTGGCTTCCAACTTAGTTTATCAATTTCTTGAATTCGCTATTGTTTAGCATTGTCATCTGAAAGGCTTGTCTCAGAATTGAAAAAGTGAGTCTACCGCAATGACATCGTACTTCAAAAAAGTGCACTTCTCAATAAAAATAAAAACAAAGACTCTTCACAATCTCAAAGTTCAATCACAAATTTATTTCTTCAAATCATCTCAATCACGCATTAAATGCACTAAAATGATCAAGGAAAAAACTACCATATGCAAAAATGGCATTGCTAATTCAAAAAAATGGCCCAAGGCTATACAGCAAAAATAATCCAAAATTGTATACCGGTATGTATTTGTATGCACCCATGATACAGATATCATTTGGATGTACCAGATATCAGGCAGATACCAGGGCGATACTACATATTTTATTTAACAGGTATCAACCGATCCTTGTATATTTCTGATCCCAACATGCACTCGTTTCTGCTATCTAAAACACGCCCAACACTAGACAGAACGTGTGGATGGAACACTACGGGAACAATGACGGGAACGCCGCTACTTGACAGGGGGTATTATGTAACTCAATATAGAGGGTTTGAAAGTAAAAAGTATTATGTAACGCAATATAGTTATTTATGTAGTTCTTCTTTGTTCAAAGTACATTGTTATATTAATTTCCATTTACGATGAAACCTTTAATCCGCAGTCAAAGTTTGAAAACACTATTTGGGCATACTGAAATGTGCCCAAAACTGGAGTATATATGCTCAAAATTTGCCCAAAATTAATGAAAAAAATTACCAAAAATTGAGATTTTACTTTTTTTCAAGTTTTGTTTTTTTTACATGTAAATAAAATTTGAAGACATGAACCTACCGCTCAGATTTTCAATCCAATATTTTTCCATATGCCTTCTTTACTATCATAGATCAACCTTTGTATTTGAATTTCAGCATACCTTCATGTGAAAAATGAAGCATTTGTTTTAGGTTTAATAGGTCGTATGAGGGAAAAGGTATATGGACACATTCCCAAACCACCTAGGAACACGAATATGACGAGCCTCACATCAAATTTGCTTTTGAAACTGGGTTTTTTGGCTCACAAAACACTTGAAATCCATTTTGCAACAAGGGAAAATATTTTTTTTCGAACTTAGAACATTACGATCTCACAAACAGTAAGGAGGTTGAATCTAAGATTTAAAGTACATATTTGTTTCCAAGTAAGGTATTAGATTCTACGGGTATTTCCCCAAAAAATACATCAAAACTTGAAAACTTACACCTTGTATTGAAAGAATCTAGTTGTGAGGGTTTTTGGCAATTTTGAGGCCTTTCAACTTTGAGGGTTAAGGAGGAAGTCTAAAGTGCACTGCGGAAGTTACTTAGGATTATTCCATTCGGAGGTCAAAAGAAACTCGACTACTCTTGTGATTGGAAAAAAGCTCTGAGAGAGGTGGAGAGCACTCATAGGATTAGAGTTGCAAATGACTCATACCCATCCTAGATTTATATACTAGTATCCCAGTTTAACCATCAATTTTTTCCTACAAATGCTTCGAATACCATTGGGTCGTTGTATTTTTAATTTTTTTAATTTCATTTTTTTTTTTTTTGGGGGTGGTGGATAGTGAAACATAGAGGTTTGGAATATTGTCCAAAGTGGCACCCAGAGTACCTGACAACTTGGTTTTGGTGGTTGAAGCCTGTAGGTGCTTCTACCCTAAATCGCTCAGATGCTACAATGGTCAACTGTGTGTTTGTGATTGACAAACAATCTTTGGGAATCATGCTGACACGTTGCTGACGATTGAACAGATGATAATATTTTTGTATTGTTTGCGGTGCAAGTCGAGGAGAGACGAAAAGGAATAATTCTCGAAAACTTTGACTGCCTGACCCATGACCATGGAATCTGGATCCATATTAATATCAGAAGCGTGGGCAATGGAGATGCCAGCATATTTTTTAGGGTGGGTTGATGATAGCCGCTACTGTACCGATCGGTGGATCTGCAACACACGAAGAGACGGAAGTAACAGTACCGCTATCCATTTTCAGTCGAAAATGCTCACCGATATACCAAGTGCTTGGCTTTCATCGGAGATTCGGAACTGGTGCATCTGCTCTCGTGGATTTTTACATGGGTCAACACATTCACGAAGGCAAGGCTGCAAATTGTCACATGGTTGTAAACTGACATAATTAAATGGCCAACACTTCTGAATTCGCAAAGGCATCATGAATGTTACTCAGAAAATCTCACCAACTTTGTTTAGAAAAATATCATTCAGGTCGATAACCTGGACTGAGGGCTAATTACATAAACTTGTTAAGCATGTACCTGCCTAAAACAACAAAGGAACATCTTCAATGAAGCCAATTACAACACTGGCCGGTTCAATAGTGTGATTGCAAACAGTGTCCGTTGTCTTCTACATCTTTTCCAGCTTTGTAATATAGGCTTAGGTCAGGTCTTCTTCATGCTCCAAGGTTTGAACCATTGCTGGAGTAACCCGTGTCAAACTTGAGTTCTGCTTTGTCACAACCTCACTGATGAACCCCGTTAAAACTTGGTAGCTGTTGCTGATTTTGTCGTCCGGCTTGCACACTCCAAAGTGGTCAGCCATCACAACCTTAAACCTGTCGTGCCCATGTCGTGCTGACGCCTCCTCAACCACTTTTTTACTGAACCCTTTCTGCAGTAACACAGTTCAAAGGTCATTTACCGGGGCTTAAGACACACTAGAACACCTGGGTGGTTTTGAGGCTATTTAAAACCGCCAAAATAAACCATTTAGGCCCAATGACGAATTGCAGACCAAAGGATTCATGTAGACGACGACCTGGAAATTGAAGCAATAGAAAACTTACGTATACTGTTTTGTGCGCCTCTGCAATAACCGAAAATTCCCATTTGTTGGCAAAATGATCTTTTTCAAGTTGTTCAAATCGACCGTTAAGTCGGCCAAGTCCATCGTTGATGACCTCCAGTTCCTTCACCATCTTCCCCATCTTGGGCAAATATGAAGCCAAATCAGCCAGTTTCGACCCATCATGGGGTGTGGCATAGTAGTGAAAACCTCTTATGTTTTGGAGGAATTTCGCATACTTTGGTCCGTCTGACTTCCCGGATTTCCGGGCATCTGCTTGTAAAACTATCGATTTCACCACAATGCCCCCCAAGCTATGGCAAACAAAAACAATTGGACAATCGCTCTGTTGGCCTACTTTGGCCATAACAACCATCTCCTGTACAAGCGACTCTCCTAGGATGTACCCATCCATATTTCCAGTTGTGCTTGACTTCAAGGCGGAGGAATCGTAGCAGAGCGACAGTATACGAGCTCTAGGAAACTCCTTCCCCAGCCATGTCACCGGCCAGCAGACTTCCTTGCCGTCTTTCTCTTTCTTTCCACTAGTTACCCAAGTCTTCCAATATGCCTCTCTGTAGTCTGAGAGTTGAAGTCCATGGATGAACACTATCTCCATTTCGGGTGAGTCCCCAGCAGGCTCGCTAAGTATATATACTGAATCAGAGAACTGTCCATGTAGGATTCAGGAAAGGGATCAGAAGTTGCATCGCGGGTGTGATTGTTACCAAAATTGAAGAGCGATTCAAGCAGTTTACTTTCTAAAGTGATTTCTCAATTATATAGTGAAAGAACATCTTGATCCTTCATAGTTCTTCATAAAACGTTCAAGAGCAAATGAAATATAGGGAGAGTATTACCTTCTTGATACCATCTGGCGGAGCAGGGATGGAGCTACTGCCACCTTCACCACTCCCAAACAACCCCTTGAACAACGACGCCATCGTCCTCACTGCTATCCTAGCTCAGCTGCAGCAACAGCAGCAACAGTTGTTATAATACCTCTGCATTGTCAGAAGTCCTTGATCTTTTGTAAAGGTGTAAATCAAAGATCTGCACTCATGTCAATTCTTCATCATCAGCATTCCACTTCCCACATGTTTTGAAGGAAGTGACACTGGGATACACTACAAAATTTTGATTTCTGATAGGCTTTCAGTAATACACCAAACAGGATTGTCACTAGAAGTATTCTAAAATTTCCTTGGCGAAGAATCAAGGGCACAATAAGATCTCTTAGGTGAACGTGAGTTTAATCCTATTCTTGAAAGTTTTGCTGGTGGCGAGGAGGACCTGCTCATGTATCTAACAAGAATCAGTTGAAATTGTTTGTTGAGATTACTTTTCACCCACCGTTTGAGCAGATTTTGAAAGCAGGCATACAGATCGTAGTGTAGTACCTGGAATATATATGTTGTTGACCCCTTTTGCCCACAGCAGGGCGCAGGATGCACAGCTTACTGAAGAATATCTGTCAATGTTTGTCAACAAAAGTTCAATGCTCAACTTCTTCAACCATCCAGAAACAAACGACTTTTGAATAACACTGCTTAGCTATAATAATACTCCAAATCCACCAAGAAGAGGCTAACAAGCATATAGAAATCATGTAACCAGGATTAACATATATGAAATTCAGAGCAGTGCATTGAAACTACTGACGATACAGAAGTTTCATATCGATGAGCCTCCTAAACGAACAGAGGTGTAATTCCATATTTTTGTGTGTGTAAGTCTATGAATGGAAAAAGCTCCGAATCAGCTACATACAACTAGAAAAAATAGATTTGGGTTCCTTATGTTCAAGGATAGAATCGCATGATTTGGAGATCCATGCGGCAGATACTAAGAGCTTGAAATGAATATTTAACTAGTACAGCTGGGGTAAACGAGATAAATCACCAGCATCTCACAACATACCACTGTCATATCCCTCGACAAAAAGTTCACACTCCCAATCACAGCATTACTACCGATCAGATTAATCAGTTTACAGCATAAAGATCAAAAGGTATGCTCTCAGAAGCAAACTTCTACAAGACTCGGAAATCGAATAGTCCACCACGCACCTCAAGAGCTCTACCCGGCTCTGAAAGTCCACGAACCACAAATGACAAGCACGAATGAAGTGCACATGAAGAGTCTTCTCACTGCAGGCCGATATGCATTCTCGAGAAAGAGATTGAATATATATGTGATCCAATGAAGTGAACGCGGTTTTGGTCGACTTCGTCAACACAACCTCCATGCCACCAGTCGAAAATCGGTAACAGTCGGCGTCGGTACAGACTTTTACAGACTGGCTCGGCGCCCTGCAGCGCGCCTCCAGATCCTCGGCTGTGGAGACGCAGACATTACGAGTAGACTACAGTGATTTCATCGTTGTTGAGGTGTGGAGCAGATCATCTGCCTCGAAATTCCGTGAACCTTGCGCGTGGGAATAGTAGAACTGTAGTGGGCGTGGGAATCATGATCTACAGTCGATCCGATCCTGATTAAATTGCCCTCCGATGTTGGTATTTCCTGACATTCACGGAGGGTTAACTGGAGTCTGGAGCATATATAAATGGAGCAGGCAATTGAATAATATATATTTGACTTATCCAATTTGACCGATGATATGAAGGTGCCCAATGCTCAGGGTTATCCGTGCTGAATCAATCTTCTGGGCGATGATGCCGCGCCGAGATCCTATGACATCGATCATGTGGGAGACTCGGAATACTTGGCTTCAACAATGTTGAGAAAGTTACGCTGGCCGTGCAGGCTGCTCCACTTGGATATTGTATGCTAACCATTTACGAATCCAAGGCTGTGAGCTTATGGTTGACAACTCCGATTGCCGCACTTCTGCACTTCTGGATGTAAAGGACCCAAAAATCTAGAATGTATATATGCCGTTTAGGCAGAATATAATTAATAACAAGTCTGTCTAAATTTTCTGGAAATTCTTGACTTTGTTTGTCCAATTTTGAGATATTATTGCCCGATTTTGAGATATTTTTGCTTGATATTACTATGAGAAATTTAAAAACTTTGATATTATTTTTTCAAAATGCAGAACTTTTTTTGCACTTAAATTAATTATTATGCAAAATAGTAGCCAAGTTCCTAGTATCCTAGGATATGTAAAAGTCCTATACATATAGTCCTGTAAATGTAAATCATGTATTCATGTTATCTAGTATTGTACATCAATAGTAGGTTTATTCACCTGTGAAGAATTTTATTTTATTTTTTGGAAAAATAAGGTACGTCTTCCAAAAATCAAATCTCTAGTTCTTGTTTTTTCAAAAAAATAAATATTAAAGATAGCCTTAAATGGATTACAAATTTACAAATAGACAAATTATATTACATAAAATAATCCTTCATATATATATACATACAATAGATTTCTCATTTTTTGTTCTTAATTTTTTTATTTCAGAGTTATTTATGAACGAACAAGGCTATAGACATATGGTATTACTATTCACATATGAGGGAGTGCTTCTCTGCATGAGTGAGTGAATGATAAAGATTCAAAACTTTTAGCTTGTCAACCGCAATAGGCCTTGTCCATGTAAATTGTCTTAAAGCCGTTTATATATATTTAAAAAAAAATATTGTTTGAATAATCACCAACTTAATTTAATCCCTAAAGGCCTTTGCGACCACATTGCGATCGTGGCACTTATGGGCAAGCTAAGGTAAAGACTCTGAAAACCTCATGGGTTTAGAAACTGCACAGTAGGCTGCACGGTAAGGTGCCAGAGACTTGTTCAGCCTATTTTCTAAAAGTGTCCAAGAGTGCTCTAATTTTGTCCATGCTTTGAAAAAATGAATGCTTTTGATTAGTACAGAAGCGTTTCATTTTCAAAATCCAACCATTCATGAATGCCAAGACTCTATATTCGGTTAATGGCATCCTTAGAACTCTACATTCAAAAATTCATAGGAAATTATAGGATTACTCAAAAATTGTGTTTTTTTCTGGGATGGATTTGCATTAGCTTAGCAAACCATCAAAAAATAATTAAAATTTTACACCATTGTCCTAAGTAAGCCAACTTGAAATTTGGGCGATTTTCAGCGCCCGCCGCCCTTACTTTATTCTCAGATTTCAGAAAATTAAGTATTTACTGAATTTTTTACCCATTAGGGGAAATATGGGGTCTGCAACGGGCCTTGTAAGACAGCCCGAAGGTAGGTGAACTGCAGCCTACGCATGCCTCTCTTAGTAATCTCATTGGTGGATATCCAGCCCGCTGACAACACAATTCGCCCCGCTGACAACAAAATCCGCTACTGTCCAATGGAGTGACAGCAGTGGCACACGCTCGTTGACAGTGTCATTACTGCTCGTACTGTCCAATGGAGTGACAGCAGTGGCACACGCCTTCGCTGCCAACGATTGGTTGGATCCAGGGTTACCGTGAACGGGCACACGTACGCGAACGTACAAAAACGATTTGCCGTTCAAAAACGGTGGACACGGCGTTCGCGAACGGAGCTGCACGAGACCATGCGTTGACTTAAGGAACACGTCAGTAAAAACCGGCTAACCGAACCACGTAGGCAGCAAACCGGCTCTCTTCGCAGTCAAACCGGTTCGCAGTCAAACAAAACACAAACCCTGAACGTCAACAAATCGTATTCAGAATTGTGTTGAAGTCAAGGACGGGAAATTTTCTTTAGAAATTGAGAAGCATGTATCACTGTATAGAGCAACTGCAATGTAATTTCGATGGAGATGCTGATCAATTGCTCAATTGAACCAGAGGGACAGTGAAGTCTGCTCTCGGGCCCATGGAAAAAGTATGCCGTTCCATTTCCTACGTTAATGTTGCTCAAAGAAAAGTGCTTGAAAACGAAACCCTTAAATTATATGGCATTGAAAAGCATATGTGAGAGATGCGTCAAATCTTCAATGAAAGGAATTTTGAACTATATTCCAGAATTCAACAATGCAAGCACCACTTGATACTGCATTATTTCAAATCTACCCGCAGGTCCGTACCAGAGTGCCACACCTGGTGAGCTTCAATCGAAGAGATTACATCAACAAGAATAACTTGTGGTGATCACAACTGAAATGCACAACTAGAAAATGCACCAAATAAATCCGTAACCAATATCCACATCCTAATTCTTCTGAAATTGTTGATAATTATACTCCTGAGCCAATTCCAATCCTTGCTTTCGCTGCCTCAGGTTCGGAAAGCTCCATATTTGATTTCATTTTTGGTAGTTATAAGACTTCGGCATCTGATGACGCACGGATTGAAGGCAAATTACTGTTATACTTCGTAGGTCCATCTGGGAGACCAAATACCCAGTCAAGAACATTGAGATACTTAACCGGAAAACGTTCCGTTCTTGAGCATAGCAGTGCATGACAAAAGCCGTGGCTGCGCTAGAAAGAAAAAAAGTCAATTCGTTTTGGAGGGATCAAGTTGTAGCGCTCTAATACTCCCCAGTAGGCTACACAAATTGCAAAGCTTTCAATAGCCCTTGCAAAGCAAAATAAAGCAAGTTCCATGAGTCGTGACTTCTTGATCTCAATCATCGCTTTTAGTCCGGCTGAAAACTGTAAACAAAACAACAATGTCAGCATGATCATGTGATCAAGAAAAGGTCACACACGGAGCATAAAATAATCAAAGAGCATGAAATATAATGTAAATGCAAACAGTGCTGCAGACATGCAAACAGTGCTGCAGACATGCAAACAGACGTGCAGACTTACCAGGCCGGGGCAGTTCCAATGGACCGTCCCGTTCAACTGCCCATCCACCGCATACCACTCCCAATTTTGCACATACTATGATTATCCACATAACTCCAAATCCTCTATCTCTTCTATCTCATCATCAGAGTCTTCCCATTCAATGAAAGGCTCTTTATAATCCGGATCAAACACTTTTTCTTTCAACCGCAATGTGCTGAAAACAAAGACCAAATCTGAAGCTCTCTCTTTTGTCAATCTATTACGCTGCTTGCTATGAATAAAATCAAATTGTGACCAGTTGCGCTCGCAAGCTGAGGCAACTGTTACCTGACTCAAAATTCGAGTAGCCATAGCTTGTAATTGCGGAGTGCCTGCCCCATAAGAACTCTTCCATGCATGTGCTGGTATTTCTTTTGCAACTAGAGTTGCTGCTGGATCTGCAAACAAACCTTGTGAACTCCGATAAAGTGCTAGTTGTTTCTCTACAATAGCTTGATCTCGAACATCTGGAAAAAACTTGTTTCTAATTATGCGAAATCCCTCCATGGCCTCAACATCTTTCTCTTGACCTGTACCTTTCCACTGTGGATCCAAGATAAACCCGGCAGCATGCATAGGACTATGCATAAAACGCCACCGTTCTTGAAGTATGTCTTCAATTTCTTCTTTCATACATGGTTGTAAGCCGTCTATGTCTTGCAACCCTCATACATGTTCAATCAATTGGTTCATGTGTTCAAAAAATTTACCAACCGTAGGTTTACGAGAATCTACCAATCTCAACAGGTTGATAATAGGTAGAGAAACCCGAACCAAGAGAGCTGCATCCCTCCAAAAAGCACCACTAGTAATAGACGACTCTATTAATCGCTTCGTCTCCAAACCACTATCAAGATGCCAAGTGAACCATCCTTCACTTAGTACCATCCGTTGTAATGGTAGTTTTAGCTGTACCAAACGCTCTACCAAGATAAAATTTGTAGCAAATCTGGTTTCTCCAGGCCTCAAGATTTCTAAATTTCTATCTTGACTTGAAAATACTCTAAAGAGAGCTTGACTGCGATGATGATTTGTAATGAATTTCGCAATCAGTTTCGCTTCTTGAATTACAGTCCATGCCCATGATAATTTTCCCAAATCTTCTAGTACCAAGTCTAATCCATGGGCTGTACAACCGCTCCATGTAATGTGAGGAAACTGTTCCTCAATCAAAGAACCTGCTCTTTTACAATTTGCAGCATTGTCTGTAATGACTTGAACTACTTTAGCAGCTCCAACTTCTTCCAAGGCTTCTATTAATTGTTTCGCAATGAACAGACCTGACTTTTCTTCACCACTTGTGTCTATTGATTTCAGAAAGTATTCACCTTGGGGACTAACGCACAATATATTGAGAAGTGGTCTGTTAGTTGTGCTACTCCAACTATCAGATGTAATGGTACACCCATATGTATCCCAACTATTACGAATGGGTTCCATTTGCGATTGTAGCTTCTCTTTTACATCTTGTAAAAGAGTTGTATGCAGTCTATTAAATTCCGGTGGATTGTAACCTCCTTGGCACCTTCTAAGAGCATCAACCATTTTTCTGAAAAATGGTGACCTTGACACATTAAAAGGAATCCCACATCCATAAAAAAATTCTGCTATTGCCTCATCTACTTGCTCTCATGATTGTATACTTCCATCACAAAGAAGAGGAACTTCCTTATCAAGATTAACCACAACATCCATCATTCTACGTTTCTTGGGCTCTTTCACTGAATGTGCAGCCATTAAATTTGCCCTTACATTATCTGGAACACTTGGACATTGCTGGATATTTCTTTTCACACTCATCAAATGATCCCTTATTCTCTCAGAAGATGAAGCTCGAAACTCCTTGGAACAAAATTTGCATTGAACATGCCATGTTCCACCAGTTTTCTGTGGTGGAGCAAGGCAATTAACGCAGTTCCACAGTCCACTCAAGACAATTACTAGGAGGCCATTTTCTTAATCCACTATTCCCAGAAGACGAATCCTTGGAAGTTGACATGATGGAAAGTATTAGAGAAACCTGTATGCAGCAAGCTCCTCTGTTTACCATGTACAATTCCTTTCACTGCTTCATGGTTGCCACAAAATGTCCCGGAGAATGTTACATTGAAGTCCTCGCACTTGCTGAAACAAGAAAACCCAACAGCAGTCCAGAAAGGTCATTCAAAATCCCACTCTCAGCAAGTATAAAATTTCAATTCACAAACACTCTGGAGATCACCAAACATAACTTTCAGATTAGAGAAAGGACTTGTTCTAAAAATGATAAGTTGGGTTGCCAAGTAAACTGAAAGCTTACATGCGTTGCAGAATTGAAAGTCCTATAAGCTGTGTTAGGATGGTTTGCAACTAGCTTGCACTCATTTGACAAATCCCTGTGTCCACGGTTTCACAAAGCTAGAGATCCCTGTATCTGATAGCTAGCTCTCAACCGCAGCTGCATTCCAAATCCAACAATGATTAGTAGCTACCTTTGCTGAAGCGAGCTTGAAACAATTTCGAGCGCACACTAAGAACCCTAAACCTGCACACAACACTAACTCACCGCCACTAACATAAACACAAGGTTGTCTCGCAAGTGGAAAGTTGAAACCCTACACACTGTTGCTTACCGGTTCACTGGTTCAGAGGCAATTAATGCAGGCATTTAGTGCAGTTGGACTTTTCAAACCCTTCATCACGACAAACGTACTTGATCGTTCAGGCAAACGTATTTCTCAAAACGCCGTGCATTCCGTTCATTGGGATCCCCCAAACGCCAATTTGGCAACCTGCTGGCACCATTGGGCGACCTGCTGGCACCATTGGTGCCAGCACATAAAGTGCACGGGCATGGCCAAATTTTGAGGCACGTATTTCAAGCAAAGGCCCGTTGCAGACCCCATATTTCCCCTAATGACATGTAGCTTTCAATAATAGCTTTCCAATGGCACAAATTTCAAAGCATTTGGAGTTACGATACAAAAGTCATGAGTTTTAGAAGAATTTGCTTCAAGCCTACAACCAATCAAAATCTTTCATGTTCAGCCCAAGTTTTCTGTCAATAGCGAAAAGAGATAAGACAAAATTTCTAAGGCTAGGCACTTGTAAAATGATAAATCCAATATTTTTTTCATCGATACACATTCATGACAAATTTCATCCGATTGACTTTTTTATATAACTAACCATTTCCAATCTAAAGAGGTTGCTTAATTTTTTTTTCATTCAAATGATAATTATCATCTAGAGCTTAATTTTCATCTAAAATTCATTTTTCATCAACATAAAATATTACATCCAATCTTTATTTGTCATCCGTTATCTATAATGTGGCAGAATGTCCATCCCCACAACCCATTATTTCAAAAACTGTCTGTCAAGATTACAGTGAAATTTACCTTGTTAACTTCAAAAAATTCCAAAAATTCAAGTTTTACTCCAATTGTATTGAAATTATTTTTGGTGATTTTTTTTATTGACTTCAATATATCTACAGTTTGGATTTCCAATCGGACACATTTAGATTATACTTTTGATAATTTTAATTTTGGAAAATAGAAGCCAATTTCAACACACCCCTTTCACAAATTCAAGGATATTTTTCCCTTCCCAAACCCGTATGAGGCTCAAACTTTTTGAGCTTATACCTAACTTCCATAACTAAAGGAATTGATGATCCTTCATAGATTAAATGTGTTTGCAAAGTACAGTTTTTGGACATCAGAACGTATAATCTTGTAATTTGTACGGTGGATTGTCCTGACATTTGGTATATACCATTTTGTTTTATTTTTTTTATTTATATATTTTTTGAAGCAAATGAATAAAATCTATTGTAAGAAGAAAGAAGAACAAGCCCGCATTGGGGGATGGGTTTCTAGTGAATACTCATACCATTCCTCCTACACAATAAGTCTCTAGTAACCCAAATTGCGTCAAAGGAATCAAGAGCACTCTGCGTCAAAACAAATGAGGCAAGGCAAAATCTTTGTACTTCTATGTTGAATGTAAGTAGGAATTTGGATGAATTAGAGTAGTTTGAGTTGATTCCAGGAGCGCTTTGCCTTAGTTAAAGATGATTCCAATATTGTAGGTTTGAAGAAGCAAAATTGTCTAACATTAGACAAAAATGGTATGAAGTTCTCTCATTTCCAGATGATCATTTTTAAAATGAGGATTTACAGCCCATAAATTGAGACTCAACGACTCCCTCAAGTTGTAAGTTTCAGTTGAATTTAGAGAACTTCGTTAAAGAAATTCAAGTTCTGAATTAACAGCTCATGATCTTGTTGCATGATTGCATCTACTCAAGAACCGACTCAAGCAATTTCTTAGAAGAATTTTTTTTTTAAATAAATAAAAATAAAAAATATTAATTCTAAAAAGAGTACTGAGAAGCTAATTGAGAAGGAATTATTAGATCCTTCATGTCAAAATGAAATTAATAAAGAATATATCTTTGGAAGAGATTTCTCTTTTATGGTTGACATTGATCATGTGAGAGCTCCAACATATGGCTTTCTTAATCAATGCATTTTCAATATTATGATGGAATAGTCTTCGCCGTTCTAATACAGATGATGATTAAAGATTTTTTTTATTTTTTTTGCATTGTATGCTAGTAATTACAAGCCGATGGTTGGATATAGGTGAGACATTTTATAAAGATATGAGAATCAAATTTTGTGATTATGTTTTTATGATCACACTTCCATATATATATTGGGAAGTAATGAAGGCCATGTGTGATGTTTATGATAACAAACTTACTTTCAAGTCAAAGAAGCAACAAATTATAGAGCTTGCTCTTCTAATAGTTTACAGTGGGAAGAGGCCAAAAACCTTTAGCGGAGACCGTCTAAGTATGTTTATTGATTAGCTACAATATATCAATGTCTTTAAGGTTTAACAGTAAATGCACACATCCTATTTTGTAAAATAACAATGGTGGGTTCTTTGAATATAAAACAAGAAATTTATTTTGCAGACGGAAAAGGTGGAAAACCATTACAACATTGGTCTCAAGTAATAAAACTTCAAGCGCACATTCAAAATTCCTTCAAATGATTGGAAGCAAGTCGCACAAATCCACTTGGTGAGAGGAAAAATTGGCAACTAATAATTGTGTAGAAGTTTGGAGGCAAGGATGCATCATGCACTAGACCATTTTCCAAGGGACATTCTAAAATGTCTTCATTTTCAAATGCATTGAAGCCATATCAATCCTCAAATTGGCTATGGTAAAACAACAAAAACATGTTGATTTGATTTCTCGTCATATGATTGACTATCATATACTCTTCAAGTGGAGAGAATATGGCAACAACTTTTGGTCCATCATGATTGTTGATGTGAACATGAAGGTGGTTATTAATAAAAGACAAAGTACTTCTTGGTACTTAATAAGATCAAGTTATGGATGGAAGATAAAAACAACAAAAAATCCTTCAATTTTAGCCAGCACATGGATAAATTCCCTTCACAAAATCATCAATAATTTTTAAATACAACATGTTGAAATAGGTGCATTTCTGTACTATTTTGTCAATGACATCAAGCACCAAAATACTTTTAAAATAATAATATATAATATTTATAGTGACCATATCATTTTTTTTGTACACCAAAGATTCCAACCCTATTATATTTCCATCAATGCAAAAATCTAAAATATTAGTAAAAACAACCAAAAAAAATTAAAATACTAAACTACAATAAAATTACAATGCGCAACTACTTTTTCCACCACGCCATACCTTGGGATCATCCACGAATGCAAGTCGTGCCATGAACCAAATTGCAACTTGACCATCTACACATGAATAGCTGCACTCTCTTCTATCTTAGATTTTTTGAATATATATTTATAATATTCCATATTTAAGCCATAACCAAGAATTTCCAGTATTCTATAATGCTATGGTTTCCAGTACCTCAAAGTTCATCCTTTAATTCAGGCTCCTTACACTGCTTCAGTTCACTGGAAGATTTAAGCTTGTTCCACTTTATTTCCTCCAGTATAGCTTCATTGTGGGGTGTGCTCCAGTTTCTGTACACAAATCTGCTCAAGACAATACACACGGTATTAATGGGAGAGTGTACGTTAGACCAAATTATAGTGTATACATTAAGCAATTAGGAGAAATCAGCAAGATGACATCACTCGACATATTCCAGTAAATAAATGTTAGAACTCAGGACATGACATCAAGCTGATGGGAGAATCCTTTCCAGATGAGATGAGATAGGAAGTTTAATGGTTTGAAGAACGTAACAATTCCATGGGAGGTCTGGAGATGGCAACCATAAACTGCAGGTCCTCCGCTTCATGTGTGTTCCATACCTGCAAACACTTCCAGGTTTTCGAATTTAGTACCAGCTCTCTGTTTCAAGTAAATCTAACCTACCATGAACTCCGTGGAAATGGCATAACTCAATCACATGTGCAAATGAAAACAGGTGGAGTAGATCCTCAGGTAGCCTGAACATTGAAAAGACTCATGTGCCACTTTCAGAACGCTTCATATTCGTCTTAACAGTTAGTATTAAGGATCTGTTGTTTTGTCTGTTCTTCATTACAAAAGGACTATGGTGCAGAAAACAACGCAAAAGCAAGTCTAGGTATTACCTGGTGCACAGAATTCACCGGCACTGAGAATGTGGAATTTGGGTAGATAGGGATCTCCTTGGGTTTCCCAGGTACATCAGGGTCATGCCCATCACTAAGATAAAAGGTTCCATATCCCTTCAATATAATAACGACTTCCTCACATGCATGCCGATGAATGGGTGATCTTCCGTGGGGAGCAATTGTCTGTATCCATACTTCAATCTAGTGCAATATTGCTTTAGTCAGAACTAAGAAACACTGCCGACGTTAAATAAACTGGATTAAATTGTATGTACACAACTCTAAAACAGAAGCTCAACTGTGACCTTCTTAGGAGGAACCGTTGGCGTGAATCAAGATTCTGATACTTCTAGACCCCTCGCATATTCTCTGAGGGTGGAGTACGGACCCTTTGAGTGTAGACTCTGAGAAAACGAACATCAATACTCATAAGCAAGATCATACGAAGGGGCAATATTTGAAAGCCGAACTTAGATACCTCTTTCATGCCATGGTGCACAGCCCCAGCAACAGTTTTATGAGACAAACCAAAGGAAAGGGAATAGCTGTCATATCCTTGTTCACTCAGATTTCTTATCAGTGGAATCTCTGAAGAACACAAAAGACAACCCAAAGCATCCCCTGTTAATTTGATAGTAAAAATCAAGCCGACCAAGTATACATGCAAAAGGTTGAAAACCAAATAGACACAAAATACAAAAAAATCTGAGACATCAAGCGAAACTTTGTTTTTTTTACGATCTATTTACTGCTAATACGTTTCACGTTCAGGCCGATACAAACTTTCTGTCTGCCTGGAAGGTCCAACAGAACTAAAAATTGAAATAAACCAACCAGATGAATAAAACCATCACACATGAAGATTGAAACATTAGAACACAGCGCAGCGAAGGAGGTCAATGTTGAGCAAATCTGAAGAAATACAGAAATAATACCCGATTGCCTACATCCTCCGGGCTTTTCCAGAGCACCTGATCCTCCTCGGAAGCAAAATAGCACAAACACAAGCGCCAGCACAGCATTGCAAAACAGCCTTGCCATGATGTGGCCAAATTCATATGTTGCACTTCCCTGATGCTTTTGTAAACTTTTGCTTCTCCTTGCTGCGTCACCTAGAAAGCCTCCCACGCAGGAGATATGCACTCAATGTTCTACTTATAAAGAAGTCCAATCCTCCTTCGACATCACAGTTTCCACCCGAGGTGTTTGAGCAGAACCCGCTTGCTTCTGAATGTACACAAATGTGCCTTTCGTGGCAGAGGTTACCATTGACCAACGAGGAACACAAGCAGACTCCGGAATCATGGGGCATTTTCTGCAGTGGCTGTGGTCCCTGATGTCTGCGGTATTGGAGGAAAGCATCTTACCATATTTTTGTAGCGTTTGTCCTATTACCTCATGCACTCTCATATTCACGAAGTTTTACTATAATCAAAATACACGACCTCCATAGCTTTATTACATTTCAGCGGAAACTCACAGACTTCAGCGACCAATTTTTGGACACACTAGCCTGAAAGGGTTAAATGATGCCAATCAGAAGATCTATCATCAAATATATGTTTCACCTAGCTAATCATCTTAATTGTAACTAGAAAATCAGCTCAACTTGCGAGTGAGACCGGACAAGAATTGGGCCTGGAAGTGGTTCCTGCTGTTGCATGGTGCAGGCTCCTAATGAGAGAGAGCCACTCAGCTTGATCACTGATTTGAAAGGCTTTGAACACGGGATATGAATTAGAAGAGCAAAATTAAGAACCGAGCAGTGATCGATACAGCTGCAACGATTATGTACCAATATTTAAATTGTTAATAAACATTCAACTAATATGCAAGACTTGATCGAAAATCATCAAGCAAACGGCTCCGTGTGAGTAGCAGATGATGTAAATAAATGACCGAGCTCGTGGATATTGTGTGATCAAGCTTTGCACCATGAGTGCACGACGTGGCCTGACGGGTTTTTCATCACGAACACCAGGACTGTCGTCCAAAAGATTAAGGTTATCCACGACAGAATTTCGTAAGGGACCACAGTCCAGGACCACTTGGGAACGCAATCTTCAGGAGTGAACTGAGGCACACCATCAGCGTTGAATCGTATAAGAGACTTGCGTTGCGAAGGCTTGAAGTTGGGTGAGAAGAAGACGAACACCACCGGAATCAGCATGTGTGCCGACACGCAGATGAGGAAGAGAGAAAGGCCAACGACGAGGAATGCTTCGCCGCAGTCGTTAGTGGCGAATGCATGGGAGGCACGGCCGATCACCACGGACATGGAGATGATCACAAACGCTAAATGCCACTTGACTTGATTTACCTGGGTGGCGCACTTCGTCATCCACAAAGGGATCATCCCAGATTGCGACCCCTGCCCCGCCGCTGCGGCTTTATCAATATTACTGGTGGGCACAAAGACGAAGGTAGCTTGGAAGTCGCGCAAGGACTCTACGCACATTTGCAGAAAATATGGCGTGATCCACCAGAAGTGGGACTCCTCCCGGTTACGCATCAGGACGCCTTGTGGCATGTTGAGCCAGAGAGCGATCCATGAGATGCGCACCGACAACAGGTAGAACGTGAGGCACTTGACAAGGGTGAGATTTTCGATTGCCGTTCCGACCGAGAGCTTCCAGTTGAAGGCGAGGGCACCCAGCAAGGTCCCCATAAGCAACACATTGAAGAAAGACACGAAGTAGTAGCCAGTGTGATAGAAATAGAAGAGTTTCTGGACGAAGTTGAGCTGGCTCCCCCGCCCCAAGCACGCTCTCCAGGATGCTGAATACTGCTGGATGGCTCCCTTTCCCCATCTCGTTCTCTGCTTGATGTAGCCCTCAAACGTCCATGGGGTGAGCCCGATCTGCAACTTCTCATTCAGATACACAGATTCGTATCCCCGGTTAAACAGAGTGAAAGCGGTCATGGTGTCTTCTGTGATGGATTGCGGCTGGAACCCGCCGATCTCATCCAAATGCTTGCGACGGAATAGTGTGCCGGTGCCAACGCAGGTAGCTGTTCCCACGCTGTCTCTGTTTGGAAGGATCCTGTCGTAGCCCATTGAACATGAATCGTTCAGTGGGTCGCCAATGGGGAGGTTGTAGAAAGCTTGCGGGACTTGGACAAAGGAAACATCTGGCGAGTTTGTAATGTGGGGCAAGAGTCGACGCAAGTAGGACGGGTGGAGTATCATGTCAGCGTCCATCATGACCACATACTCAGCCTCGGAGTACTTGAGCCCATTGTTCATATTGCCGCACTTGAAGTTGTGGGGCACCCCTTTGAGCTTCTCCCGGCGAATATACACAACCCTCCCCGGCGTCTCGACCTTGAGGTCATCACAGAAAGCTCGAAGGTCATCGTCACCGCCATCGTCTAGGACGAAAACTTTCATTAGATCGGCAGGATAGTCCATCGCTAGCGCAGCCTTGACAGCCTCCATTGGGACTTCCGTGGGCTCCTTGCAAGTAGGAATGAAAATATCCACTGTGGGGGTTGTACTGTGATTTGTGTCTAGTAGTCCCAGGTCCGGCCGACTGCTCGGCGGCAACAAATGGTCGGCTGCAGAAAACAGGGCAGTGATGAGGTACACACATTCGCAGAGTAGAAGGATCACGAGCCATGGCCTGTGCATCACCTCATCTGGATGCAAGGAATAGATGTAGAATTTGTACGCCAAATAGTTTGTCTGCATGATGAGGCCAAGCACCATCAAGAGACTGTAGAGTGCGAAATGCTTGACTTTCCGGTAATGATCTCTCGACATGTGCTTCCTTGGCTTCCCGTTTTCGACGCTATCAGCTTGTGCCATTTCTACGTCGTCATTTGTCTTGATTGACTTGTACCCTACTGCCTCTTTGATCCACCCCATTGTGGACGGAATGCTACGTCCTGTGCAGACACCAGCAGCTGGAAATCGTACTTGCGACTTGGCTATCTACTAGTCAAGAAGACAAAGTGTTACATAGATTCAATCGGTGCAGCTTAGGATTCGTCTGTCCATGTTCTGCAATTAATAATCCAATCAAGATTAGTAAGTCGGGCCTACTACAGGAAACATTCCAAGTGCAATGTATACCAGCTAGATCAATGTTTAACAAGGACCTGATTAACCTCCAAACTCACTGCCTAGAATAGCAGCTTCTACAACAATCAAAGCAAGGCAACGAGCGAATCTAGTGCAGTTTTGTGACAGGGAGAAGCACTCAAATTACAAGTCTCAGCTTTGCACTGTCAATTAGGAACCAAGAACAATCAGAGACACGATGCGATCACGAATTGGATGACCAAAACATCAAATCAACAAATTGAATCCTCTAACCTGCATGTTGTGCTCACACCTCAAGCTCCATCTAAAAATGATCACCATAACACACAATGGTTTCTCGATCGCGTTAGGGTTCAGAACGTTCAATCCCAGGATCCGAGTCCCTGGAGCGTAGGGCCCTTGCACCCTAGCTCAATCGCTTGAAAGTACGCTTGCAACTCCAGCTTGATTTGTCACTGCAAGTCCTCCTCTATATATCAACACATTCCCCTGCTACTTTCTGAGTTCCTTCACCTGAAAGTTCACGCCGACGACGACTCTTCTGTTACACCTGGACTATAGCATCACTCAATTAGCTCACTGTCCCACTGTCCTCTACTTGCCAATCAGAAGCCCATACCGTTTTGACCAAAACAGTTTCCTCTCTCGGCTAAAGAAGTCAAAACAAAGCGGTGCTATGACACAGCTAAGCATTCACTGGTGCCCCATCAGGAAGAGCAGCACGTACCAGAGAGAAGTCCAGCCCGGCCATCTCGACCGTCGCAGATCATCCTCCAATACCATGCACGGATATCATTCGTGTGATAGACGGCGTGACAAACCAGATGACAGACTGTGCTGTTGCCTGAAGAAGACCCACTTCTCACATAGGGTCCGCTCAGAGAAGCCTTGCGGTAAGCCTTAGAGAAATTCTAGAGTGAAGTTCGAGACGCTACAAATCATTTTTCTGTTTATCAACATCCATTCATGGTATGAATTACATTGTAAGTTAGAACTTAAGTCTGCTTGAATGGTAGACAAATGTCGTGGCCAAGGCCCAAATTTCAACGGTCAATGAGATGCCTGGAATTTACGTTTGAACGTCCAGTAGTGGAAGCCCGGCTCACAGTCAAACTTGCAATTAGCAGTGCCTGGGAGGTTGCAACCATGTACAAAGTGCAACAACGGACAAATTCAACTCCTCCACAGTTGCGCGAATTTTCCTGTTTTGACTCCCCGAAGAGGCGCGCCTCCCCCTACACAGCCTACGTAAGGAGTTGCAGCTCTGGAATATGACTTATCTTATTGCAGAGTTGAAATCTGGTACAAAAGTTCGCTCTCGAGAGTAGCCTGTCAGACCAGCCATATTCAGTGAGACCCCAGCCACAGCCGTCCGCGCGCTACGTAACATCTAGCAGGGATTATAATGATGGACCGATGAAACTTCAATTATGAGAGGATATGCGGTACCCCGAAAAAAATTTAATTGATAAATTGAAACACATTCCAACATAAACAGAGCTCGAAAGAAATGGTATGCTTTTAAAATTAAGGCACCATAGAAATTAAGCAAAAACAATTTCAAGCACTAAGTGATGCTGGAATCACGCGCTGAGAACCTGGTCCCTAGAGTTGAGAAGTACTGACTGTGTCAACGGAGTGCAGAGGCCGGTTAGTCGGTGATGTTGTAGAGTCTGGAGCCTCTAGCTTCCCGAGTTTGGATGCTTTATATTGGAAGCTTGATCACCTGGTGGAAATTGTTTGTCCGTAATTGTTGGAGACAGCATTGTGCAGGCCGCCTCAGCAGGGTTTAGTCTGTAGTAAGTGGTGTTTCCTAGCTGGTTTGGATTTGAGGAACTTGTCCTCACCTGACAGAATACAGGTTCACGGAGTGTTTCAAGATGGGAAATAGGGTCTAAATGTGCGTATTCACACAAGCAGCTCACAACCTATCTGTGAGCAGCAATGTACCTTGTCAAAGCTTGCCGGTGCAGTACGACACTAGATGCACTACTCCATCATAAATAGCCTGTGACTCTCTGCTATGGTCCTGGAAATCCTAAGTCTATCTATTCATCATTCTTTCTTACATGCCCATTGCCCTGGTTCTAGATATGGTTTGGCGTTCACCAAAGAAAGTAAAGCCAAATAGAACAGAATTATTTATATCTACGGAAAATTGTACATGAGAATGCCACTGGCATCTCTCGCCACCACACCGACACTGAACCCTAAAATCCTCAGAAACAATGTCGTCGCCGTTCCAACATCCCTCCCGCGTGCCCGGTTCCAAGGTGGAGGGAAACAGGAAACAGAACACTCATTGTAATCTTCCTGGCGCTGCCCACCAACTGATGAGAAATCAGACGAACCCAAAGACGCCAGAAACGCAGGAAATGGCGAAACCCACTTTGAACTGCGAATTGAGCTCCTCCTTGAGCTCATGGATCTCGTGCTGCGAATTGAGCTTCTCCTTGAGCTCCTCGTTGAGCTCATGGATCTCGTGCTTCTTGGTAGCGGTAAAGTACTTGGCGTCATGGCCGCTAATTGTGCCCCACTTTATCTAAAACCATCCACCGCGTTCGGTTCAACGTGGCACAGCACAAGCTGCGAGGATTGGTGGAAACAAAACTAGACGAACGAAGGGAAGGGAAGGGAAGGAACAAACGGTAGCAAAAGGCGACGCAGCACACCCCGTCGGGCGTTGGGAGCCTGGCGTGTTCGAGAGTGAGGCCGTGATGAGGAGGCTCTCTTTTCGCATGTACAATTTTCTGTAGATATAAACAATATGCGCATCATCATTAGATTTCATTCAGTGCTTACGAATCTGCTCATAGAACTGCATGCATGTCAGAAATTATGGTAATCAGGTCGCCGAATTGGAGGTCCATGCATGATACATTTTGCAATGTCACAAATCTTCGAATTAAAAATCGTAGGTATTTGGAGAGGATCTTAGCCCAACAATTTGAATGAGCCCTTTCAAAGTACTGGAAGTCGGAAGAAAACTTGAGCCGTCATCACTTGCAAGCTCCTATACATCTCATTTTATTCGTCTCAAAAGGAGAGCTTCATGTAAAGATTCTGTAGCATATTAATCCAAAAGAAAAATGTGAGGAAATTAGGCCTGCAAAGGTGCGACTACGCTAACAATCTCATAGACCGTGCGTGCCTAAAAGTTTGTCTCAATTGTTTTGAATAGATCGCGGAATTCGGAAAGCGGGAAACAGCTTGTTGTACCAATTCGCCAATGAATCCCCTAAATACTTGGTAGATTATACTTCTTTGGTACTTTGGCTTGCGCACATCTAAGTGGTCAGCTGCTACAGCAAGAAAATAATCATACACATGTCGTCCTGATGCCTCCTCTACCACCTTTCCACTGAATCAAAATTTCTGCAACAACGTAGTAGATCACGCATCATTTGCCTGAGTCCACAATAGCATATATGGGCGCCTAAAACGACAGTTAAAAACCACCAAAGGAAAGTGTTCCAATTCATCATTCGTGCTCAATAGTTAATGGTTCCCCGAAAGCAAAGTGTCGATAAAACTGGATAAATTGATACTTACAAATTTTGACGAAAGCGGTTCGGCAACAACCGCAAACTTTCATCTGTTGGCAAAATGGCCTCTCTCGATCTGTTCAAATTGTACATTATGACGACCAAATCATCGCTGTTCCATGTACCCATCCACCTCAGTACTTCATAGGGAAATCGCCAAAATTAAATTAGTCAACCGGGAACATCGATGAGGTGTGGCATAAAAGAAATTCCCCATGCTCAGGATTGGGAGAATTGTAATGTCTAAGTTTTGCTATTAGATGTGTCGTAACCAGGAGTTAGAAGACAGCTGAGTCACTTGAGTTGTTCCACAACGATGATTGCACCATTGGTCTTCACCATTCACGGCACGAGCATATTTCCAATATTGTGCAGCCTTCGAACTTCCAGCACATATCCAATGGGAGTCACACTCTTAACCCCAATGCTATGTGAACAGCTGTGGAAACACAAACGGCTGCAATGCAATTAACAAAACGATCAGTCACTTCCAGACTGGCTAAAAATAAATCGTCCCAGATAATCGTTCACAAAACAAAAAAAACTAAAGAAACCCCAAAAAGAGCAATCTAAAAAGATCCAATATTCTCAATGAAGAAAGGTGATTCAGCTGAGCATCAAAATTAACAGGGATACCAGAATGACGTGTGTGTATAAGCAAATGATAGTCTAGTTAGGATCATCAATATGATACATAAAGAGAACTTCAAGTTTCATTTCTTCATGGTCAATCTAGGAACCTCTCCTCAGCCCCATCTGAACTGTAAATTTGTCCATCTCTTTAATCTTCAAACCAGAAGCAAGCAAGGACGTTTTACGAGGACCAATGATCCGACATTGCCCTACATACATTCCAGCTTATTACTAAACCCGACATGCAGGAAAGCACGAGGGCTGATCATTTCTCAACCACATCATGTACACATCAACGAGTGAGAAGATAACGCAACCCAAAAAACTCACCATCTTCAAAGTTCACCGACCACAACCGCCAACAAGCTAATTCAATCGCCACAGCCCATCCATCAGGAACCCACAGTCAAAAGATTCATCTTCTCATCCAACGAACTCTCCACATGACACGAAATCCGCCACCGCGCCGGAATCAAAACCAGCCCCAGACTGCGCTGCTCTGCAGGCGCCACTCCCACATTCCGAAACTCCACCGTGTCATACAAAATAATGTTCCCCTGCTTATCCAAACAGTGAAACTTCCCCACGAAGACGCGCCCGTCCTGCACCTCCACCTTCATCCTCCTGTACAACAACCGCCGCACCTTCTTCACCACCGGCTTCACCTTGGCCTCCTCGTCCTCCTCCCTCTTCACCGCCCCCGATATCCCACCTTCCAGCTCGTCAATCGACTCCCTGAAATCCTCCGGAATCATCCGCAGCCCCTCAACCGCAAGAGCCTCCATCCCGTCCAACTAACCCCCTAACCCCAATCCGAAAACCCTCACAAACACGCCATCTCCAGCAAAATCTCAACCAAAACTTGTGCTTCAAACCCTAATTTCTCAGCCTAATGCCATCTCTCAACATGGCAGTACCTAAACCCGCTACCAGACCCAATAACCAACATCACAAATAACACGTACATCTAACAGCTGTCAAATCTACATCGCACATAGAAATCATTTCTTTTGTAAGGATGAATAGTTTATTTCCTTTTCTTTGGACGTGTTTCATCCACAACTTAAAGCAGTTATAGTAGTATGCCTAAATGAGTCAGTTAAACGACTATGTACTCGGTTGGTATATTGTAGGAAGTGAAATCTATGGATGTGATAAGAGTGATGGTTGAGGGTGTGGTGACGGGGTTCGGTGCACTGCTCTTAGGGTTTGGGGGGAGGGGGGGTTATTGAAAGCTCGGCAGCCACCTTCGGGAGCTCTCTTTCGCTTGCCATCATCGAACTCGTCTGCACGGCTCGCATCGTCGTAGTCCCCGCTCGCTCGCGCTTCACCCCGCTTCCGTCGCCATGAGTGCGTCTTCTCCTTGAATTCTCTTCGCCGTTTTTTCCATGAATTTTTAGAATTTTTGAGCTGGGGTTTCGATTTGCTGGGGTTTCGATTTGCTGGGGTTTCGGAACTTTAGGTCTAGGGTTTGCGTGTTGATTGTGTTGTTTGGGTGTTTTGAACGTGGCAGGTAAGGTTCACGGATCTTTGGCCCGTGCCGGAAAGGTGCGTGGCCAGACCCCCAAGGTCGCCAAGCAGGATAAGAAGAAGAAGCCGAAGGGTCGTGCGCACAAGAGGATGCAGTACAACCGCCGGTTTGTGACTGCAGGTCAGTAGGGTTTGTTGAGCGGGGCGTTTTGGGGCAGATGCTAGGGTTTTGGCTTTACTAGTTCTGGTGCTTTTTTGGATTGATCTGATCATTGTTGTTGACATGATTTTGTTGTGTGTTTGCTGCAGTTGTTGGATTTGGTAAGAAGAGGGGCCCCAACTCGTCTGAGAAGTAGAGCGTGATGATCCCAGAATTCGTTACTACTGTGTACGTGAGATATTGCCGCCCTCTTGAAGTGTTATTTTTCTCTACTCTTATTCTATCTGATACAATCTCTGTGTACTGGTCTTGGGAATGAACATGGCTTTGGAAAGTGGTATCTTTCTAGTCTGGGTCTTGTGAAAAAGCTGATGAATATATTGAGTATATTTGCACTGGTACTCAAGGGAAAAATATCCTGTTGATAGGTTGGAGTAAATATAGTGGTTGATGGCGTTCATGAGAGCATGTATCTCGGTTGGTATTCGTGAATAGACTTGTTAAATTTATTGATATAGCTATGAACACCTAGGAAACGCGATCTTTGTGAAAGGGTTGAGCACCGACGCTGTCTCCTTGTGTTTCGGTTTCGCACTTTCGGTTTCAACATTTGTTAAGCGTTACTTATTACGGTATTGCTGTTTTTTGATGATGCAGACAATTCGTGAGCCAGAAGATCATGATAGCTTAGGTCGTTGACATGCAGCGGCTGTTTTGTCTCAGAAGTATCAGTATGAAGTGATTCAGTTTGTTTTCACCGGGGCGCAATTGCCTGAACTTAATCCTGCACAGTCACTTTTGCAGCATGGTCTGGTTTTAATCATGTATTATGTTTATTTTGGAATGGCCTGTTCTGGTCAATAATCTTTCTTTGGTTTGGAATTTGCTGATGAAATATACTAGTCTGCTCAGGTGGCTATTGTAATGCTTACTAGACATCTGATCGCTTGTGTCGACTAAGGCGATGTTGTGAGTCTGTAATTTGAATCTTGATTAGTTGAATATTCATTCCGACTTCTAGCCAGAAATTATAATCTTCAATATCTATGGCTTAACCTTCTCCTGCTGACTGCATTGTAAAATAAAGATAGTAGCCCTAAGCTCTGCGCATCCGAAGCCGACGTCTTTCATGAAGCAAGGCAATTTCTAACTTGGACTAGTTTCACCAAGTTGGTTGCAATTTTTCTGCAATTTTCAGTAGATTTGATGTGGACTGGGTGTCAACCTTATATTGGTTTCTAGGTGAAGTATGCAAGTGTCGATTGGAGGAGAAAGTGTGTTTGTATGGGATCGCTTGCAAACTGGATGTTGGTCTCTAACTGATTTATTTAAGGTAAACCTGCATCAAGCTTTGGATTCCGGTGGGGTGAGCCACTCAAGCTCCGCACTTTGATAACACCGAATAAGTCACACAAGCTGTAGCTAAGCATTTCAATACTATGCGAGCTTGACACTTCACTGGGTGATGCTCTGCTACACAATATTCAAGTATATTTATGGATGAGTATTTATGTATGAGGATTTTAGAAATACTGTAAAAAAACAAATGTCTAAGAGCATCCCCAATAGCACACTATAATGCCTCCCTCCAAACCAAATCTATCTTTTGACTGACCTAAAATTAGACATTGAAATTACCATCATTAGAAGCGCATTAATGATGAATTCTCAAATTTTTGCAATTTTTTTTTCTTAAGAAATATCTCACGTTTATTTTAATGCGCTTCTAATGATGGTAATTTCAATGTCTAATTTTAGGTCAGTCAAAAGATAGATTTGGTTTAGAGGGAGGCTTTTTAGTGTGCTATTGGGGATGCCCTAAGGTAATGCGCTCAAAAACCGTCCCGGCCCAAAAACCGTCCCATAGGCTTGACTGTAGGCTGTTCCTGAAACTGTGCAAAATCATTCTAATTCCGTCTATGGCTGCAGAAATTGAGTGCTTGTGATTGGTGCAGAAACGTCCTATTCACAGAATCCAAGTGGTCATATTAACCATGACTCTAGGGACGGTTAGTGGAGCACCTACGGCTGAACATTCAAAAATTCATAGGAAATTGTAGACTTACTCAAAAAATGATTTTTTTTTTGGGATGGCTTTGCACTAGCTTTGCACTTCATCCAAAAATTATTAAAAAATTCCACCACTATTCCAAATGAGCAAACCTGAAATTCGGACGGTTTCTGAGCGCATTACCTTAGGTCAATTTTTTATGAAGATTGTAGAATTCAAAGCCACTATTCTCAACCACAAAGACACTTATAATAACTCTGCAGCCCCCAAACCCACAATATATGGCAATTTAAGTTTAATTTTGGAATTTCAATATCTATCGTGAAATTAAAAAAAATGGTCATTTCTAGACTAAATAGCTTCCAATGCACCCAACTGTATTTGCAACAACAAAAACACACACATGCAAAGCGTTTTTGATCAAATGACTTAGTTGTTGCCGCCTAGCATCACCAACAAAATTACCGAATATGCACCCCTCCTTCGTGACATAGCCAGCCGTGGTTGGAATGGTGCTCCCCTAATTATACTCACACCTTGTGCCTTACACGCTAACATTAAACTTGCATAGAAAACCCAGTTCAATTGAAATGAACTTGGCCAATTGAGATTCTCAACCCTCAATTGAAAGTTTAAAACTGAGCTACAGGGCGCACAAGTAGTTTAGTTTAATCTATTCAGTTGAAAATTTTTAACCGGAGTTTGAGATTTTTTTAATTGTAGGCTGCTCACGAGAACCAATTGAAAATATAGAGATGGATGAGAATTTATGATCCATCAATGCTCAATCAAATCTTTTTTTCACAAAAATTATTTAATTGCAAATATTAGTTAGTATATGAACTTAGCTACCTTATAATTAAATTTGTACTTGATTAAATAATTCATTCAAAAGCCATATTCAAATAAATAAGATTTCATTATTGTAATTTGGCATGTAATACATTATTTTGGAATACAATAATATACTAAAAAACAAATCACATTGATTTTTAAAAAATATAATATTCTGATACAAATTAACTTATTTTATTATAAATTGGATTATATTAAAGAATTAGATTATTGTTTCATAAATTCTATTATGAAAAAACTAAGTGAATTATTATTTACACAAATTAGATTGTTGAGACAAAGACTATATTTTTTCATATAAATTAGATAATTGAAACCAAATTGTATTCTTTTGGCAGACTCTAAATTACTAACATAAATTACAATATTTTTACATAGCTTAAATTATAATGACATTATTAAGATATAAATTGCAATATTAAGACGAGATTAAATTACCAAGACATAAACTAGACCATCGGAACATATACTAATTCATGTTGAATTGGATTGGAGTATTTGGATTTTATTGAGAAAATAATATTTTTTCAAATTTCATTCAAATTAATCATTATTTTATTTTATTTTATTTTTGTTATCCATACATGCATATTCCTTTAAAATGGACAGTTCCAAAAAGTTAATGCAAGTCAAGTGTATTTTTCTCCCAGTTTGTTTTTAAGAAGTCTATTTTTATTTTTTTTACGAAGTTCAGTATAATCTACTGAAGTTTTATACAGCACAAAAGGCTTGCTGAGTTAATGAACATTTGCCTCGACACTGTGGCACAGAAATCATGTGGCTGCTTTGCACTGTTCGGGAAGTTTCTAATACAATCCAGCTATTATCCCCTTTTCCATAAAAGCATTCGGTAATTTTGTATGATACCTACATGATACCTAGGTGATACCCATGTGATACTTAGGTAATATTTAAAATACGAGTTGGAAAAATCCTAACTCTTTCAAATTGAATCGGTAATTTGACAACTTCATTCAGCTGATTTACAACTGACTGCCTGATCTCCCCGATCATTGCTTTGCTCAGTTCACTATAAATTTTCTAATTTTTCCTAAATCAGGTTGCCACAAAATCACATTGGCTGACAGAGTAGAGAATACAAAAATAATTTGGATGATGGAAAATAGGGAGAACATTTTCTGTGAGTACATGAGAGGAATCATCCAATTTTCCATAGGCATGAGCCAAAAACCTCAATCAATGGTTGGGGGAGCACCATTGAGTTTTGTAGTGTATTTTTGAACTGTGGTATGGGGGACCAGTGTGGAGAAATTTTCTCCCTTGGGAGGACTACAATTGAGTGTTTTTCTCCCAATTCAACTTCACCCCCTATGTGGCCTCCGGTTGAAATCAATCTCAACCGGGAAGCACCTTAACTCCCAAATGCCTTCGCCTATGACCATGGAAATATACTTTGACTTTTGGATGCTCTATTTTGCTACTATAAATAATGTAAAATATGAATTTTTAAATATACTTAGCTAGATACACATGTTATCTATAAGCAATAATTTTATCAAAATTAATGGTTTCATTATGTAATTAATATAAATTTTCAAATCAAAACAAACAAAGAAAATTCATAATAAATATAGATTATACTAAAGATTTACCAAATATTTACCATAGATGTATATGACAACCAAGAACCTTCAACTAATTACCGTGCTCAAAAATTATGTTTTAATTCAAAAATATGATGAAAAAACCTAAAACCGTGGAAAATCAAGTAGTAGCCACGGTTATACCCCTTCATCTTATACTAGCTACAAATCACTCAATCATTATATTTTTCAAATTTTTAAATTGGACTGGAAAATAGATTTGTCAAACTACATTTCATTAGTTTACCTCAATTGCAAAAAAGATCATCCCGATAGTCAAAATTGTGTTTCAACTGTATGTATTAAGAAAGTTTTGAATACACACACGATATTGATGTTTTAGACTTTAAGGAGGCACCAAAAGTCATGAAATTATTATTTTGATAATTCATTAATGAGATTAGATAGATTTCTCACAACTTTACTACATGAAAAAAAAAATGGATAAAAAATTGTCATTTGGATAACAATTATGGAACTTGGAAAAATGAGATCGATTAGTTTTTGGTCGTTTAGGCGTTTAGGGGTTAAATCTCAACTGGAAGGGCCTATGGGGGCCTCTTTACTTCAGTTAACTTAAAAGCTCAAAGACTCCATGAGAAACTAACAAGTACAAAATCAAAATTTCACAAACACAGATGCAGCTTTGGAAGAACTAAGGTAGTAATACCATAAAGCAATACCCCTCCATAACCTGTGTAGTAGACATGTGCTGAAACCGCACCAACTAGAATCATGATCCTTGATTTCTAGTACAGTTACATATTCTTGCAGATTTTTTGTGAACCGTTGATATACCTGACAAGCCTTAAGATCTTATATCGGTTTTGGGTAGAGCTGCGTTTGGAATGTGCCTATGCCAATAGCAGACTTTATGAAGTCCACAAGATCTTATATCGGTTTTGGGTAGAGCTGCGTTTGGAATAGTGCCATGCCAATAGCAGACTTTATGAAGTCCACAACACAAGAAATGGGGTGGACAAACTTTTCAGCTAAAATATTTCTAGGAAATTGTATTTTCATCAGAAAATTATGAAAACACCTTCTATCATTCTGTTTTCAATTTGTCTATGTACTTGCAATAATTCCCTGAGATAATGATAGTTCAAATTGCTCAAAACTCTTTATTCTATCGGTTTATGGTATTACTACCTTACACCTGTCTGCTCAGCAGCTTGGTCTCAGCAGGAAAAGAATGTGTTTATCCAAGCACAGCGCAGATAGAGCCTCATCTCATATTTCAAACACAAGAACTTGCCTCAAACAATGTTCACATCTTGCGCACATCTTGAGCACATTGAAACCTTGGAAATAATCATGTGGCCATCTCTAAGTTGTGTTGTCATCATCATCATGACAACACAACTGTCTGTTCTGTTCTGTACATTACCGTACATTACAGTGTTATGCTCCATGCGCCAGCTCCAAGGATTGGGAAAATTCAGGTCCACCGAATCATCCAAATTGTATCGATTATTCTGGTTCTCCAGGATCTAATCCCTCTCTCCATGTGGAGAATTGCAAAATCAATTGTGGATTGTTATAAACACAAATAATAATTTTTATTTATTTATTTATTAATTTATTTAGTCAAATAGTGAACGTTCCATTGCAAAGAGAAAATACACCTCTGCAAGACCAGGCTCGGTGAAGTCAACACAAACAATTTTAACTTGCAGTGTGAAGAAAATTTATATGTTTTAAATTTTAGACTATATCTATACAGTTAAGAATACAGATCTTGATTTTTGTCACCAAAACACATGTTTACAATTTGAAACTTCAAATTCAAAGTTATTTGTTATTTTGTTTGAAAGCAAGATTTTAACAATTTGTGCGTGAATTTTGTTGTAATGGATTGAAGTAATTATATGGTAATTTTTGGCAAACTTTGATTGCGTAAATAAATACAAGTTAATATTTAAGATTTTTTTTGAATTAAGATATTAGAAAGTTTAGGTGAATCACATTATCACGAAATGAGGTATATATTCCATTTCTATTTTATTTTTAAAATAAAAACATCCCTTGTCCACCTTTGAAATTTCATTTATGAAGAGGTGAACCTCACGTTTCCAAAATAAATAAAGAAATTTTGTTCAGATACTGTAACACCGTTGCACATTTGTTCTTAAATAATTATAAATAAATAAAAAATTAAAAAATTATGAAGACAAATTTCTAGGGTCATTTTTATTGTTTTTTTAATGACAATTGAGAAATCCAATTTTTTGGATATGAACCTTAATTCTTCAAAAAATAATCATTTGTTTGCTGACGACCGAACCTGCTATAAGGTCGAGCCACCTATTACCAACCAGATACCCATCGACAATATGTAGGGTATATAGAAATAGTCATGGGCTGGACGCATTTCCAATCATGTCTACTTTTTGTGGATGCTTCTAAATAGGCTTAGATGGTTCACTCTTAGTGGTTCTTACAATTTGTGTTAAAGAAATTGTGACTTTCTTTGTCCACAATTACATGCACAAGGAGTGAGAGGTTATGTAGTAGTCTAGATATTGGTTGTGGGTTCCAAGCAACTTTTCACTTCAAATAATTATAACTATTAAAATAATGGGAATAAAATTATGGGACTCTTTGCATTCAACCAGAACCTTATGTTTGCACACATGAAAAATCCTAAACAAATTATATATCTTATTCTCATTTGCTAAAATCCTTAAGTGATCGGTCATGGGTGGCTCGACCTTAGTGTTACGGAAGGAGGAGGTCATGATAAGTACTGTATGATGCCCAAGTGACAGTCTGAAGGATGTCACCACACCTAACTTGAAATGAGCACACTCTGCTTCCACCCAGGCATGTCACTTGGATGACCACATTCTCCCAGTGAAGTCAGTCCTTCCCAAATCCATGAATTCAGGTTCCTTTATTCATGGACCCTGCCCGCTGCCCGCTGCCCAGCCTACCTACCTGCCCTGGAGCAACTTTGTAGCCACACTTGGTCCCTTGGATCTTTCAATAAGTTGGAGATGCGGCTCAGGAATGAATTCATGCTGTCTTATCGTAGAATGTTCGTCCACCTCAAAATGATTATTTATTTATTTATTCATTCATTTGTGGAAAAAATGAGGTTTGTGGTTCAAAAGATTAATTTCTTGGTGTTTGGGTTTTGGTTTTTGGTTTTTGATTTTTGGTTTATTTATTTGTTCATTTATTTTTAAAATTAGCCTCAAATGTATTTAATGTGGAAAAATATCACTATGAATAATTTCTCATATTTTGGTTTTTTCCTTTAGAATTTCCTTTTTGTTGTCTTTTTATTTTAGGAATGTTTTTGAACAAATCTACTATCCAAGTACAAAGGGATATTTAGGTAATTCTGGACAAAAAAAAGTCCAGAATTCAAAAATGACCAATGCGAACTCAGCGGACCGCCGATGGATGGAGACCACAGATGAACAGTGTCATTGTACATGAATACCACAGAATATGGAATGCAAAACTAGACATCGAGATGTGCATGGGCGGAATTTGCCAGTGATGGATATATGAACCCGAAGATTGCGACATATAATGCAGAATAAGAGTTACAATGAATACTTTAAAGAATATCATGTTGATTCAAGTAATGAAATGTACAATACAGAGTCGGCGACCCGCCGATAATAGAACACGCTAAACTAACTAGTCCCGTAGCACTTTGAGTCATGAAGTCCTACAACATTAAGTCTACACCCAGCACTATGTACCAAGTTGACGTAAATCCTATCACATTATAACCTACTCGGAAAACTATTTCCCTGAAAGCATAGCCGTAAGGTCAATGAGTAAATCATATATTTGAAGGCCGCACAAACGGGTCGACCAAGTCGGCGGGCAGCCGATGGAAGGTGTTCTGTTGGTCAGGAGGAGGGAAGAAGTGCAAGTTGGAGGCGAAAAAGTCCGCCTAACTCAGTCCCAGCAAACTTCAGTCCAGTCCACTCGTGCACGTCCAAACTTTCTCGCAGCTTCAATTGCCCAGTGCACTTGCCCCGGCCTACACGCCTGCGCCATATACTCCAGTACAGATCCGAACTTGTGCAAGGGATAAACCAGAGGAAGGATATCTGTAGCAATGTTAGGTATAACGCCGTCATCGTTCGGAAAGTTTAGATGACCCTGAAAAGGCCAAGGAATGTAGCACATACAGTTTGGTGTCCTCCTCAATGACCTCGGGTCAACATCCACAAATAGCACCTGATCTAGTTTGCAGACGTTTCTAGACTGTACCTTGGAGCAAACTTGACCTAACGTCTTATAACTCCAGGGGAAATTCTCCCGGTCGATAAGGTCACTTCTGCTATACACGAAGGACAGCCTCTCCATTACACCGGCCGGCAGAATATGTGTGAGTAAAGGCTTCAGTTCTCCCAAGGGCATCTTCGACCACAGACCAACATGGAAATGCAAGAAAAGCATGTCGAAAAGCTTCTTCAAACCTGGGCGCTTCACTACATTCCGATGCGTATCCCATGGCAAAGCCTCTATCATGGGATCCACATAGCACAGAAGGCCATTGACGCATAGGACAATACATTTCTTGACATGATGAGGTGGACCGTGAAGGCATTTGAAATAAAACGAGGAACCCTGAAGAATATGAAATGCAATCAGTGAAGGAAATCAAGGAACAGGACGAAGTATATGAAAGAAATGGACTACATTCAAAGTCGTCGGCGACCCGCCAACAAAACGATGCATTGAAGAAACCTCAAAGGTAAATGTGCAGCAAGTGAAATGCCATGCATGCATCTACAAAAAGAAGTACCGAATTGCAGCACTGGAAACAATTGTGTGGTGCAGGGAAGTTCAGAAAGGGAACAGTCTTAGCGTATTAAACTAAAGAGTGCAGAGTATCATATGTGATTTTTAAAACTAGTGGCGCCGCTGATATAGGCTCTAATCAGTCGGCTGCCCGCCGATGATGGAACTACCAGGGGCCTCCGGAGGACAAGGTAAATTCACAAACCAAGATCCAGGATCACCCGGGACGTCAAACCCGCATGCATGAGAAGGAATAACCTCCCTATACTTCTTGTATTCGCGAGATCCTGGAAAAAGACGTGGCTTCCCCACGCTAGAATTCTTCCTACAATACTCCTGGACATCCAATCCAGACTGCTTAAGTCCTGCAAGGAATGGTGTAACTACCCTAGTTAAATAGGGATTGGGGGTGGGTTGAGGTTCTTTGCACTCTGCAGAGTCCCAGAAAAAAGAATTAGGATGGACAGCGCTAAATGGATGATTAAGTACATTCCTATAAGGGCGGTCGTCTACCAGTAGGGTATTCTGGACAGTGGCACCTGATCGAGCCAGTAGCCTAGTGTCGCAGAAAAGTCTATCCAGACGCTTCAACAAGTACTCCCGTTTCTCATTCGGATTAGTCCTTGTTGAGATATCACATCAGAATCCTGGAAGGCGTCTGTAATTGCTCCTGAGCAAAGGATGAATGGCTAACAGCTTCTGGAAGTGACGATCGAGATTCTTTTCAGAAACCGTGGACCAAAAGACTACCTCGAAATTCGCCGTGCAGAACTCTAGAAATGAAAGAAGTCCTGGTCTAGCCCGGATATGAATTTTTGTCTTCTGGTCATCACCGATATACCCGTGGTGCTCCGCGATGAGCAATCCCTTAATGTCAAGGACAAGGTAGTATCGTTGGAGAGGTACCTCAATATTACGCGCAATAATATCAGTGCTGACACTGACGGAATCATCGCGCGGGGAACCGGTGCGCGGGATCGCGACGTTGGTCTCGACGAACGAGGTGGAAGCCATCGCACACCGGCCAGAGCTATGTGCAGCAGACAGCGTCGGCGGCCCGCCGACTGGATAGTCGTACTCGTCCTCCCCATCACTTTCATTCTTGGCTTCCGCTCCCGGAGACTCTCCTCTGTGAACATCACCATCATGAGATGTTGGGTACTCCTCCAAGAGCATACTAAGAAGGGAAGGTCCCTGGTGCACTTCAATTTCAGCTTCATCCTCCAGTGACTCCTGAAAAATGAAGGACAAATTCCAAGAAAACATGGGTGATCAATCGCATGCTCACAATTCATACTTGCTCTAGTGTACAAATGGAGACACAATAAGACACCCACGACAGAATACACAGTCTCGACACTGAGTTCCCTTCTCATATATTTAAAAGGAGGAAAACTTTATTTACTGAAAAAGTCTAAATACATGAAGATCCCATCGGCGGGCAGCCGACTGAATCATGTGCATGCTCTCTAAAACAGTTTCTACATCTACTATGTTCTCTTTCGTTTAGGGCAATCAATGTGTGGAGAGAAGAGACTATAAGCTTCATCCCCCGGAAATAGACGACGCTGACCGAATTCGGAGTGTTTCTGGCAGTACTCGGGCACGGGGAGTTTGGATTCTTTCAAACTGGTAAGCCAAGGAATCAATTCTCCAAGCAGATAATTCCTCTTATTTTCCGACTCCTTCGACTCGAAGGTATATGGTGTAGGGTGCACAGCGTTCCAAGGAGTGTTTGCGACATTCTTATAAGGGGAATCATCAACCAAGAGAGTGTTAATTGAAGACGCCCCCGTCCCCTTCAGCCCGTCATCGAGGTCAAAGAGGGTCTGGAGTCTCTTCAAATAAAACTCCCTACTAGCCTTATGTACGCAAGTCTCGCAGAAACTCTGGTCGAACTTGTAGCGCACTTCGGCATCTAGACGAGGACAGCGCTGCTGCAACGCTGTCCACAGAATCTGGAACCTCTTTTCCTGAACGCAGCTCCAGAAGACCACCTCGAAATTGTCCAGGCAGAACTCTAGGAACTTCTCTAAACCCGGTCTAAGTTTAGTATTCCACCTAGTACCCTACTTCGTCTGGACTAATAGCAGGCCGTTAATATCCAGAACCAGAAAGTACTTCAGCACTGGATCGTGTACCTGAGTACCAGCCTGTTCCGGGGCTATGTGAAGTGGATTCAGAGGTGGAGGTCCCTGCTCCAGAACTGCACTGGGTCTATCTTCGTGAAGTTTTCCATGGACTTCCTTGTCCGCGGACTCTGGAGTGACAGAAAACGAAGCAGAGGACAAACGTGACGGTTAGGATGACGGTCGGCGGACAACCGACTTGCAAGCAACATTATTTGAAAAAAGGGAAAGCGTACAACTTGGCATTTACCGAAAATTTATTCATATTTGGCAGTACAAACATCTAACACAATCCTAGTGCCCGATCACTACACTAAATTATCAATGCAGGCATTTAAAAGATGGACTGGGCCACCGCCTGATTCACTGACCTCCACCTTTGTGCTTCTTCGGCCTAGGCTCCCGTTTGGATGCCCGCACAGGTGACAGAACGTCCTCTGGAGCGTCCACATTCCTGGGACTCATGAGCAGATCCCCAGATGTGCCCTTCTTGGAGGAAGTCTTCTTCGAAGCAGCCTTCCGTTTGCCCTTCCCAGAGGACTCCTCCCCTTCCTGAACCCCTGAGGAATCACGGGATAAGTTACCCACAAGAGAGGAATCCTGCGCAGTACCATCGGTCTTACTTCTCTTCATTGATCGTGTCTTGACCAGAGGGTTCTCATCCGGGCCAATCATCCGAGTTGCGCCCTTCACACCTTGAGTGACGAATGCGATTGACTTCCCTGTCAACTTGGTCTTGGCAGAGGGGTTAGATGAGGTTTGCTCGTCTGCCGTCGGCTGCCCGCCGACGGCAGCAGGAGGAACATGCCCTTCAATGCTCACTGCAGGCTCCTGGGTTGGCTTCTGGACACGGAGAACCACTTCATCGTCAGGCCTCGATGCTAGAGGAACTTGCATCTTCTTTGGACGCCCCGCCTGGTCTACATCACGTTCTGGCTCGGCGGGAGGAGTCTCCTGCTCTTGAAATGTAGGAGAAATAATACCGAAGCTGAGGGAGTCAGTTCCGGTCTCCCGTAGAACTTGCGACAGCGGTGGGTTCACGTAGCGAGGATTCGATTCTTCCGATGGTAATACGTCGGGTTCTGGTTCATAGTCTAAGTCCTCCGTGTCTCGCTCCTCTTCCTCTGCATCTCCAGTTGGAATGCGAGCCTCAGCTTGGTCCTCCTCGTTTCTTGGCTGTTCCTCAGCATCTCCAGCTTCATCTTCAACGTCTGGGTCGGGTACATCTGGTGGGTCCTCGTCGACATCGTCGTCGGAGTCCAGATAACTCTGTGAGCGAACCCCCGCAGTCTTCCCCGAACCCATACATCCACCCTTTCCGACCAAATGGGCCTCCTCCGCATTCACACCCAAGTCGGCAGCCGTGAGAGAGCCAGTCCTGCCTCTAGCAGAGGCGGGGACAGACGGCCCGGCCCCAGACTGCGTGGTCTGAACTGGAGCTTGGACGGGCACGTTATAAACGCCCGGAATGAACGTCATATTCCGAACCCGACAGTGCGCTTCGTATCTCTCTTCCTCGGTACGCACGATCTCAATTACAGTCAAATGGTTTTTCTGCAACAGAACAAGACGAAACGGTTAAGGAAATCTTCTACCCAAGAAACACGAAGGATTCAATCAGCGTCGGCTGCCCGCCGACGATCGGTGAGCAAACAGCGAAGGCACCAGAAGAGACTGCAGTAACTTACCAGAGCGAGGGCCGTGACGTTCCCCCCTCCCCAGCAATTGATCACCCGAACGTCCTCAATCTGCATCGCTTTCTCCAGAAGAGATTGGAGGAAAGAGTAACTAGCGTGGCAGTGTCCATTTGACCAATCCTCCCCAAGATGATCTTCTCCTTCGTCCACATAGGGAGGAAGCGGACGTTTCAAACCAGTGAAGTCCGAGAAGGTATTCCATGCATCCCCGGGCGTTGTTTTTGGATACATAACGGACACATGAACCTTGGGTCTAGAGTCAATGAGAGAACTCCTTTGAAACCCGGCGGAACTATCAGGGAAGTACTGCATAGTATGAACCGTCCACGAATTACTCGTCAGCCTTGACACGCCTTGAAGAGTGTGATTACACTCAGCATCGAGTAGCCACAAGGATGGGGTGACAAGCTTATTCACCTTAATTGTATCTACCTCCCCATCCAGAATGACCTCCTCCTCCACCTCACGGTGAATCCTCTCAGCGACAGTTATAACGTGTTGATGTCGCATGTTAGGCATCTCCTTTCCCGCTGGATCGTAGCCAAAGACCACGAACATCTCATACTGCGCCTTGTTGAAGGAGAATGCTCCGCGAACGTCAAGAGCTGTGCACACTTCACCCAGGTCCTGTGCAATCCGAACATCGAACTGTACAGACGACTGCGAAGACTGGTCCACATCCGACTTCCAGTACTTTTGCACAATGTCTTTGAAGAATTCTGGTGTTGGCCCGTGCGACGGCGTGAGCGGATGATTCCGTCCCTTAAGCCACTCCTTCCCCTCAGGACTATCTTCCAAGTCAGCCCGAATATTACTAACCATTGTATCATTGAACCCCTTCTCGACTTCAAGGCAATTCCAGTCATCCATGCTCCACTCAATATGCTTCCCAGTCCCTGGTTTCTTGAGTGCAAAGCCCCCGTAAATACACATGAGCTCGTTCCGGACAACATACTCGTATTTCACATGCTTACACCAATTCTCCACTGATGTTCCATCCCGTTGAACCACCTCTTTCCCAGTGACCTTGACGTACACTTTAAGGTCCAGAATTTCCTTGGCCAGCCTCTTGCATTCGTGGTCCCGAAGACCGATCACGTACTGCATGTCGTTGAGTGTTATGTCCCGGCGGGCTGGCTTTGGGGGAAATCCTGGTTTCAAACCGTCCTCCCCGATGATCCTCCCCTCCTCCCAGGCGTCGAACACCAGTTGCCACTCGTTGTATGTTTCGTCAGACACGAAGACTAAGGGCAGCTTGAAGGTTTGGGACGTAGGGGACTTTCCGAGAATCGGACTGAGGTACTCCTTGCAGAACTCCTGCAAGTAAGAAGAAAATGACATTGATAAATGAATCCCACTTCTACAATACAGAGAACCACTTGAGCGTCGGCGGTCCGCCGACGACTTTCAACTACATGTAAACAACAGGAAAAGAGGAAGATGTGAATTACCTTCCATGCGCTGAAGTCATCTTTCTTGTCGATCCTCCCCCGCTCGATCCATTTTGCGCGCATCTTCGCCAGCTGGGACCTGAAACTTACTTCGGCGACTTTATCCTTCACCTCGATGTTTAATGCGTTAGAGACCTTAATGAGGGTATCCTTGTTATCAGCATATACAGGAATGATGTCGTGGTTAAGGTAATACTGCCGCATAGGAGAGTCCAGTGGTTCCTTCTCTCCCAGTTCTCGACAAGCCTCAAACGTGTGCTGGCCCCCAATTATGTACGAGTGGATGCCCTCATCTTCATACCAAGGTACCAGCTTAGATGTGCCGTCATCCAGTGTAAGTGAATACTTGATATTTAGGGCATGCCAAGGTCGAAGAAGTCCTTCCAAGCCTTTAAGCTTAATCTCGCCCGTCACTGGATCCTTTACTCTGGGGTCACCACTCATAGGAAGGCAGTACAGCTCGGGCTTCTTCCGGATTCATTGCTCCAAGTCCTTTGTAGAAAAGACTTATCTGATCCTGCCTCTTCCTGAATATCGCTCTGTACTTGAATTCGTCGGGAGCTATGTGTATCCTGTTATATGGAATCTGACAAGGAAGGGCACGTTGCCCGTTGGGGAAGCAGTGCCCAAGTCCCTCCTCCAACGTCTGGTACATGGCAAGGACGTCGGTGTCCTTTGTTTTGGAAGTGAGATTGTTTGCGAGCATGAGAGCTTCCGCCACGGTCTGCTTCTTCTCTTCCTTGTTCCCACCTTTCTTCTTCCCACCCTCGCCCTCAGCAGCCGCTGCCTTTCCCTTCTTCCTTCTCGATGACTCCCCTGTCGTCTGTGTCTCTCCGGTCTCGGGGGTGACTGTACCAGTGCCCGCTTCTACAGCAGACTTGCGGCCGCCTCTTTTCTTTGCTGAAGGCTTAACCGAGTTCTTCGTCTTCTCTTCCATCACTTTGTCCCCGAGCGTATCAATCACGTCGAGTATCTGATCAACAGCTATGTTCTCACCCCTGCCTCAAGTAGCCGCATCCTGTACTTCTTTAGAGCACAAGCCGTCCATGCACTTCTCAACCGGAATTACAACCGCGAAGCAGTCCACTGGTGTGCCCTCCGCGACAGGAACCGATGCAAACACCAAGCACACGTTGTCGTTATCCTCGCATTCCCTGGCACCAATAATCTCAAATCTTGGTCCACCTGCCATTTGCTTCTGACCTATTTTGGTCACGAAGCCCAGCGACATGGGAGTGTCACGCCAGGTGATGCCCCACTCCGTTATCTTCAAATCAGCAAGGAATGTCATCCTTGGTTTTAAGCCCCGTGCGAGTATTTCTACTTCAGGATCAACAACCTTGTCACAGAGCCACCGTAACCCATTTGGTTTTGCGGTGGAGTCGACCTTCGCCCTGCAAAATTAGAATCACAAGATTAGACCATCAGATTCTCACTCCATCGGCGGACAGCCGACGGGGCGGATGGACACGCCCTCCCCATCGGCGGACAGCCGACGGGGGGAATAACCCATGTGAGAGAATAGAAAAATGAAGGACTCAGAAAGGGGTGGCGTCGGCGGTCAGCCGACGGGAGGAACAACCCCATGCGACAGAAGACAAAACATGAAGGGCAAAAGAAGGGGTCACGGCGTCGGCGGACAGCCGACGGGAGGGACAAACCCATGCGAGAAAACAGAAACATGAAGGACAAAAGAAGGAGTGGCGTCGGCGGACAGCCGACAGGAGGGACAAACCCATGCGAGAAAACGGAAACATGAAGGACACAAGAAGGGGTGGCGTCGGCGGACAGCCGACGGGAGGGACAAACCCATGCGAGAAAATGGAAACATGAAGGACTCAAGAAGGGGAGCGTCGCCGGACAGCCGACTGGACAACTTACCCACTCTCGGAGGCTGCCATGGCGTCGGCGGATGGCCTTTCACCGTCGGCGGATGACCTTCGAACAGCAGCCGACGCGCGCAGGTGAAGGAGCCGACGCCCTCAACCCTAGCAGCCGACGCAGAAAAACCTAGCAGCCGACGCGACCTCTGCGGAGCGCTGAGAAGAGGACAAAAGAGAGCTGAAAAAGAGAAGGCTGGAAATGAGGAGGAAATGTCGGGAGTGGCGGGTGTATACCCTGCAGACCCCCACCTCCCAAGACTGAATCGTCACGCCCGATGGGTCATGACGTATGGCTATGTACATACCATCCATGCATGGATGGTCATCCCTAACATCCGTCCCATCACGCCACGTAGGATGATGATGGGACGTCTTTTGACTTTTTTTCAATCCGTCACGAAGTCATGATGGCGTGGGCATGTGATGTGACAGCTGCTCCAATCGCCACGTTCAAATTCGTAATAATGAACTAACATTGTTCTGTGACGGCGGGGGCATCTCGCCGCCATGATGGGATCTTATTCTGTCCAAGGCGCGCAAAATTGAATTCGATTCTGGCGCCAATTTGTACTCCTGGGAATTCATAACTAACCCCCCGTCAGATGCGCATACTTCATTCTATTTCTGTCATTGCACTTTCGATTCCCTCTGAGAGTGCTCCTGACGCACACGTTTCCTGAGAGGACCGTTATTATTCCCGCATGTGCTTAACTGTCCCGCACCTTCTGTTGCCGTTTCTGTTGTCTTCGTCTATCGTTTCTGATTGGACGGTTGAGAAGAGTCTCTGATTGGACAGGTTAGGGACATCATACTGCTTCTCAACTAAGGTCCCCTGCAATTTCTGTCGGCGGACGTGTCCGTCATCGTCGGCGGATGCTATTTCTGTGCACACTCCGAGTCGTACGATCCGCGTCGGCTGCCCGCCGAGTCGTCTTCGTTGTCGGCGGATACATTTTACTCCGTCGGCGGGGACACATCCCGTCGACCCTGTCGGCTGTCCGCCAACGAGGTCTTCATCTTTTATCCAATGGAAGTAGAGCCGATCCAGACGTTTCTAAGGAATGGCCGATCAGGGCGGTGGAAGGTTAAAAGGGGCGTTGTCGTGGCCCTTACTCATTCTGGGCTCTATTATGCAGGCAGGGCAATGATCCAACGTGTTGTAGAATTTGATCCTATAGTGGTGGTGGTAAAAGTGATTGTGGTTTCAGACAGCATGGAAATGAATATACCATTTCCGGATGAGGGTGTGAAGTCCTTGAGCAACTGCTTAGGACAAATGATATTGTGGGAGGCGGCCAACCTCAGGCCTTTCGGAGAGGTGGAAGACGATGACATCAAGGCCGTCGGCTGCCCGCCGACGGATGTTGAAGAAGATGTCAAGCCCGTTCAAGAATTCCTGGACCTCGCAGAGCAGATGGAAGTTGCGCTCCTCGAGGAATCCGGAGGCTCAAAGCGTTGTGTAGCCGCTGGAGTCATTATGGAGTGCTCTCCTAAAGGAACGTGGGAGGGGTTCTTGATTCCTCACAGCTTCTTTCTAATAGTGAGAGTGTCGTCCGTCAATCCAGAATTCTCTGAAACACCTGCTTTCTGCGAGTTACCGGATGTGTTAACGATCGGGTGTGCTGTGGGGCGATTGGTACTTTGGAGTAAATACAAGGTATGTCCACTTGTGAACGGCGCGTTGGCTGGCACATGTCCCATCGGCTGCCCGCCGACGGAACCTCACTTGGGGAACGAAGATGAAGAAATTGATGAAAGCAACTCCGCTCCGTCTGAGCAGGATCTGGGGACTAGGTCTCCAATGAATATCAGCAGTGACGACGATGTGTCTAAACAAGGGGAATCCGACGTAGAAACAGATGATCATTGTTGGGGTCCGGATTCCGGGACCTCGGGTACTCCTTCCACTCTAGATGCTTCTTATCCTGACCGCCACCTCTGGAGAAATCGGTATGTCGAACTTCTTAATGATGATCTATCAGTCCGTGGTAGAGCAATGATTCAAGTATGTTTACCGGACGAGGCATGTGATGATGAAGTCCTAGGGGATACAGAGGTTGGGGTTCTCTTCGTCTCTGAAGACGATCATCTGCAGATGACAACTCTCAGATGGCGTCTGACTCACACTCGGTTAGAAGGGGGTCACCTTCTCTCTGATATAATTACTTACTGCTCCGAGAATTTAGCAGACGCCGACGCGGACGATGGTCTGGATGGTGTCCCGAAGAATGCCTATCGATCGGTCAGGAGGAAAGTTCGCGAAAAAGATGACGTCTCTTCCACTAAGCTTCGTCGAATGGTTGTCCCTGCTGAATGCCGCTTAGTGAGCTCAAAGCGCTGTTGCAAGGACCGATGTTGCCAGACTTTTAGATGGGAAGATACTGTGAGTATTCGTCGTAAATTTTACGCAACAACATTCGAGGCGAGGCGAGAGATGTCCTTCGCTGTGCAAGGGCACTTACATACTGTACCCGGCAAGCGGAAGCTCTATGTTACTCTTGCGAACGTTGACGTATGTGAAGTGGCGTGGTATATCATTCACGGAGTATCGAAATCCGCGTACTACAGCTACAAGGCTTCGGCCCGAAGTGGTCGTGTCAATGGGAGTCACGGGAATTCCGGTGTACATCGTCCCCAGATTCACACAATCCAGGCCCGCGCGACGTTGACCACTATCGTTAATGAGAATGCCGACCAAATGCCCAATGAGTTTCGGATGATTGGCAAGAAGAGAGTGGCCGCGCTCAAAGTACTCCCGTCTGCGATGAACTGGAATCACATGCGCGAAATGGCCAACGCCGTAAGTTCCTCCTCATCTTCTTTCACTTTGGATAGTTTACTGAATTGTAGTGATTACTATCGTCGGCTACCCGCCGACTGGATGACGAACTTCCCAACTGATCGACCTCACTCTGTGCTATTCAGGTCAATGAGCAGTGCAACGCGAAGCTGATTTCGCAGTCCTCCGTTAGTCGCATGAGGAAGGAGTACTTCCGCAACGTTGAGGTCAAGGCAGTAGGAAGTAATTTCTCCAAGTGCACTGAGTGTGACTTCCTCGTTGAACTCATTGCCAAGTATCCAAGAGGGTCGGACGAGTGGCAGAGCTTGACAGAGGATAGGACCAGGCATTTGAACTATCAGCGAGCTTGTCGCAACATTTATTACGGATGGACAACCCAATCTATACAGAGTCCTACTGAGTTCCTATGCATCATACATGATAAGATGGACACATCGAAAACAGCGATCCCCCGCATGCAACGTATCACGAAGGCTACGGCAGGGCTTGGTCAAATTCCGATTTCCTGTACTGGAATGCTGACTCACGGTCACGGAGATGGCGCCTACGCACACTATGCAACTGCCCTGTGGCCAGGAGACCCAAATTTCACAATCTCCTCGTTGTGCAGGGTATTCCGTGCCTTGGAGAGACTACCTGTCCGGGAGTCAAAAGCACTCTTCGAGGCACCGCCACAGAATGAATTCTTTGCAGCGCTAATGCATGGATCGTCACGTTGCATCCCCTCAATTCCACCTTCTAGAGATGAGCCACTCACTCCACCTCTGCCTGGTAGGCCTGCTGTTCCTTTGCCGAAGAAGTTGTATCTCCAGCTTGACAATTCTGCGAAGGACAACAAGAACCGGTTTCTTTTAGCATTCTGCTCGTTGCTGACGGCGAGGCGAATATTCAAGGAAGTTACAGTTGGTTTCCTGATTGTGGGACACACACATGAGGACATCGACGCCCACTTCAGTCACCTATCGAAACTCATTAAGCGAAAGAACACATACTGCCTTGCCGACCTTATGAAGGCATTCATGGATTCTCAGAAGACAGTTGCCTTTATTCCAGAGGTTGTTCAGGAAGTGGCAGACTTCAAAAGTTATGTTGCTGATTTTCATCACGACGGAGGTAATGCGATAGAAGGTCACAGTGAAATGCATCTTTTTAAGTTCTATGTAGTGGAGGATGGGGAGGATGCGGGGTGGCCCGTGATGAGGTACAAGAAGCGTGCAACTGATCCGTCATGGCTTCCACCTGGCAAACCCGTGAAAATGTGGAGGGCAGACAAAGAGGGTAAACCACGTTTGCCCGTCGGTGATCCCAAACCGGTTCCTCATAAGCACTTATGGGGTAGTGTTGAAGTCGATGAGGGCAAGAAGAACGCGGATAAAGAGGTGGCAAGGGCAGCGGAGTGTTCAGAGAAGAGAAATTTCATCAAAAGTGGATTATCTAAGTACATTGAGTACTGGAGAACTGGCATGGCTCGGGATAAGAAATACGCACAAGACATGTTACCATATGTACTGTATTGGGAGCGAATTTTAAAGGAGGTCAACGAGCCACTGCCCCCCAATTCCGCCACCTTACAGGAAGGATTCTGGCCTATCTCAGACTGGAAGCGGGACCACGTCACCACATTCGATGCAGAGGACGAATATATACCGGATCCGGATATTCGTCCCGGTGACGAGGATGAGGTGGAGCCCTATCCTTTCTGTGGTCCGAAAAACTCTAGGCCAAAGTCTGTGTTTAACCCATATCGTGACGTTTTACGTGGCAATTGGGTTTTCTGTCGTCCGTGTAAGGAAGACCACCTACCCATTTGGATGGGTAGGGCGATAGAGCCTGTTATAACAGAGCCTAGTCCTAATTACGGTAAGTTCAAGGTTGAATGGTGGACTCCGATGAAGGGCAAGAAGGAAGGTAAGAAGAAGGTTGCGAGAGAGTGCTGGACTAGACGGTGGGAAAGGGAGTTGACTCTTGCGGAGTGGGTGGAGTGTAAATCCGTTGTATACACTCATAGGACCAAGAAAACTACGCATGAGGGGCCCCCAAAGTCCCATCTAATACCCGAAGATGTTGTGATTGCTGCCATGGCAAACTTCGAATCGCATGGAATCTCGATGAACTGGAATGACGAGGAGGAAGACTAGTCGGCTGCCCGCCGACCATTGTGATCTTAGCTGTAGAAGATGTAGCTAGTGATGGTTTCCTCTGTAAACGTTATAGTTGAATATTGTAAACACTGTGATTCCTTCGAATAAGAATTGTATTCTACCATAGACCCAATACTAGTCATGTATTACGCTTTGTCTTCTATTTGTTGATCTGATGCCTTACTTTTCCTTCTTCGGTGGTCGTCGGCTGTCCGCCGATGCCTCTAACCATGTTAGATAAGCATCATGAACGGTGACTTTGTGAGGCTGGTCTATATTGTATGGCCTGTGATTTTTACGGTGGACACTGTTACTCTAGTCGGCTGCCCGCCGACGCTTTCCACAAAATTGGTAGAACCACTATGCGCTTTGATAAACTGATCAAAAATATTTATCCATTTCATTATATTCTTATCGGAGTACAACGGTAGTGTTCCGCCCTTTACATGTTACTTTGTATTGTGTATACATCAGAGATGCCACTACTCCTAAAGCCTCAGTAACAAATGCTAACCATGAATTCTACAACTATCCGAGTGTGTGAAGCAGCTCTATTGAAAACGAGCTGGACAATTCTAACACACACTAATTCACCCTAAAGCCAAAAAACCAAAAAGCTGCATATGGTCGCCAACGCCATGAAGCGATCAGTCCTTCGCAGTAGACTTGGCTCGGACAACACTACACCCAGTATCGACGGATGGATGCACGGATCCAAATGACGAATACGTGGACTGCGGGCTTGCGTTCCCTCCGCACCACTGATCTTGGCCAGAGCACCGACTTCCAGCACCCTCCGAGATGTCGTAAGCTTCGTCAACAATGCGGAGCCACCCTGCAGTTGACATGGTTTGCGTTGACACCTCCCCTGTGTGGCTGAAGTGAACGCTACCAACACTCTCGGACTCCTCAGTCTCCTCGGACTCCTCGAATGTCAGTGGGAAGGCGATGCCGGAAGCGTCAGATATCTCCAACAACTCAATGGTGTGAGCAATACTCCAAAACCACTCCGCACCTGGCTGCAGAAGGCGTGTGATGTATTTGAAAGCTGGAATGGTGGTGTTGCAAGAACGGGCGACCACCGCCCTATACCATGGTCGGAGCTCCTCGAGGTCAGCCGGACTCTCCTGATAACCCAGGCATCTCACATTGCTACCCCGCCTCCCCATAACGACAAAATATTGGACAATATGCGACTAACTTCTACAGTATGCGACCTTCTTCTACAGTGGACAGCCGACGAGTTCGTCTAGTAAACTGGTAAACGTTCTAGTAATCCACTTCTCTAGGGTTTTCTGGACGACTAATTGCCAACGTCGACCTAGTCTAGTAGCCCCTACTCCCCTACTCGGCTGGTAGCCGACTAGGACTAGCCTACTCATCATTTGCATTATTAGGACTAGGACTTATTTACTCATCATTAGGACTAGTAGCCCCTACTCTCCTACTCGGCTGATAGCCGACTAGGACTAGCTTACTCATCATTTTTATCACTAGGACTAGGACTTATTTCCTCATCATTTTTATATGTATTTCAGATTCCAGAGGTCGGTTCAGTGAGGAAGAGGTTGGCTCTCCTAGTCGGCGGCCAGCCGACTACAAAGGACTTCCATTCGTTGTGACCGTGAATACTGTTCATTCTAAACGACGACTCCGGAGTCCTCACAGACGGACACCCCAATGTGAGATGCCTGGCAGTCGTGTCCACTCAGCGGGTCGCCGACGATCTTCCCTTCACCCGCTTCACTTCACAGATCCACATTTTGCAGAGCAAGTATTTCCTTTTATTAGAACAGATAGATTTCTAAGGATAGGGTTTCTAGGGTTTAGGGTTTCTAGGGTTTAGGGTTTCTAGGGTTTAGGGTTCTCAGTCAGCCACTCGCCGAGAGATTCGGCCATGACAGTGGGACTGGGAGGTCCTCTATTCAACATTATAATAAATTCACTCAAATGATTTTATCCCTTGTAAACGGAATGCATTTTTTCATAAATATTTGACATCTTTGTCTTTAAATTTGAGGGATAACACATGAATTGGACGTCTACTGATGATGCAAAGTAGTCCATAATTGAGCGTTTTGTCCATAATTACTTAAATACCCCATTACAGTACTGGTTGGAAGGAAGCACTAATATTCTCGATTTTCATTCTAATACGTGAAATCATGAATCATGAATCATGTGGTGGTAAAAATTGGGTGCAAGGCAGTACATTGGAATTTCAATCAGCCAAATTGAACCTCCACCAAAACATGAACGTATATGTTGAAGTAGTCTTTTATAATGGGGACTTTTATATTTGGAAATCTTTGACGGAAGTTATTCTCAAATTAATTCTACATTCATATATTATTATTTTATTTACACAAATAAAGGCACTTTTGAATCACACTCAAAGAAGATTTCAAAGTCAAGCCACTGTAATGAAGGAATAGGCATAGTTTTAAGAAAATAAATTAATGAAGTGATTGAATCATGATTTTCTGTCGTATCCATAGGCCTTAAATTGGTTACAGGATGTGCTGATGCCTGCATACATATTGCATGGTCAATTTTGACCTTTTGAATGCGTTTTTAATACAAAACACCTAAGTCCTTATTTCTACGGAGAACGTACGAGCAAAAGATTACTTTTCATGGGCTTCCTATGCCATACCGGATCACTATTTTAGTAAATACCATGGGAATCCTCCACCTTGAATTGTTTTGAGCTTCAAATCTTCATTGTGGGTACTTATTCACATATTCTTCTTCAAGAATATGTTCTATCTACATCCAGGAAACTTTTATTGTTGCATTGGTTTGATTAAATCATTTGGATTGCTGGCTGTGGATGAATTGGTAGCACTTACTTACTGCCCTCATTAGACTATGCATCATTGTTACAGCCAAATCCATTACAGTGACTTTTTGTATCACTAAAAACAAGTTTGGATGGCATGCAAGGTCATGGCTCACGACATATGTTGTTCACTGTCTGTTGGTAGTGACGCGAATCTTGTGATGAGGCTGATAGTCACCAATTTTAATTTTGGTTGCCATGTAGATTATGCAGGCAGCGGTAGTCCTTCCTGATGCACACCTCTATTATTAAAGTGGCCACTTTCATGTGACACCATGGAATCATAGATGATTCAGACCCACAAGGCCCTCACAGGCTAATCCCTTGTTTATAGCAGGAACTGGAAATCCCTTCTGTGTGTGAATGATTACATGACCAGTTAGATGCCCTGAATTTAGTCTCAATTTCAGTAAAATTGGTCCAGGTACATTGAATTTGCATTGTGATGATCAGTGCTGTTTCCCCTGCCATGGATTCAAGTACTAATTCATTACTAAAAATGATATACATGAAGAAAGCACAAACTAAAAATAATGATAACACGTTAAACAAATTAAAAAAAAAAAACAAGTTTGTAAACACAAAGTTTGCTCAACTTTATTTGTCAATATGCACAGTGTTCCTGTTCTGGACAACAATTTCGGAAAGGGTAAATAATCAAGAAAGACTGAATCAGATCAATATACTTCTTTGTTTCAATTTTAATTTTAATTTTCTTTTGACACAGACTGATCAACTTTTGGTTGTGCATGCCTTGGTCTCTCTGAATGCTCTCTTAGATAATGGCTTTGCAATCAGAAAGCAGTGGGCTCTATTTGCACAAACATTTGAAGCCCACACTGAAGCCTCACAACAAGTGCTAGTCCACATGACAATCCCGAGAATTGCACATCCTAACTTACCTGGCCTCATTAACTGAGCACTAGACAGTCAGGATCAACATCCCATTCCATTCAAGCCAGGCCTTGCCCAAGAGGCAGGACTCACTAACTTACTGTCAATCCATCAATACTTGACTGTTCGCCTGTATCACTAAAACGTTCACAAACTAAGAGCTCATAATTTGCATGTACTAAGTCTCTCACATGAAAGTGGCCATAACCACACCACCACAATAAAGTAATCTCAGAAAATGATAAGAACAAACCATCAAGCTGAGTTACAAGCTGTAACTTAGTTAGTACCTTGTGATGAGTCCGGTGAAAGTAGCCCTGACCAAGTGAAGGTTACAGCTTTGTGAGTTCACAGATTACAGATTCATGTCTGTATAACAGAGCAGGGCAATTAGGAGAGTCCGAGGAGAGGATTCCGCTGCAACGCCTCCGAGTCGATCTCAGAGCGACGTCGCTAGAGCTTGCAACAAGCATTTGAGAGGTCTAATTCCTCCTCGTCTCTGCAACCTCTGTGATTGTAACGGCACAAAGGGCCCATTTAGTTCTCAACTTTGAGTGCCACTATAGTAGAATTCTCTTGCTGAGCGCTTCGATCAGGTTCCTCGCAGTTGTGTTGATCATTTAAGTGGTGTGTGAGATCATTACGATCACCGGGACCAGCTACTCACTGGCTGGTATTTTATATATATTTATTTCAAAGGTACCGTTTGATCTACAGGTGCGTGCATAATCAATGTCAAGCTGAATCTATGCTAGCTTTTTGCTGTGGAGGAACGGTAATATTAGTCCTGGTGGAATTATGCTCGGTCGGTCGTGTTAATGTTCGATCCTCTGTCATCGATCACGTAAACAATCGGTGCATAACTTATTCGACTTTCCAATGATAATGCATTGATGACTATGAGGTCTAGATACAACTGCCGATAAAATTAGATTTTTTCTCGAAGCTGCAAAGTCCGCTGTCGAGGGCTGGGCATCTCGAGGTGATCGCCTGTGTCCGCGCCTGTCGCAAGCAAGGTTTAGCTTGGAGGTGTCAACATGGGGTTCCCGACCTAGGGGGTTACTGGCCGGTGGTTGACTGGGAAGTTGTTCCGCTGATCTGGTGCAGAAGGCACCGCTACGGTTTGTACGTGAGTAGTGTTCCCTCATATATATTTTTGCACTTCAGCAACCCCTTCAGCAACCCCGGAGTTTGGGACTGCGGGTTGTATTCATCTAACTTAGCTCATTGAACTGTCAATAATCCGAAGTTCCTGGAGAGTGCGTACGTTTCCAGAAGCGATCCAGAACTTTCAACAATGTGGACTCAAGTCCAATCTTCAGTAACGGTACGTAGGCTACGAAAAATGGCTCGGCTGTCACCCATAGACGTTTCTGCCCGGGTTCCTGTGATTGTGTACCAGGAATCTCACACCTTTGCCTGAAATTGTGTAGTTTCCCTAATGAGGATCTAACAGAATTTCTGTCAGGTTGAATGAGGAGCGCTCTCTGGATCGTTCTATCCGCCCTTAAACTGTTACATTGTGCGAACGGTGAAGTACCTGACTTCGCCGAACCACGACTATTGTCCATTAGTATATCAGCTGTCGCAGTCTTTCAGGCAAATTTCGATGGATGTGCTCATGCCCGAGGACAGCGTTTCTCAGGCCATAAATATGTCCCATCTATCTGTCTGAGAATCATGAAATTAGGCCCCACCTGCCCACAAAGCCCAAGATTTACTTTTTCTGAGAAAAGAAACAATGTCGTCATGTACACATGATGGCGATGATGGTACACCCACGGTTCTCCACCCGTTCCTTGGCCCGGTGAAGATAATACGGTTGGTAAGAATTTTCATTTCAGTGCTGATGATTTTGGGAGCATGCAGACATGGAAGTAGTAGTAGTACGGTTGATACATGGTTTGTTGGTCACCCTGTTCCCCTCGGGGCAGGAGATATAATCAGGATTCAGGTTCGTTAGAAAGCTGCCAGGACCGGAAAGTCTTGAGCAAAGACAGTCTGAATCTAGATTTGGAATGTCATCATCGGTGCAGAACAGGAAATCCTTCCCGCTTTGCTGGAGCAAGTCGCTAGGCTGGGATCGCCACTATAAACGCGCGCCTTGTTCCTCCAGAGTGATACATGTGCGGAGCTTGTGCTGTGATTGTGTGGTGAGTGGAGAAGGACCAGGGCCTTTGTGTGTTGTAATGGCGCAGTGATGAGGGAGGGGAGAGGTGGGAGGAGGTGAACGGTGAGGAGGTGAGACTGCGGAGTCTTAGCAGTAGCCCGTTTCTGTGAGCTTGACATCTCTGTCTCCTATTCAAGACCTTCATTTTCGCTGCAAAGTGGAGGTTTTCATTTTGGGAGCTGAAATCCTGCTGTGTTTGATTGTGTTCGTCAATCGGAGCTTGCTTCTGGGAGTAGTCCCCATCGTGTAGGGAGCTTTGAATTATGTACTGACAACACTTTGGACTGCGTGATGGACAGTGACGACACTCTTTCCTCAGTCTACCTCGCAGTCTCGCTCAGGCGCAACAGAGCTCAGAAGTGTTGAAGAGGGCATTGGAAAGAAGGTGGAGGGGACAGTGTTGCAGAGAAGGGGTATCTGCCATGGGGTCCTTGGGGAAGGAGGAGTTTGAGAGGATCGCTTATCCCTGCGTCCAGCGGGTCAAATCTGTCATTGATGTGTACCACGGCGTTCCAGTTTCGGATCCTTACCGCTGGTATATTTGGGCGTCATTTCTTCCTAGTTGCATTCGGGCTTCGAGATTTTGGTCGTATCCGCTCCTCTGAGCGCACTTCGACGTTCTCGTGCAATGTCCTCATTCTTAAAGCAGATACATAGACTTCGATTTCAATTTGAGACCTGTGCGAGGCTGGAGTTTCTGAGTGTGAGGATACGATTTATGTCATTTCAGGTTGGAGAATCCGGACGCACCTGAAGTGAAGGACTTCGTCGCGAAGCAAGTGGAGTTGGCTGACGAGGTTCTGGATGGGTGCGACACGCGGGAGAAACTGAAGAAGAAGGTAACGGCTCTGTACAATTACCCCCGCTATGGATGCCCCACCAAGCGCGGCAACTATTGCTTCTACAACCACAACACCGGCCTGCAGTCCCAAGCCGTGCTGTACATGCAGGTAAGCTGCCAGCTACCCATCCCTCACCACTTCCTGCATCGCTTCAGTTTGAACCCTTTGGTGTGGCGCAGAATGAAAGCGTTCACAGAAGAGCGCCGCAGCTGGACATTAAACTGTGACAGTGGTGATTGTGGAAAATGTGCAGGACGTCAGAACAGGGGAGTCCGAAATTCTGTTGGATCCCAATACCTTGAGTAGCGATGGCACTGTGGCTCTGAAAACCAAAAGGTTCAGCGAGAATGCCGAGTTTATGGCCTACGGGTTGAGCTCGAGCGGAAGCGATTGGATCACGATCAAAGTTATGCGGGTGAAGGATCGAGTCGTGCTGCCTGATACACTCTCTTGGGTAAGGTTTCTCAAACCTTGGAGATGAATTTGTGTTATCGCAGGGAAAACATTCATGCCGATTGTTTAAAGAAAGAAATTCGTCGTGCCTGACGTGTTGTGCTGTGTCTTTACCTGGCAGGTCAAATTTACGTCTATCGCTTGGACTCACGACAACAAAGGTTTCTTCTACAATCGCTATCCTGAACCCAAGTACGTCACATCTGCCATCAAGTGATCATTCGGTGTATGCAGTGAAGCAACTTTCCTCAAGTCTTGAGAACATTAATTTCAATTGACATTGTTTTGATGGTTTCTGTCCAGGACGAGAGGCAGTGCTGATGCCGGAACTGAGACGGATATTAACCTCTTCCACGAGCTGTACTACCACTTTCTCGGCAGTGAGCAATCTGAGGATATCTTGTGCTGGAGAGAGCCCGAGCATGGATCTTGGTTGACTGATGCTGAAGTATCTGAAGATGGCCAGGTTGGTTTACATTTCCACTATTTTCCTTCCTGTTTGTGGCTTTAGCCCTACTTATACCACTACAGCTTTCTCTTTTCTACGATGCTAATTGCGCGTTCCATCACTTGGTTTGTGCAGTATTTGCTGCTGTCTATTAGTGAAGGATGCGACCCGGTTAACAGGCTTTACCTCTGCGACCTCTGTGCACTTCCTGAGGGTTTGGCAGGTTTTTGTGGCAGAAAGACTTTGCTACCATTTCAGAAACTAGTCGATAGCTTTGAAGCTCAATTTTCCTATGTCGCCAACGATGGGCCAGTCTTTACGTTCTTCACCAACCAAAACGCACCTAGATATAAAATATCCCGAGTCAATATAGAAAACCCAGCTGCCTGGTTTGACGTGATCCCTGAGTCGCAAACCGATGTAATTAACTCTGTAAATTGTGTCAATACCAACCAACTGCTGGTGTGCTACATCAGCGATGTGAAGCATGTCCTTCAGATACACGACCTTGAAACCGGCGAGTTCGTAAGGAGGCTACCGATAGAGATTGGTACCGTGAATGCTACTTCTGGCACCCGCTACGACCCGGAAGTTTTCTTCAACTTCACCAGCTTCTTGACTCCTGGGACTGTCTATAAGTGTGACTTGAGTGCTGCTGAGCCCGAGGTGCACGTTTTGCGCGAGGTCGGGCCTTACAATTTTGACCGCTCCATTTTCGAAACCAAGCAGGTTCGCATTCAGCCCATTCAGTGTTGCTAAGTCAATCCTACTATTTCGAAGATATGTAGAGGTTATAAAGAGAACTGCTTCCATGTATAAATCGCGATCACCCTAATTCTTGGTCACTTTGACAGGTTTTCGTGACAAGCAAGGATGGAACCAAGGTCCCCATGTTCATCATATCAGAGAAGGGTTTAGTACAGGATGGAAACCACCCCGCTCTCCTTGTTGGATATGGAGGATTCAACGTCAGTCTCACCCCTAACTTCAGCGTATCTCGCCTTGTCCTCGCTCGCCATTATGGCGCGGTTGTGGCAGTGGCCAACATCAGGGGAGGTGGGGAGTATGGAGAAGAGTGGCACAAAGATGGCACGCTATCGAAGAAACAGAACAGCTTCGATGACTTCATCTCCTGCGCTGAATATTTGACACAGGAGGGCTACACACAATCCAACAAGTTGTGCATTGAGGGTTCCAGCAATGGCGGGTTGCTTGTGGCCGCCTGCATCAATCAGGTAACCCTAACTCCTGAGTCAGCGTTATGCTGATATTTTGTGATTAGTAATGGAAGAGTATATAGATCTAAGCTCACTGCTTGCTGAATTGAATCTCTTGCACTCTCCAGAGGCCTGAATTATTTGGATGCGCTTTGGCTCATGTGGGCGTGATGGACATGTTACGGTTCCATAAGTTCACAATTGGTAAGTCCTGCCTTCTTGAAATGAGATCTATTGAAGAGTTTCAATTTGAAGATAGTTGCTACAATCTCAGGTCACACCATGTAGCTGTTACGAACTTACATTAAGAACCTGACTTGAATTCTGGAACTTCCTGAATTTAAGAAAGGATTTTGACGGTGCTCCTTGACCTTGGAACTTCAGGACATGCATGGATAACTGATTATGGCTGCTCTGATAAGGAGGAAGACTTCCATTACCTCATCAAGTGAGTGTTTCTGGAAGTATCTATGATCAGTTTTTTGAAGCAATCATTCTGTCACACTGAACCGAATTTAGGATTGTTATTCAAGACAACTGATGATGCCGTGAAGGCTATAAATTTGTCTCACCATCGTTGCTGATCTCGAAGCCCCTGTGTTTGGTGAATTCAGATACTCACCAATTCATAATGTGCGGAGACCATGGGAGAGGCTGATCGGGGTGCAATACCCTCCAACCATGCTCTTGACTGCTGACCACGATGACAGAGTGGTACCCCTTCATTCTTTGAAGCTTCTTGCGGTGAGCATCATCAACTGAACTCCTCAATTATTCAGGCTGATATACGAATTAATTAATTCATTAGTAGTTTTTTGTTCTGCGTTATGATGCTGGTGAGGGCAAAATGCACCTGTGCTCGTACGCTGATATATATATTGGCCATTGTTGTGGTGTTGTTTGTCAGACCCTTCAATACGAGCTTTGCACAAGTGTGGTTGACAGCCCACAAACAAATCCTATCATTGCGCGGATTGATAGGAAAGCAGGGCACGGGTGTGGGCGACCTACGCAGAAAATGGTGAGTATAATGCTCTATCTTGCAGAATTATCAGTAACCTTTTTGCATTTAAAATTTGATGATAATGCAATTGCAAAGTTTTAGGCGCATACATGTGTATGATAGAATTCATTTGAAATTATGAAACCAACTTCTATAAAATCATTTAATGATGTGGTAGAAGAAGTGATTGACCGTGCCATGTTACAATCTGGAAATGTGTGCAGATTAACGAAGTCAGCGACGCATACTCCTTCTTCGCCAAGATGACTGGAGCCAAGTGGGTGGACTAGGGTTGCTAGTGAGTACTGGTCGTTTGAGTGCAAAATCTTGCAACCAAAAACCAGGTCTTGTAATTCAAGACCTTGAGCTTATCCGAACATGCTAACAGAGTCTTGTAAGAAACAGTCTAACAATGAAAGAAGCTAGAGGAGGTGAAGTGAGCACCAACTAGCAGAGCGCTTTACATCTGCGCTACTAACACTGCTACTCCGAACAATTTTGATCCCTGATTGACTTATTTTTATAACATTGCAACTGCGCATGCTATTGTAACATTCTTCCTGGTCGACTTTAATCTCCTTTCGTCCACAGCTTGAGGGATGTTTGTAGAAAATACCAGAACTCCTCGTTATGTCTGACAAATTTTAACATGAGAATGTTCAATCTGTTCATGGGTAAGTGTATATCCAAAATCGGTCTATAGTCATTTTCCTCCAGAGATATGCATATTACGTAACTCTGAGGGCTACTACTTCCAATGAGTTTTCTAACCTTGAACAGTAAAATTGTATATCTCCTCTGCAGGATGGTAGCAGCTGGAACCAGAAATAACACACACGCACTGAGCATTAGCAAGGAATGACATAAAATTACATGTCGCCAATTGGACAAACGCATCATTTAAAGGATTATACCAGTTCCCTGTATATTGACAAAATCTTCTCAATTAACCAGATTGGAATCCATTAACTCCAATTTTACGCGAATGCGCCGCCTTACTACCGTAAACTATAGCCTGTACACCTTAACCTGAATCTAGGAAAACTACATTAAATACACCTAATCAGCGCAGAGTCTGCTCGAGTACATGAAATCAACAATAGCAGCTCATTAGTAAACCACCTCACATATATTTACCTGAAGGAAACGTCCATTTGAGCGAGCAAGAATATGCATTTGTATCTGTACGACATCAACACACCTTCACATCCGCCCACAGTACTTATCTTACTCTACTTGTCTGTGAAGTACATATGCGACCAGCAGTTAAACCCTAATAAATTCCCACAGAAGACAAGCAGCTCAATTATCATAGACGTGAGCATTCTAACGTAATTACATCCAGGCTCGTCAAAATATCACATGAATCGCAAGAATTCGCTCTCACTCGTACGCGCTGCTCCCATAATCATTCGACTCCCCAAGCCGAGCCCCCAGCTCAGAAATCCGCTCCGCCTGCTCGGCAATCCGCCGATCCTTCTCCCTCAGAAGCTCCTGATCCCGATCATAAGCCTCCTGCACACGCTTCACCTGCGCTTCCAGCTGATGAATGTTCTTCTCCCAAGCCTCGTCCGTTACCTCAAATATCCCATGCGCCACCCGCACTATCCGCCACAGCGTCAAAATAATAATCAACCCCGCCGTGTCCGCGTCCAGCAGAATCTCCAGCCCTAGCGCCGTCGACACCACCACCAAATCCAGCAAATACAAGGGATTCCCAAAAAACGACCTCCCGTTCGCCACGATCAACGCAAACACATTCAACATCAAAACCGCCAGAATCACAATACTAATCCAATACGTCCACTTCCACTCCGGACTCCGCTCGAAATGCCCAATGCAGGTGGTACACTGCTCCACCATCTCCACGCACACATCCAGATCATGGCTCTTGTTGTGGATCGTCTTCAGAATGTCCGCCGCAGTCGCCGCCAAGTCCACCAGCAGCAACACCACAATAATCACATGCGTGTGCGTCGCCTCCAGCAGCTCCCCGAGCTCGTTCCGCCACTGCGCCCGCGGCTCCTCATGCGCCTCCCGCTCAATCCACCGCTGCGCTGACAATCGCTGCCCCTGCGTCCGCTTCCGCCATGTCGCGCTCACTCGCCCTAACGCCGACTTCAGATTCTCGACCTCACTCGGATCCACTCCATCCCCATCCCCAACCCCATCCCCATCCCCACATCCGCCATCGCCATCCCCATCGCCATTGTACCCCCCCTCCTGGTCGCCCCGCTGCCGCTGTCGCAAGAGTGCCGTGCGAATGGTGCCCTCCCAGTCCCCGCCGTCGGCCTCGTCCGCCCTTGCATCGTTCTCCATGGCGTCGGCCTGTCGATCCTCCGCACTCGCAACAATTGCTTCCCCCGTTCGGGAATTCTTCCACCTTCATCAACAGGCGCCATTTGGCAAGCGTTTAGCGAGTCGCAGCTTCTTCGCACTCCGATCGACCAACTCTCTAAGCTCCATAATAATATATATATGTGCCTTCTGTGATTGAAACCTGGGTGGGTGAGACCCGGTGTCGCTCATACCACTTTTCGGCGGGTATCCTCGGAGGGTGTTGAAGATTTCTGGCATAGGAACCAATTTTTGGAAACCAATAACAAATTGACACCTCGCTGACAAAAACAAGGAAAGCCGGTTATGTCATTTGCTTTAAACTGGTAGTCCCCGATCAATGTCGAGGTTACTTCGGGGTAGTCCCCGATCAATGTCGAGGTTACTTCGGGGTTTCCAAATTCGGAGTCAAAAAAAAATTCTCCTACTTTGCAATATCATCTTTTAGAGACGAATTGATGAACGTGTTGTGTACTGCTCATTGCAAGGTGCTACAATAGTGGGAGTCACAGTTGAAAAACCTCAGGGAAAGATTCTCAAAGAACGAATTACTTCATCCAAGTAGAAGTTATCTTGAGTTACCATTCTCCTAATTCATGGAATGTATGATGAGGTGCCACTCTCTCCTCCAACCTCAATGCATTCCATGAAGTGGGAGAATGGTAACTCAAGATAACTTCTACTTAGATGAAGTAATTTGTTCTCTGAGAATCCTTCCCTGAGGTTTCTCAACTGTGACTTCCACTAGTTGTGAGCTAAGGTTAGCAAAGTTGCAGCAAGTGAATAGTGTTTCCAAGGCGTCGTCTGGGTTCGAAGGCATTTATCTGCGTAAGTACAGCTCGTGTAGTTGTTTGAGGGAGAGAGAAAAAAAATGGTTACATGGAAATTCTTAAAAACAATATTAATCAAAGTTTATGTTTTATTAATTAATTATGTTTTATTAATAAATTATGTTTAATAATTGAATATAAAATAAACATATCCTTAAAGTCAAAATTGAATAATTTAAAAATTTGTCTAATATAAACACTTCAAATGTTCTATAAAACTTTTATGTTGTTTTCTTCTAATATGTTCATTTAAATTTTCATCTAACACAAACCCTTCAAATGTTCTATAAAACCGTATACATTTCTTCTAATATTGTAATGTTTTTTATTAACTTCATAATCAAATTTAATTTCAGTTTACAATTACTTATGAATGCATATATATATATATATATATATATATATATATATATATATATATATATATATATATATATATATATATATATATATATATATATATATATATATATATTTTAATATATACATATATGTATGTATATATATTTTGCAGAAATAACTTAATACATGTCCATACATTTAACTACGAGTACCTTGGCCAATTCAATGACAATTTAACATGTTAAATTTGTGTTATAATATATTAAGTTACATCGTTTTGAATTAAATTTTACAAAATATGTACATATACATTTAAATAGGTTTGATTTTATTTTGGATGTTTATTGAAAGTTTCTTTTCTTTAAATTATTTATTGTTTTTTCATGTTCAACTGCCATATTCGATCCACTTCTATTAGTGCACAGCCTGGATATGTTTCATAACCTATTTTTATTAATGTATTGTTGTCATTTTGTTCATTTTTCCAATTTTCCATTCATTTTCTAAGATTCATTGTCTTATTTGTTCAACTACATTTTTATAAAAACATTTTTTAATTTAAATTAAATCATTGTTTAATAAATTAAAAATATTAATAATGGATTTCTGGCACCTCTACATCGAAGACTACTCCGTTTTCCAAATATGGTCGACGAATAGTATATGACTCAAGGAAGTCACCATCACTACTATGCGTTCGATGGGGAGGGTATCGCACGGATATCAGTCGGGAAGTGCAGTGCAGAGAGCGAACTTCCGTGCGAGGGAGGGAGTAGTCTCGGCGTTGCTGAAGAAGAGAATTGCAAGTGTTTGAGAGCGAGGCGGTATGCGTGAGAGACTGCTTGGAAGCTTTCGGTAGGCGAGGGTTTGATCGATCACAAGACAGACAGGTATGGTTTTGCAGCTTCTGCTTAGGTTGACGGTGTTCCTTCATTCCTTGATTAGTTTTTGGACTACAGGAGTGCAATTGGAGTCCCCGCTGTTGCACTTCTGGCTTCGTTTCTTGCTGATGTTGATGATTGTTGGTTGCGGTTGTCGATGGAGGATGCGCTTGCAGGTTGAAGGCTGGTAGGCGCTTCGGAGTTGAAGAGTGAGTCTCGTTTGAGGAGGCCATGGCGTTGGAGGGAGATGTTATGCTACGATTTCGGGAGGATGCGTGTTTCGCTATCTATGGTGTATGTCGCACTCTGCTTACGCTTTTGCTATCACTGTTTAGGTTTTTAACCTGGATTACAGGTTTTTACAGTCGGATTCCTGCATTGCCGGTATTTTTTATTGCTCGATTGTCTGGATTGTCGCACGCGTCGTGCAAAGTTCGTAGAATTTGAAGCAGTTATGTTGTTTACTAGTCTTCTTGTGGTATCGTCGTCTGAGAGTACAGTATACTGCAATCTTGTATGAATTGCTTTAGTCCTGGAAAGTGGCTGTGTAATCAACACCTATTGAATGTAGACCGTCTCTAACAACCTAGTTGCACTAAAGGCATATGTGAATTGTTGGACATTTCCGTGCATTGTTGGACTTAAATATCTGGATTCAACGCAGAAGTTTCTAGTTTCGATAGTGATGATTGGTGCAACTTGTCGTTGAGCTTCTCTTTGTGCAGTTGATTGCAGATGCTCTCTTTAGGTGCACGACTCAGTGTGGTGCGACTCGGATGATTGTGAAGATCTGTTCCTTGCCTCCCAGTGTGCCGTCTTTGCCTCCGCTGTATTTATTTTCAGGTACAATTGTGTGTAATTTGAAAATTTACTCGGCGAATGCAGTGTAGGAAATGCTCTTGTATACCTGTGAGGTTTGACTTTCCAATGTGGACGATGCTTCCTTCTTTGCAGTGGCTCATTCTGGACCTGGCATAAAGACCTCGGAGCTCCGCAATTTCTTCCCCCGGTTTAGTAAATCGTGCTACTCTACTTCATCTCCTCAACTCGGTCTTCGATGGGGTGAGGCGTATTTCTGTCATCTGGAACGCTCTCATATCTCTCACATTATGGACTCTCATTAGCGCGAGAGTATGTATTGCAAATCCAGTTGGAGTACATTGGCATGGTATTTAGAATCTGTTTTTAAAGGAGAACTACCTTATTTAGGATCATTCCAATTACTGAACTGAAGTTGGTCACGCTGCACAGGAGGAGTTGTGCGAGTACTAACGGCAGGTACAAGCTACACTCATGTCTACAGTCTTTCTCTCAATCATTGAATGCTCAAAGCAGGATTTATATATCATTCAGACTTTTTCAGGGCTCTTCGGTGCATTCGTCGCTTCATTGTCAAGATATGGAATTCTACATGTATATGGATGTAATTACAGGTTTTATAGATGAACTGAGCCCCATGGTATTTACTTCTGGATCTGGTTAAAGATGCTGGAGATAAAGATTTTCGTCACTACGAGATTGTGATGGGATCAGACAGCGGATATGAAACTATTCAGCTTCCGCGCAGAGAGTATGATACAGAACTTGATAGGTTTGTTGACACGCTGACCTTTCTCCGGATGTGCCAACTTCCCCGCCTTCGAACTCTTCTGTTTTGCTTCTTATTCTAACATGTTAGGCGTTTGCTTCTTAACACTTACGTGCGACACCGCTGTGCGAAAAGAATGGCTCCCTGATAAAGTTTAAGCGGTGAATTTTGAATTTTATTGATGAGCTCATGAGATGCAATATACAGATTATTTCAAGAAGGAACCTATTTTTGTCGAAGGTTTTTTTGAATTATCATGCACTTTTTGTGTGTATGCAGCGGAACTATAAATGAGATCATTGTTACGGGTAGCATTCATGATTTGGTCCATTTTTCCAGATCCATTTGTGAAAAGGTACTTTCAGAAGGTTTTTAAATAGCACCTAGGGTTATTGCATCCGATTGAAAGTAGTTAAAGCTCTTGCGTGGCTTTAAAAGCCTTGCTTGAATTTCATAACATTATTGTAGCCCTTCGCTAGAATAAATTGTGAGTTATCATTTGATTACTAAGCAGGTTTTAATTACCTACATTTTTGTCACAGACATCCATGCTCAAGCTAAAGGTACTGATGCTCTCTTCCAACGTCGGCGACTATCATTTCAGCAATAGTGCTTTTAACATCGGTTACTGAGCTCTGAGGGATTGAAGTGTTGAAACGTCGGAAAACGCTTTGTGGGATGTGCAGAACTTAACTCTGGATTTTTTCCTCCAAGGTGTACTGACCGATGATAGAGGACACCACATTAAAGGACTTCGCATTTGCGATGTTATAAAATCGTTGGATGACTTTTCTGCAGAGGAGTTGCTTGGCATTGCAGCCGTTGAGTACCTAAGTAGCTGTAGTTGCGGATTTATTGAAGGATCCATTGCAGACCTGCGCTTTCGGTATGGTTCGCTTCAGCAAATCTTGAAAGCACTAGTACAATGATTCATCATGAGGGTGTCGGTGAATGGATCTTGATCAACCATTCAAAGTAAAATTTCGGGAGGAGTCACAGTTAACAGATGATGTGATTTGTCGTCTCTGTAGGGAGCTTGTGCAAGTTGGGAAATGCCAAGTTGGATCAAGTGAAACAAAATGGTGCCTTGACGCCTGCGTTGCCCTCATTGATGTGGCTATGGCCGAAGAAATATTTGCCACTATTGGTCCCCAGACATCCGTGGTAACATTCTTTTCGGTGCTGTAAGAACTGTTGATCCAAGATGTTCCAAACTGCATTTTGAACTTACTGCAGTGAAAGCGAGTTTAGTTATCTGCAGGCGACAATTATCTTCAACAGGTTTTATTTAATTTCAGCAGTAGCTTATTCAGGGTATGCATTCTAAGCAAAATAGATACTGGTCGATGTGCTACATGGATACTTTAAACGTCAATCTGTGATGTCATGACTAGATCATCAGTGTGTGATGTTCACAATCAAGACTAACCAGATTTGACAACCACTCTACAGGTTCTCTATTTCGAAGATGGCTGTTACACCCCGGCTCCCGTACAGGTTTTGAAAGTATTGAGCAGCGTGCAGTGGGCCAAATTTGGTTTAAAAATCAGGGATATGCAGATAGTAGACTCAGGAGAAGTGATCATGCAGTTCGAGGAGTCGAGGAGAATATCAACTATGTTTATGATATTACACATCCACCAGAATTTGAATATCCAATACCATGTGAGCCTTTGATAATATATGTTATACTGTTGATCGGCGCAACGCGATAGGGAAAAAGACGAATCTGCTATGTGGAAGTCGAGCTGTAAGCTGATTCTGAGTAAAGGAGAACTAGTACTGATGATATTAATGCTCAAGTCATGCTTCGTATTTACCCATTCTTTTCCCTTGAGGTCAGTTATCCTTGACTCCGAGCTACAATCCCCGCGAAGATGCAACCCGCCAGCAGGAGGAAAATTTGTGAAGACCGCTGTGGAGGCCTGCATGACGGATTTGAAAGTTAGACACTCAGGACATTTTCTGAGTGACAACGCCTTACAGGTAAATTTTCCGGTATTACTAATCCAAATCTAATGTACAGTACACTGACTTTGTTAGTATCTGGTACGTGATTTACCTTCTAGCCAATTTCTCTTTAATCGGCTTGTTTCTGGACGCCGGCATAGTTTGCACGCTAATACTGAAGAACCACCTTGTCTCTCTGCAAGTGCTTTTATTAAAATTCTCACTTTTCTCGCCTCTCAGATGCAACAAGTTGCGACTGATGTCTCCGAATGCATCGCCAGTATAATTTTCTCATCCACTAATGAGGACTTCCGAGAGCAATGTGCATCTATCGTCGACCTGCCACTCCAGGACTTGGAAGAAATTGAAAGCCTTATACGGGCGAAGATGGTCAAAATTATCCAGCAACATGATGGGCGCAACAAGCGGAAATCAGGGGCAAACGACATTGGGAGCTTCACGAACGAGCTTGCACTGGGCGAGGACGACGAAGAGCCCCTTTACTACGACAACGAAGACGAAGAGTTTCTGTGAGGTAAATAAGAAGGAACCCGGTTCACTAACCAAGCGTGATTCAAAATAGCACTCGTCACAGTTGTGCAGGTAAACTAGACCTAGAGCTGTGTCTTAACCACCTAGTCCGCCATTTTGGTTTCGAGATGCATGCGTCGAGCAGGTGGGAAACCAACAACTTTTTAAAACCCCGTCTCAAGGTGTCTTCATGATCAGGTGCACCAAGCAGAAGACTGAGCGAATTTCGAAGTTTCAATAGTGAAATGAACCTCGAGGAGCATGAGGGAGATGAGAGTCTTAAACTTCGGTTGTCAGGAAGCTGCCAACATGAGTAAATTGCGCACCTTCTAAGTGATTTTACAACTAACTGTATTGCATAGTTTGATTAGAGGCGTAATCTTAGCAGACATGCGTAGAATGATCCTCCAGCTATCATCAAACAGACATCGACTTCGCATAATTTACCTCATAATAAATCTCACAAGAGAGAACCTTGCCATTAATGCAGACATCAATTTACACGGCTTACTGGATTGTGATCTTCGAATTTCACACCCTTCGACCCGTCCAACTACAAATCACTACCCAAACTGGTCCTATATCGTCTAATCTACAGATCCAGACCGCAAAAATATATTTTACACTATTCTATGAGAAGGATGTGGCCTTCGACTGGTTCCTGGGTTACAAACGGCATATGAATGTATTCTATCTCCGAAGACACTTACGATTTTGTGGGACCAATGTGATATCATCGTTCAGAATTCATATGAGCTCTCTGCACTAACCCGATCTCGAGGCACGATCAACGCAACTGAAGGTATGAATTCATCTGGTTTAGTGCTGACTATTGGGGCTTCTGGGGCTGTGCAATTTGTCCATGATCTTGGACAAGAATCCTTCCTTCTTTACGCTGTCCGCTTGGGGTCCTGGATGCAGGTTGCCATGCTCGTCAGATAGGGTAGCCCCGCCGTGAGCGTTGGTGTGTCCCATGGGAGCTCTGGGATTGGTGGGATGCGGCCAGGGACCTGGCGAACCGGATCTCGTCTTCTTGTTTTCGTCTTTTCGGCCCTCCTGTCTAAAATTGTTGCCTGCAGGGGCAGCAGTGGGATCCAAAGAATGACCCGTGTACTCATTGCCAGCAGCTGTTCCGTACGGGCTCGATTCAGGTGTGTCCCCGACGCCAGAGCCAACTGCCGATCCTGTCTTATCGTGGTGTCCCTTCATCACGCCTCCGAGAAGACCCTTCACTTTGTCCGCTATACCTTTCTTCTCTGCAGGAGGTGTAGCTCCAACCAGGTTTGGATTTCCTGGTTCCAATCCTCTCTCCGGTTGTGATGTATGCATACCATCCGAAGGCACTGCACTCGAGGCTGCCGGTTGGTCCAATCCTCTGTTTTCGTTGTAATCATGTCCATTGACATTAACATCAGCAGTAGCCATAGTCAGTTTTTCTGTCTCCCTCAAACAACTACACGAGCTCTACTTAAACAGATAAATGCCTTCGAACCCAGACGACGCTTTGGAAACACTATTCAGTTGCTGCAACTTTCCTAACCTCAGCTCACAACTGTAGCACCTTGCAATGAGCAGTGCAGAACACGTTGATCAATTCGTCTCTAAACGATGATGTTGCAAAGTAGGAGAACTGAGGACTGGATAGAGGAGGATATGATAGCAAGTTGAGATGAAGATGTGCATGTGGCAAACTCTGTGGTATTGCAGTCATAATAGGTGGCTTTTTATGCAAATGCTTGTTGTGTGCATCACGCGCTTTGGGGCCGACGAGGGTAGCACAGGTGCCAGTGTGAAGTAGGAATTGTTCTTGAGGTTTTCTTTTCTAGGCAGGTACTAGGCAACTCTTGTGTTGGTTGCTCGACATTTGGCGTCGGAGGAAGGCGATGGATTCTGGAGTGATTTCTGGAAGCCTCCTAGGACCCACCGACTTGCATGACAAGGTCAAGCGTCATATCCTAGCACACGCAACCGGTGGCAACTTCGAAACAGGAGGCTGATAACTTAAACTCTTAACCCTTTTCTGCTTGAGTGACCACTGAGTGGTCATTGCAACGTCGGAAATGCAAATTGCATGGAATCCGGGAAGAATTCTAACTTCATTCCTGAAGTTCATTTCTGAAGTTCAGATTTGCAAATCTACATTACACACATTGAGTAAAAAAAAGTTAAAAAGAACAAATAAACAAAATCCAAGTTGGAGATGTGCAACTATCTAATTACTCATGAACAGAACTTGAAAACACTACAAGAGTTTGGGAATACAATCAATACTTGTAAATATAACACATGTTTTACAGTATTTCTTGTATTTAATTTTATTTTGATTTATTTTGATTTTTTTGGATTTTGTTCATTTGTTCATCTTCCATTAGTGTAGGTCATTTGTCTTGATTAATGTACTTACTCCTTTCAAATTTCAAGGTATAAAATTTTGTTCTAAATTGTCTATAGATAAGTCACTTCTAATCTTAATATAAAAAGATTGTAATATAAAGGTGTGGATATCTTTACTTTTGATTTTGAAATTTATCCAAAGTATTATTTAATTTTGAAATTATACACCTCCAAAAATCTCATTTCAAATACATACTATTATATTCTAATTCAAACATTAAATGTATATCTAATTTTAGCAAGATGTATGGTCTGAAGTTGAAAATTGGATTTTATTATTATTTTTTAATTTAACATGTAATCTATTTTTTGTATTCTCAATCATGGCAAAACAATTATGCAAAATATTATGCTTCCAACCCTAAGCAACAAAAGGTTAAATTAGTAATTTTCGACCGTACAGACACTGAGTAGGAAAACTCACTCATGTAAGTAATTTGCCTTGCCAGCTTATGAAAGAGAAGTAGAGCAAAAGTTAAGAAAGCCTAATAACAAAATTGAATTGGGGATTCAAATGGAAACAAGTTGTCCCTTGCTTTACATATCTAGACATCTAGTTTGAACATGAGAAGTGATCAAACATTAAAATTTTATTTTAATGTTTTTATATGTTGGTTTCAGAGAAAATTTAAACTATAATGCATTGACAAATTGCATTGTACATTCATAGAAGTTATTAATTTGTAGAAAGAATCAAATTTGAGTATGAAGTTGATACCAAAAGTAAAAAATTATAATAATTATCAAACCTTGGACCATTTTAAATCTGTGAAATCTTGTTCGATCATGTTGTTTTTGTCAATATTTACCAACTGAAATCCTTGATCCATTTTATTATTTTAAATCCTATATTAAGACTCATTTCAAAATAACTGAATATTAATAATAATAAAATATTAATTTTTATTTAATAATTTACATATAAAAGAATTATTATTTTTGTATGAATAAAATATTATCAAGAATGAAAATAGAGATAATATCCAATGCTTTTGGCTTTATTTTCATATAATCTATGAAAAGTAAGAAAAGATTCTAAAAATTAAAATATGAGAATATAAACAAATCTCAAAATAATAAATGTCCTTAGACAATTATAGATTAACATCTACATATCATCTTTTTTACAACGAGTCGAAAAAGTAAATCTAATTCAATTTGATGTTGAAATCAATAACTCTAAAGTTCCATACTATTTATTTATATCACTATTTTTTAGTGTTCAAGATTAGAAAATCCTAAATAAATTTTACTTGACTTTTAGATTTGAATAGCTAATATTGGAATAGTCAAGAAAGAAAAATTGACATCTTGTTTAGTGGTGGTAGTAGTGTGGAAACTATAACCATTTTATACATATTTCTCTTCTTTGTTCGTTTTACTTCAATTATTTATCAAATTGTAAAATAATTTTTTCATAGAATTATTTCTTAGGCTAAATCACTATGACATTTTTAGATAGAATTATTTTGCACATACATAACTTTTTTTATCTTTTATACTTATAGTTATCTTTTATACTTCATTTATATTTTTTCTGGATGGAAGAGTGTTTATATATTATGATACTTGAAATATACATATGTCCAAAGGCAACAGCACATAAAACCTACGGTTCAAAGTTTGATTTATTTTGGATCTTTAGTGTGATTTTTCAACATTTGCAAGATTGTTTTATAGAGATATTTTCAAAATAAGTTAAGTTTAAAAGTAATTTCAATGTAATGTTTAGTTTTTTGCTTTTTCTATACTCACATTATGGATAACTATTTATCATGAAGATATTTAAGAAACAAAAAGAACTTGTTTTCTTTCTTCATCAAATGAATACACTACATTGATTCAAAGAAATATATAAATAAGAAAATTTGACTAATTTATTAAAATCACAGTAAAAGAAATAAGCTAATATCAAAAGTGATTTAATTGTTTTAAATTTGATTATTTTGAAATTATCATATTTAAAAAAAAATTAATATTGAATTACAACCTATAAATTAATAATATATATTATTTTAGCAACAAGAAATGAACAACAATTTATTTGAACAATAATTTCAACTTTTCAATTTATAGAAAGTATCTAAATAAGATCTTATATTACTAACAAAAATAAAATCATTCAAGATTTTTTCATCTTATTTAAAGTTGATCCTCTTTCACGTCTTTCAATTCAAAAAAATATAAAATTTATAACCAATAGTATAATTTAGAATACATATTTAAGAAAAAAATGGAACTTGAATTTGTCTCATAATCTGCAATGAAGTGTTGCACACTTCCATGGACTTATATAAGATCAAACATGAACAAATTTGATTGATTAGTAAGAAGTTGCCATAAAATTAAAGGTTTTTTTAAAAAAAAATTCCTTATCAAATTACTTGAAATGTGGAAATGTGTCTAAAAATACTTCTCTTCAAATAAAACAATTCACCAATGGAAGTTAGACCTTCCTACTATTGGGTAAGGATTGAAAGTAGGTGAATTGGTAGTATCATGTATAGAGACAACTTAGACAAGAGCACCCAAGTGACCTGAAAATGTCATCTTCGAAATGAGGGAGGATGCTAAAGATATAGAAATAACAACCATTACTATATTGAGTCTTGACGTTCACATGATCCATAATCAGATTTTCTTTCGCATGACTAAGTTTACAATGACCATGTTAAGCTTTTGTGCGTGCAAGTAAAGATAAGCAGCAATTTGCAAATACGAGGGAATTTGGACAAAGGAAGAACAAACAAAGCAAGTGAGGCACACCTATCCAAGTCTACGGGGGAACTGCATGTTGATGCTCACAACTCTTGAAGCAATACTACATATGATACTTATTCCCTTTTCATAATATATCAGGTTGAAGGAGATACCATCCTAAGTAGCATTTTGTACCATATTTTAGAGGGATGGAAATGTGCACTAATTGGGTGTTGTGTTTTATGTAGATGCACTCAACCATGATAAAATGTTGTCTCCAAATCCGAGTATAGAAATGGCCAATTCGATCATAAGCACGTAAACATATCCAAGTATTTAGAAAATCAAGAAATAGAAATAGGAGTTGAGGAGGTCCTTGCAAAAGCAGATCATCTTTTGCAAATACCAACGCCGAGCTTGCTCATGTGTTCCTTGTATTTTGTAAGTGAAAGTAGTATTCGAAGAGACAATATTGCTCAAAATATATTATTGCTCAGGAAATGCTTGACATATATACAAAAAATAGACTAAAATTACATACACATTGAAACTCTAATTACGTGAACTAAAATCAAATTTGAAAGATCATAATACATGAAAAAACAATATAGGATACCAAACTATCACAATGATACAATGTCACAATCAACTCTCTAAATCAAACTCTACCAAACATGAGAATACTCAAATTCTACCAAACATGAGAATACTATGGTAATGATAGAAAACTAGCAAAGAAAAGCAAAAAAAACAAGGACACCAAACTCTAACAAACCACATAGAAATGAACAAAGGAGAATTGAAACAGACGCTCTGACTTTTAAACTATATCAACAAGCCATACAGAAAACAACTCTAAATCCTCAAAAATTCCAAAAAAAAACATCTCAAATTTGCTGCAGATACACACTCAACAGAGAGCACGTACAGAGCCAAAAATGCAAATGAGAGAGCAATAAGTTGTGCAAAAATCAGAAGATAAACTTTGTATATGGCGCAATGGACGGCCGAGATTGCTTCTGATCCAAACCACTTTCTTAGCCATTGGATTTAGTACTTTCAATTCTTAGATTCTGTCCATGTTCGAACTCATATCTCCACACTTGCGGTAGAACAACAAACACCATATGCGTTAAAATGGCAATTCTACGTTATATTAAAGGTCATACTATTTGGCTAAAACAACAAAAGTAATCCATAGTAGGATCAACGAGTGTAAAATGTGTTTAGTTTCTCTGAGGTCAGACTATTTGTAGTGACCAATATAACGTAGAATAGCCATTTTAACAAATACGGCGTTAACAGGAATTTACTCAAAAGGGAGCCACTGCCCTCCGGAATTCCGAGCACACAATACACTACTCGGCCTTGGGCTCCCCTCGGGCATAGGCTCCCTGCTATGCATTCAACTGTTCACATCCCGTCGTTTACGACATCAACCAGATGACCGTGGGAAGTGCGATCACCGTCCTCGAAACTGCCAAGACGGCAACACTCGAATGATCGATCGAAGTTTGAGAATGCAAATTACTGTAGAATTTTGATGAGAGTACATGCTGTGTCGCTGTGTTGTAATAGTACTCTACGATGGTGCGATAGCTTCATAGGCCGGTGCTAAGTTTAGAAAGAACCGTTGGCCGCATGCATCCTGAGAACTGTCTTCTTCATCGATGATCGATCATGGTCGTGGCTCTCTTTCTGCAATCTGCATCGACGGACGGCATGGCAATCGAACACTAGCGAATCGCACCGTTGGAAGGCGGAAGGTGCAGTGTTCCACTGATTGCAGCCCAGGTGCTATATTTACACGATTCGGCATTCCGCTCCCAATATCCGTAACGGTAACTGGAGTGCAGTATTGTCGCTCTGTGGTGACAGCCGCTGTCCTGCATGGTATACTTCGTCAGGCAAAGCCGGATTTGAGGAAGTAGGTCCATTAATGCACAGAATTCGTTTCATTTCCGATGGTTTTTTAGTTGGAAATAGTGTGATATCATCACATCGTGACGATTCATACCGTTTGCAATTCCAGTACTGGTCCTGGAATTTTGCCGAGGGTCCGAGACTCCGAGTGTCATCTATGAATAGTCGCCACCTCCACCCCATTTATGAGCTCGCATCCTCTGTCTCAAGTACCCATTGTAGTGTGCCAATCTTCCCATCTCTCCTCATTGTCTCGCATCCCGAGAGTGTCCCAGTCTCCTCACCTAATTACGGTTTCCTGGATTTTTATGCTCGTTTAGGAGACTCTGTGATCTTGTTTTCTCAACTTTTGCTTCAGGTACTTGATCTTTTGTACTCGTCTTGTGGGACATTTGGCTGTTACGGTCTTATTTCGGCTCACTTCCCAGTTAAAGTTCCGAGTTTGGTTGAATCTGATCTCAGACTAGTGTGATCACAACCCTTCTGGTATGGACCTTGTTCATGTGTGTGGATCTATCGAGACTCAACCTGGGAATTGTTAGGACAATTGGAGCTTCTGGCGATTCGTGGGATCATTGTGCTGGTTCTGGAAGGCTGTCCGAGATTCGCAATTCCTATAGCTGAAGTGCTCAAAATTTGTGGACCTAATGTGACTGTTCGTCTGTACTTGTTCAGAGTTGAGATACGTTTCCGGAAACTGTGGGAATTCGGCACTACTCACCCTCACCAATCACAATGCCTGAGGTACGAGCTTTTGGATCAATCGACTTTGGGAGCTTGTCTCCGAGTAATCACACTCCCCAATTCTGTTCCACATTCTAAGTCTCTGTGCTTATATCTAAATCTCCATCTAAATCTTTGTCCAAATTCTGTCTTCATTCATTTCAGACCACAGTCCTCAAGGTACTTCTGCACTGCGATGGATGCGTATCGAAAGTGAAGCGTCACATTCGAAGACTTGAAGGTAAACCTTAAAGAAGAACTTCCTTTGATACATTTTCGTGGGTGTGTCAGCAGTGTCTTCTTACCTTCCGCGAAACTGGGATCCGTTCTGATCGTTCTCGTTTTTAGTTCGTGTAATCCTGATCTTTGTTCGAAATTGTGGTTCCAGGTGTGGAATCTTTCCATGTTGACCAGAAAAACTCGAAGGTGACAGTTTACGGCACGGTGAAGCCCCAAGTGGTACTGGACAAGGTGTTGCGTGCGGGCAAGACCGCAGAATTCTGGCCAGAGCCCGTGGTCGTCAAAGAAGCAGCAACGAAAGAACCCGAAGTGGTGGGAGGGAAGAAGAAGGCTGCCGACGGCGGTGAAAATGGGAGTGCAAAGAAGCAGAAAAGTGGGAAGAAAGACAGCAAGGAGAGCATTGAGCTGGAGGAGTTTGACGCCGGTGATGGGGAGATTGTGAATGAACATGACGTCCCAGCACTAGAAGTTGCAGACGAATCTGAGGAGAGAGGGTTGATGGACAAGAGACCAGCGAAGAAAGGAGGTAACAAGAGAGGCTAGGTGCCTCGAGCCTGCAAAACTTTGAGATATGCAGAAGAGCTCACATCTTGTGGCTTGTACATAATTCAGCATCCCTAATTCGCATCCTCTGCCTCGTCTAGGTCGACACACACTAGTGTCACAATTTTCCTCTTCTGTACAGGCAGAGTTCTCGCACCCTTATTTAATACAGACTGCAACATTGTCAATACATTGGTAGTCTGTATATGGAATACTCCATTTCTCTCCTTTCAAGATGGGTCGACTACGGGGCTGCACTGCGATGCCCTATGATATCATCTTTGCCAGGCGTTGTGAATGGCCTTGGCCGTATAAATCAGTCGGGCTAATAACGAAACTTCTCTTCATAACGGGATACTCTCTGAATTTACACATGCATAAGATCATGCGAGTAGATTGTTAAATCTCAACCATTCCTTCCAGTAACAAGCTATCGTAAAAATATGCTTTAGTTTGATGCAGATTTCCTATGTGGTTTACACTGTTTTTGTTCCATAGACCAGAACGCACTGAATTTAATGACTGTCTTTGGTATTTGACGATTGTAACCATTTGATACGTCCTTTACGTAGAGCAGAATTGCCCGAGAGCACGAAATCCAATTCAGTCGGCAATGAGATAACAAATCGGACGAAATGCAGTTGCTTATAATATGGTAAACACCCGAAGCCAGTGACACCAGTGACTTCCAAACGGACATTGACCATTGTGTAATCTTACACCTACATGAATGTTATGGCAGTGTCATACTGTTCCAAGTCCCATGTCTAAGCTTGTTGTTCAAGTCTTTCGGAGGCTTGCGAGAGGAGACAGCTCATTGCCAATTGGTAAGCAATGCGGAGGTGTCCCTTCAGAATTAGCATTCTTCTAGAATCGTTGACAATGGTGACGAGTTCGAAAGGGCGACTTTTCTAAACCTGAGTCGTTCATTCCAAACACTATTCCCCTCGGGTTAAATTCCATGTGGAAAACTAGTCCACTCCTCTATGGTCATTCGTTTTACTTCTCAATACATGCCAATCCTGTCAGGGCTGAAGTCGATGAACTAGCAGTAAGAGTTGTTCAATCACCAATTCTTTTCAAGTGCTAGGATGTTGTCGATTTTAAAAGTGAACATGCCGACATATGCATATGCCACTTGTGTTTTTACCAGGATGAAACACCATGTGTCATCAGCTACTCCCTACTTCAAGGTGAACCAGTTAGGTATCCCTGTTTGGAGGTTTTTAAGGAGACATGCTTGGGAGTAGGTTTTTTTGTAAATGATTGCAGACTATCATAATTGAACCCTTGACCTGCACAGAATATAGCACGTTCACATACATTTCTGTAACTTTGAAGTACCAGTCATGGGATATAAACTTCTAGGGCCACGCTGATTCAATACTTTTCGTGGAGCCCATGATGAGTTATCTCTTAGTGTTCTCATAATATTTTGGTTGCAGCTATTGCACCTAGGGGACGATCTTTCTGGGAGAAAGTACTCTTTCCCCTGACTTCTCCTTCCCGAAGTTTGTAGGGTGGCAATCATGGACGATTTCCAGATGCCAGTTCGTAGCACTATTATCTCTGTAATCAGATTGACAAGTAAACTACTCTCTTTCAGTGCAAATAATCTGTGTTGCTTGACTAGAGAAGAAAGCAAGCTGCAGAATGTTTTAAATTATTGCTTTAGTTCTTGGCTGAGGGTTCGTAGTCTTTCGTCAGATGACAAGCTGATGACACACAAACTTGCTGGTGTGGGTAGAAATATTCATGAAACATGGGGCGAAGCTCTTTCGATCTGCTTATGTCCCGACCCGCCCCATGAGTGCAAAGAGTTTCCCTGCCCATTTTGTCACAGGCAACGATAGTATAATTGGCAACGGATGGAGTGCTAATTCCCTTTACAAAGCCAAACTAGTGGTCACCAAATTTGATGTTATAAGCTGAGCCTTCACGACATTTAGCTCTAGGAAATGCTTCAAAGGTCGACATTGATCCGTGAACAGTGGTCAAGATTAGATTATCCATATCTGGAAGTACTATTATGAGGCTCATTAGATTCGTATGGTTCCGATTATGAGGCGATAGTGTTAATGTCAAGTATCATTGATTAAACTACATGAACCAGTTACCAGTACAATATTCCACTCAGTGTGTGGACACTCCAAGGCTTCTGCGTTGGTAGTGAGGTAGATGGTATACAAGGAGAACAACATTTGCAGACGGAACAAGCACAGTGCAAACTTTCGGAAGAAGTGACAGCCCAGGCAATTAAGCTTCAGTAGAATTACTCCACCAAGCCTGCGAAGCTCCAGCATTTCTCGTAGCACTTCAGTTCAGGCGGTCTTCCCACAAGGGCATGGGCTAGCACCTGCATGAGCCTCCTGGCTGCCTGCGTACGCGGCAATACAGAGGGGGCTTGATGAAACTCTGGAGCACTTCCTCTCGGTCTGCATGTGCGCAATTAGACGAGTGTACGTGGAACGGCGTTACCAGCATTCAGACGGCATCGAGTCGGTCGGCTCTGGCATTCATGTCTCACTAAGCGAAACCTAGGCTAATTAAAGTGAGCCAGAATTCATGTTGGAATGGCTCAAAGGAACACAGTTTCAGAGTGATGAAAACGGATGCTCGAAACATAATTTGTTACCATTTAGTGTTCTAGTTCAGAGGTAGTATTCATTTTCCAATAGTGGCAACTTACTCCCACAGTTCTCATTGGGATCCGCAGCCCCTCGTTTGTCCATTGCTTTTCCACTTTTGACTAGCTGAGGCTTTTGGTTTGTTAATTCGACGGTTGCCATTCAACCCTGAAGAATAAAACATGTGCAAATGAAAACTCAGATGAAAGAATTGAGTTAACTTCCAATGTTACAAGTAGCATGTTGCTGAATTCCACTGTGATAATTGTATTCACATCTCACATGCATGTTTTAGTTCAGAAGTTATTTTACAAAACTTAATGCAGGCCAGAGCATATCATTTTCAGGGTCCTTTTATAGATACATCAAAACCTATTTATTTACTTATTTATTTATCTACAGGTTGAATGATAATGAGTATTGGCTTGTTCAATTTGCAGTGTGTCCATTGAAAACACGAGAGTCGAATTCAGTGATGTAATTTGATCGATATGAATCTAATTTCAATCACCATGGCAAGCACTATCTGTCGATTGAAGCCTAAGTTAATTAGACGGTGTGGCGCATCCATAATAAACCCATTTACATTCAGTGCTATTGACTTCTTGTTTAGTGACAACTCGACGTCCATATCATCATCTGCTTCGATTGTCAAAAGGCCTGTAAACGGGATGAATTTAAATATGAAGCCGCACATTGTGATAGGGCCCTACCATTCAGGCTTCACAACCACCGTAATATATAGTTGAGTCTATCCGAAGTTGGATGGGCAGAGACTTCTAGTTTTCCCAGCCTGGAGATTCTTCTTATTACTGTGCCTTATGGACTTTGGAGACTCTTGCATGCCAGTTAATACGTTTTGCAGCTCAAGCAGTTCCTTAATCATACACATTTAGAATCATTGAAATCTGTTGCTCAAGCAACATATATAATTATACACATTGACTTTGCTCTTTGTTGACTTTATGTATCTTGTTGCAAATTGCAATTATGTATGATTCATGAACAGAAACTAAGCTCCAAATTTGAGCAAAGCAAACACTCAGGTCTACATTCCTGTTTAGTTGACTTTACCGGCCTCCAGGTTTCAGTGCTCTGTTCAGGCCATTGTAAAGAGTAGGCAGCAGATTCAAGTACTCTTGAATGCAATTATACTAGAGTCGGCCTTATAAATTTTGCGAGGCAAACACAGTACAAGTGTGAATTCATAAAAACAGTTCCTACGCACTGTTGCAGTACGGGCCGACAACATTACTTCCCATGTCGACGCCGTTGAAATCGGCAATTTCGAGTGAATGGTGCGTGAATACTAGATCTTGATTCTCGAAGGCAACTAATGGGGCTATTTTTCACAGTGCAAGGAATCAGGAGAATTATCAAAGGTGTGCATCTAGAGAGCGGTGCTGAGAGTCGGCCTTTACATAATCTTATCGACTAAGGTAGGAAGGCTAAATAATATATATGATCCTTTCGGGTAGGAAGGTTTAGTTTGGAATTGAAGACTTTGGTTGAAATGATAACAGCCGACACTGGAAGATTGTCGGATGTTATATTTTAAGTGAAACCAGGTGATTGAATGGGCTAATTGTCGAATCTGAAATGGAGACCATCGCGGTTCATGCTTCAGGGTTTTAGTGTTTACCGACACAGAGAAATTGAAATTACTGTGTGAAATTGGAGTTGATTACATTTAAATAAAAAAAACAAATGAGAAAAAATCTTGAACTCGAACAAAATCTTTGGCATATTCCATTCCATGCATTTGCAGGAGAATACTGTACACCCTCAGATCCCTTCACTTTCAAGCAATTATGCTGAAGTGGTTAGATCTTGTACTAATCTGGATAAAATGTGAAGACTAAGAAAAATCACCTTACCCTTGGATGCTACTATCGGCTCCAGGAGAAGATTGGCTCTTGCTTTGAGACAATGCTGTAACTACTGCTTGCAACCTTGATATGAGGTCATCCGTGTCAATCCCTGCTTCAAAAATAAAAGGTTTATCAAGCCGTTTTCTCTTGCCAGGCCAGGACGTACCCAAAAAATAATTGTTTCGAGTCAGTTCAAAAAAGGAGTCCTATCACAACTTAGCCGTAAAACAAACAACGCAACGTTTACACTACCGCATCAAAGAACGTCTATTGCAAATAGCTTATCCTTCAAACCAACCATCTCTATACCCGACAACATGTCTAAATACGATGAGAGAGAAGTAGGTGACGCACCTTGGGGAGCACTCACGAATTTTTCCTCGTTAATGACATACAAGTGGTCATTCTCTCGGATAACTCTGATATCGTCAATTTCAGCTGCCTCTTTACTCAACACTTTGGTGGGATGATTATTGAATTTCTCATCTGCAATTCGACCCCAAGAAAACAGTTAAAACTAATTTCAGAATCACCATGACTGTCCCGGTCATTCAACACAAATGTTAGGAATGGTAATACTTACTCGCAACTTTGAGCAGCTCCTCTATATTTTTAGGCAATGCAATAAACTTCCCAACGCCGGTCACATCCTTGTTCCAAGGATGATGCGGATGAATTATAACACGAACGCCGAGCTCCTTATCAGAAGCTCTCAATGGCAAAATCTGATTATTATTTCGACCTTCTCGCTGCCGCAAGCCCCAACCTGAAGAAGGATTTACGCTCAACTGTCGGTTCAGAGATTTCTGTCCCCGCATGGTCATGAGCCGTCCCCGAGCCGACTGTTTCCGCATCAATGAGTGGATTGTCCTCTCACCCACAGCTCCTCTATTTAGAGGACTAGACGGAGGTGATGCTTCATCAATCTGCAGCGTTAAATTTAAACAATATTACAAGTCAGTTATAAGTGCTTCCAGCCAACTCCATGAAGAAGGCAGTCTTGTAAAATCAGTTTGTCGGGCGATGCTAAGGCAGTTGTTCTAATAAATGTTACGATTCTTTGGCAAGTACCTATTTAAGCTCTCATATTTAACAAGTAATGGGTACCAGAACTGACGAACAAAATGACGACCATGCTATTATGAATGCCCCAGTTCTAGATTATGAAATCATTTCTACAATGGTTATCGGGTCTACTGTCAGTCCATGAAGATACATGGAGTGTACAAAAAACACAGGAATTTTTGTTGATCAACGTATATGAAATCATTCCAAGTTCATCACTCAATCATGCTGAATCAGTAAACTGCAACAAATTGGACAGAACTACCTTACCTGGAATTCTACAGTCGAGCTGCCCCTCCTTGCAAGCCGAGTTCTGACTGTCGAATTGGACGTCTCATTAGGCGTGTCACAACTGTACGATTCGTCACGAATAGGTTGGGCTTTCAAAAACTTGATAATCTCTGGATATTTGTCATATCTCTCTGCCAGTTCGCACGGGGAAGGGATACCATCGTCACTGGTTTTAAAGTAAGGGTCCGCCCCTCGGGACACCAGAAACTTCACTATGTCCAGCCGCCCTTCAGTGACAGCGATATGGAGGGCGTTGAGCCCCTCGGAGTCACTAACTCTGTTTATGTCGGCTCCGTATTTTATATAGTCGTCAATGAGGTCTTTGTTGCTGTCCAGCACAGCTTGCCCCAAGTAGACCCCCATGTCTGCATTTTTCAAGGTCGCTCCGTTCTCACACAGCAGCTTCACAGTAGCTGTGTCGCGGGCGATGAGAGCCTCCAGAAGTGGCACTTTCCCATCCACATCTACAAACACGCATGAGATTGAGTTTCTTTCTCTAAGTTCCTTTAAATTCAAACCCATTGGGTAACTCATTCTTTCTTTAGAGAGAAAAAGCGAACATTTCACGCCTTAGCTAAACTAAAACTTTACTCACAAAGAGCGCCCATCATCAAGATGGGAGTTTAAACGTACCACACTTGTTCGGGTCAGCTTCCATTTCCAGAAGCAGCTTGACACACTCCTCGTAACCTTTAGATGAAGCAATGAGCTGGTCGCCACCCCACACCAAAACCAAAACAGGTATGAGGACATGAATCAAATCTGATCCACAGGTTCAAAAATTTGAGATTAGTCATGTAAGATAGTGCTATTAGCAATAAGGCGGCCAACAGTGGAGAGGAGAAGGGCATACAAGTGCCGTCCGGCCGCAATAATCTGTCTTGTCCACATCCACGCCCTTATTCAACAGTTGTTGCAAAAACTCCAAGTTTCCTGTTGCAGCCACTGCACACAAGCTTGGCTCCGAGATCTCGCTGCCTTCGGCGAGGAGAAGCTCAATCTCTGACGACACCTCCTCGAATCGAGGGTCATCAGATTCTCTCAATCGCTGCAAGACAAGACGAAGGAAAGTTTTATCCGTGCATCTAGGGGGCATTACGGCATTTTCTCGCTTGTAGATGACATCCCTTCAACTGGAAGAAAACAAATTTAAAGGGGGGAATATCGGGAATGGTGATGAACCTGCAATAGATTGTCAACAATTCTTTGACCGTCTTCCTTGTATTGTTGCACAATGTTCATGAACGCAATGCGGTCGAGTCGCAAGAGCTGCGACAGTTTCTTACTCCGCGCTGTGAAAGGCTGGGGCATGTAGCAGAGCACGCCAATTTCGCCGATAACATCGGTTGCATGAGCAGTCATTAAGTACTGGCACGAACATCTCAAAGCTTTAGTATGCCATGAAAACCAACTGTAAGGCAAAACCAGAGACTAAAATTTTAATGAAGAACAAGCAAGATTTAGTACATACTTGCTCTGATCCTCCATCCTGCCTGTGGGCTAACACCTCCTGCAATCGATCAGCCATAAATGTTAACGACTGACTTTTGTTTTTGCCGTGTAAGACAACTAACCCCAACTAGAAATACTCTATCCATTTTCCACAAGAGAACTCAGCAATACTATACCAAGTAAGCCATTTGAAAACAAGATCATATCATATGTATCTCCGTCCTCTGGTTGAATGCCCAAGTTCCCTTTTCAAGTAAAAACATCAACATATGGAAATGCATGCAATAATTTCAGTTTTCTCTTGAAGTTCTGTTCACGTAGTCATGACTAGGAGTTGCCCAACTTACAACTGAGCCGTTCACAATTATGTAAAACTCAGAGGGGGCCGAATTGACGAGTATGATATCCTCGCGAGGAGGGAAGAATTCAACCTTCATCTCCGACACCTTCACACAACACGAGAAAATTGCCCAGCATTATGTCAAGGATAATGCCGAAAGCTACACTAAATGTACAGAAAGAACTTTGAATTTCCTTCATCGATCTTCAACCTCATGTTCATCAGCACAAGAAAGTGTTGAAATAGATTGAGCACGGTGGGCGCACCAGCTGAGTGCGAAAATTGAGGGACGTGCCCTTGAAGAGATAAACTTGCAAAATAGTATCAAGAAACAGAGCTTGCGCAACAGAAGAGCGGATGGCCTTTGGGAGGGTTGCTATCGTGCTTTCGTGTTGTAGACTCTCTGTCTTGAACTTGAGCTGCATGTGAGAAATCATTTGCTCCTGAAGCTTGGGTGGTAAGCCGTTCCTTGTGGCGAACTCCACCAATGCTTGGACCGAGTCACGCTGCCTCAAACCCAAGCAAATTAATACTTCATCACCACTTTGAACACTATTTCAAATGCACTAGAATCCAACAAAATGTAAGAAATTTTCCAGACCAAAAAAGATGCGTGAGAGGCTCACATATTCTCGTGTCCGCGCTGTGAGGCGAGTGATGAGATTGGTCATGTTTCCAATAATATACGCTGTCAACGCCAGGTTCAGCAACATGTAGAAGATGTCATAGATCATTTCACCCCGGTTGACTGGGTGAATGTCGCCATAGCCCACAGTCGTCAGAGTGGTGATGGACCAGTACATACTCACCACATAGCGCGTCCACAGCGATTCCTCTCGGAAATCTGGAAGCACGGCTCCTATCCACGTATCGTCTTGTTTGTTTCTCGGGTGTCGTTCAGCTAGTAAGTAGTAAGAGCAGGCCGCACAATGACAAGTAAACAATGTCACCTGCAGTACAGCACAAATTTTAATCAAATCCCAGAAGCTAAACCCATATGGAGCAACTACAACTATTGAGCATACACGTGACCAGCATATGTCGGTAGTTCTAAAACTACAAGCCTTAAACATATTTAAATGCATATTTATCAGACCTTGGTGCAATAGGTGATGAAAGACAGGTTCAAAATATGGCAGAGAAGACGGAGCAGAATGACAAGATCTGTATGATCGACCCAACCCAGGCTCTTCAGCAGAAGACATACCAGGAACAGTTTGACGCAACGAGTCCAGAAGTAACTGAATTTCACATTCTTCTCCACCCTGCACCACAGCTTCAACATGGTAAGTGCACAGAGAGAAGGCTCACATATGTGAATTAGTACCAAACAAGCTCAGGATTTGAAGTAGTAGCACAAGGTTATCATGAAGTAATTGAAATAAGTAAACAACTCGTTCTCCTCAAGTAAAACAGCTTGTTTATAAATCTATGCAAAAGATACAAGTAGGGCTTCTGCAAATAATCATTTCCGTGGTATACCTCGCAAAAACAGCACTAACACGGCGTAGTCGCCAGAGTCGCAACAAGTTGACGAAACTGGAAGCAAATCCCGTCTGGTACCTCCCGGTGAAAATAGCAACAACCGCAGCCAACGGCACAGTTGAGACAACATCCAAAACAAACCATGATCTCAGATACCTGAAAATGCCAATAAAAAGCACGCATGTTCAGTTAATATTCAGTTAATAAGAGAAGAGAGTGCCCCCTTTTCACCAAGTCATGCAGACTAGGTAAAGAACTCGAAACGACGGTCACATGTGAACAAGAGCGTGCTTTCCCACTATATTACCTGATGCCAATCTTCTTCAAGTTGCTTTCCAGCAAGAATGTTGTAGAATCAAGATAAGCTACAAAGAAGGTCAGTACAATGTCGATGAGAAACATGAAGTTGACGACATTGTCGATTACTAACAGGGCACCTCGAGGGTGTTGTATAAACCCAAACTCGAACGGCGACACCCACGCCGAGTAGAACACCAACACCACCAACCAATACTGCCAATACCTGTCCACACAACAGGAATGTTTCAAAACTCAACCACTAAACCCATCACACTTAGCCATAAACCCTAATAGTTCCCGACTTGGAATTCTTCAAAGAATTCTCACTACCGCGCCATGTTTCCGAAGCTCTACAACCTTACATGCAAAATTCAAACCTGCCACTACAAACCTACGCCAAATACCGTCTTCCTGAGCAAGAACGAAGGTCACAAAGTACCTGTATCGCTTGTTGTATGGATCGATCACGTATTTATCCTTGAAGACGTTTTTCTGGCTCTGGTTGGATCCAAGAGCAGGCAACATCCCACTGCTGTACGCATGGCTGAAGATGCTGGGAGTGGACGCCTTCCGCAGATGGCTCTTCTTCACCACACCCACTGCCCCAAGAACTCTATCCACCGCCCTCCTCATCATGCTCCCACTTCAGGCCCCAAATCCTCCACTCCACTCCGGGCACTTCACAACGGGCACTTCACTGTAAGCCATAAATTCACGACACCATCCCAAAAAGCCATCCCTCCAAGCAAGCTCCCCAACCCACCCACCCACCCACCACTCTGCCCTAAATTCCGACCTCCAAGGTGGAATTCAACACCAAGAAGAGAGCTCTCACAAGCTTCCTGCGCTCCAAGGCTCCAACACGAGATGCTGCACCTGCCCCAGCCATGCTTGCTGCGGAATTCTCCATAAAACCTCAACCCTGGAACCCATGCTGCTCCACCATCGCCTGCCCACTTAGAACATGTCAACTGCAGATGAGAGAGAGGCCCTGAATTCATTCCAATCCATTCCAACCCAATTCTCTCCCAACCAACCACCAACAAACCAACAAACAAACAAAAACAATAATATGTGAATGGTGAAGACTCAGAAGCAACTACCTATCTATCTATCTGTGTATGTAAGTATGATGGGAGGTGAATCCTTTGAGAGAATGGGCAGAAGGTATCCCCACATAAGTTATGCCCATATGGCCATGTTGGCTGGTGAGCATGGAGATTAGGCAAATGAGGTGCAGCCATGTGCACCCCAATTCATGGTGAAAAGATGGATTCCAGTGGAACAAGTCCGGCACATTACCAGAGACAAGACAAAGACACACACACACACATTCACCCACCCACCCCCTGTTGTCTTTCTCTCTCTCTCTCAGTCTCGCACCTGCACAGGCAGCTCCATCACCAACTTAGCAACCAACAACAACACCAACACTGCACCGTCACTGCACCCAAATCCAGCGTCATCACATCCACTGCATTGCATTGCAAAGTTGCATTTTGTTGTTTCCCTACCAAATATAGCACCATGTACAGCTGGTTAGCTCATACTCATTTCTGTAATTACATAAAAAATATTGGAAAAAGCAACCAAATTGGGAAATTTTGAACAAAATATTATCATATGCTACTTTTAGTGATCTCTGGCTATTCTGAATTTTCTTACGAGGCTATTTTTATAGTTTTTAGAACACAATTATTTGACGTTTTTTATTTTTTTTGGGAGAATTGACTCTTGTTGTTTAGGAAATAGGAATCATTCATTCTATGGTGGACGAGCGAGCTATGGTGCTATGGTAGAGTTATATGGAAACTTACCTACTACATTTTTTACGAATGGGGAATGAATGAATGTGTTGCTGTCACAGTGTGGCAATGTGAGAGTGACACGGAAACTTGGAAAAACTTCACTCGCATCCGTGCGGACATACGCTGATGTAAGTTGGCATGTTGGGCGAAGGATCATAGATCATGGATGGTGCATCGACTGCAATTTAGAGATGCATGTGATTGTCTATTTTTTACTCCATTTGATACATACGGTCCACGCATGTAGGTTGGCGTGCACTTCTCTCTTTACGTGCCACATTGCATTATTCTCTTCAACCTTTTCCACCCCTCAACACCTACCTTAGACTTTGGTTGAGCAACTCAGTAATAGAAGGTGGGCCTAGACATCTCTATCATCCATCTTTGATAGCCAAGATATTATTTGATGAAAGAACAAATGAATTTTGAACTTTTTAGAGCCACTAAAAAAAATAAAAATAGTGTTATAGTGCAATACCTTAACTTTTAATGCATACTATATCTTTGTCATTTTGAAAATAATTTTTTATCATTGATTTTATGTATCATATTTAATTTATTTAATCACTTTATAGAACTTTGTACCAAATAAAGCAAAGGATGTAAGAGTTTATTTGAATTACATAATATAACAAATGTTTAAATGGCCTCAAAGTAAATCAACTAAAATACATTATTTTAATTTTTTTATTCTTGAAATTTGTATAACAAGATGAAACTTCTATTGTAGTCATTTAAAACTCCTAAAATATGTTTGTTTATATGCCATTCATTAAAAGAAGCACTGAATAAGTTTTAATTGAATTTTGTATTTAAATAGGCACTCAATGTTTTGTTGACTTTCAAAAATCAAGATTCTATAATATGAATTTATCATCAAATATTATACTTTTCAAAAGAAAATTGTTCCAAATCAAAGTTTAATACTTCTAGAGTTTTAAAAGATTCTATGTCCCAAAATTTCTCCAATTAATTCATTTAAAATTAACATTGAAAGTCAACACATTTGGAAAACCATTGCGGGGAGCTAGGTATGCATTACTAAATGATGAGCATTTTTGAAATCTTGAAATTAAGGAATGTTTAATATTTATTTTAAAATTCAAATGCCAAATATATAATTTTAAAACAAATATTTTAGTTAGAATAGATGTCTTCAAAAGTCAAGGTAAAACTTGTCTTTAAACTCAAAGTTCTTAAAGAATATGTTCAAAATAAGAAGCCAATTTTAATTTTTCCAATAAAAAATGATAAATTAAAAAATACTAAAATATTGAACATTATGTTCCTCTACGTGTTTTAATGTGAAAATATTCAAAAAACATTTGTGAATGTATTAAAACATGATCTCACAACTACTCCAATATACACAAAACTCAATGTTGGAGCACATTAGCAAGAAATTCAATGGCCATTAGGATCCATCATGTCTAAATTCCTTTTCAATACCTTTTCAATATCATAATTAAATAGAGGATCTATTTTTCATATGGCAAATAAGCTTATATTGAAAAATTCAATTACATTAAGAAGTCTATAGCTACGACTATTAATTGATGTACGGCTAAATCTCAACAACACCAACAAAACTTATGCATGAGTATATACTTAGTCTATAGGTTTTAATCATAGCGTTTTGCATCCCTATCGGACAAATATGCAGACGCGTGAGACCAGAGTTGTAAATCTTGAAAGTAAAGTTATTAATCTCAAAAAGAATATTGAACAGCGTTTTAACAACGTAGATTAGAGGTTCAACGTTTTCGAAGCGGCAATGGACCTTCGCTTTAAAGCATTGGAGATGTAAGTGAGCTCCATTCTGTCAAAAATGAAATAGTGTAAAAAACCCTTATGTTAGACCATGTGTACAATTTTCTTTGTAAATATATAAAGGATGCGTGTTTCGCTGGACTTGGAGCCGTGATGGAGGCTAATGATACAAATGTTAAAAATCTTGAAAAGAACATGGACTAGCGTTTTAAAACTATTGAGAGTCATCTTAGTGCCATGGACAAGCGTTTTAAAACTGTCAAGAGTCATCTTAATGCCGCAGACCAGTGTTTTAATGTTGTTGATAGTAGGGCCACACCAAGGCGTGCCAACACCCTAGCGAAGACAAAAACAACAAATACCAGCCCTCCAAAGTCGGGCTGGAGCTGGAGCTCTTGGAGCCGCCGGAAGCAAGGGATGGGCGTGCATCCAGCGGCTCTAGCATCTCCAGCTCCAACCCGACTTTGGAGGGCTACTGTTTGTTGTTTTTGTCTTTGCTGGGTACTAGCCCGCCTTGGTGTGGCCTGGTATGAGAGTCATCTTAGTGCCATATTGGCGAACATGAAATAATGCAGATATCATATTCACATAGGAAAAATGGAGACCATGTGAGGGTATCAGCCATTATGGATTCTTTAGCAATATATCGGCTTTGTGAGACAGATCTTACTAGCATTATGTAATGTAATTCTATGAAAGTAAAATAAAATATGAGATATTTATCCAAAGTCTATATATTTGTTTTCTCCATATCATGAAGTTATTTTTGCAGCAATAAAGTAATTTTAACTTTCAAGTAATTTAAATTTTAATAGAATTACAAAATTTGAAGATTTTTATTTTATTTGATATTTAATATTTTATTTTTGAAGTGAAACGTTTTATAATTAAGGGAAAAAATTGAATGTATGTTAATATGTACATTTCATAAAGATATGCAAAAAACTATTGATAATTCTCACAATGAATCAAAGTTTTTAAGATTTATACCAGGTTAAATTAAAAAATAAAATATTAATGAAATATTTTGTTTTCAAAGAAATCTTAATCCTCAGGGTTTTTAAAAGGATCATGAATATATTTTATGAAGATATACACAAATATATAAATCGCAAATTATATCAAAAAATAAATAAAAATTAAAAATTATTTCAAGGGTTTAAAATTTTTATTAAAAACCCTTCAATTTTTCAAAAAAGTTGCATGTTTCCAAAAATTGACATTTGATACATTCATGAGAGGGCATGTCTTTTTGTTTAATATATATCAGAACAAAGACTCTTAAAGATGAAAATTTAAACTATACTATCAAGGTTGGTTGGTCTGTAAGACCGTGCCAATTTTGGATTTTATGTAGAGTTGACTTAGCTAATAATTGATTGAAGGGGACTGCCTATTCTGTTCTATTTTTTGTTGAAAGATTAGAGTCCTTCTCCTGAACGAGACCACCATGCTGGAGCAGGGAATCGAACTCTCGCCCAAACCCAAACACAAAGACACAGCCCCCATCATCCAATCGAGCGTCGACGCCACGACCAGACCACGTGGCACGGCCGCTTACGTGTCAAGGCATCGGGGAGGGGGGCGAGTTGGGCAGGAGCCAAGTGGCACCCCAAGCTGGCGCAGCATGGGAAGTGGAAGTAAGAAAGAATCCACAGTCTACGTTGTCCAAACATCCTCCACTGTGCACTGTGCAGTTAGTTGTTTTGCAAACAAACGAAGGCACTCCCTCTTTCTCTGTCTCTCTCTCATAGCTGCATTGTTTGAAACAGGCTCACAGCTTAGTTGAGTGGATCGGAGGAATCATCCGATCTGTGGAGCTCACTCACTGTGGCTGAGGCAGTGTGTCTTCCATTGGTAAATGCTCATTGAGATTGCCACACGCGTGGGGGAGGTTGTAACAGGTACCATATCTACATGTACCATCACTGCATGCATATATGCAACATGGTTTTTGATTAATTGCATGGGCACATAATTTGTGTTCGCTCGCATGCATGCCCCAACTTATGGATTCATGTGTGGAAGTGGAGGCTTTTGAGGATGGTTGATGATTCTGGTCTTTATGGAAAAATTTGCATGCTTTGGAGGATTCTGGTTAGGTGTGGTTGTTCGTGGTTATGGCAGATGAATATGGTTGTTGTGGTTGTTGGTGATGATGCTGTTTTTTGGAAAAAAAATGAATTGGTTAGAATGTTGGAGTCAGGGAGGGGTGAGGTTTTGGCAAACTTGAAGGAAATTGAGTGTTGTGGTGTTGAGGAATCCTGCTTATTGTTGCAGGTGTAGATGGAAATGGAGGAGTCTGCTAGAAAATCGACGTGGGATGTGAATGCGAAGGAGACGAATTCTGCGCCACCTTTTGAGATTGCCATAGTGATTGACTCTAGAGAAGTGGAAAACAAACGAAATGTAAGCGGTGATTCTGTCCTTTGCAAGTCTCTGTTTAATGCTACGGAGGTGATTAAAGTTGATCGCCCTGACGAATTGGTGAATCGTGGCTTGGTTGCAGGAATTGGGAGGGGATCCCATTAGGCATCTGTCCACAGCGTTATCGAATGCTGGCTTAGTCGTTGAGACCGACGATGGCGCGAACCACTTGGTTTATGTCAAGATCGCAGCTCCACTTGAGGTTATTGGCCGAGCAGCGGAGAAGCTGAGGCTCAGGAAGCCCACGAATGTAGGTATGGGATTGGCTGATTCTCTAAACCATCTTAGTGCTGATTTGCGAATATAAGGTAGGGAACCATGACTTCCCACTTGGAGGAATTTGACATAGAGGGGTGGAATGAACCTCAGCTGGTGTACCTGAGTTCCCTAGTTCAACAGGTTCAGACTCGGAAAGTAGACAATTTCCTGAGATTCTACAGGTGTTTCACAAAATGGACTACGCATGCTCTTGAAGGTTACAGGACATGGCCCGGGGAGTTTGTTACAGACTTCAAAAAGCAACCATAGACATGTTTCTGTTTATGTTCAGTTCTCTTGGAATAGAGAGGTTACACATGTGAGAAATTGAGAATTGGGATAATGGTGGGATAAGGATCTTTGCCACCATGAAATGATGAGAGATGTGCTTAGGTTGTATAGTACTCATGGAGGGAGGAATGAATGGCAGGGCTTGATGTGGTGTTCGATTGGGAGCGTCGGGATGCTTTTAGCCGACAGCCATTGGGGGATGCTCTGTTCAGCTGGACGGAACGCTACCAGTGTCTCATAGCCATCGTCAACACCGTGACCGGCACTGGCAACACCTCAGAACCCCTTGTGAAGAAATTGCAAGATGCTGGGGTTATCAAAGAAGTCATGCCTTTGCATCGTAAGCCTCTTTGCCGTACCCTTTTGCCTTTCTCCGTGGTTGTTTGGGCTGTGATGTAATGTCATCACTCATTCGATGGTTGTTGATTTTGATTTGCAGAGGAGCAGCAACGAAAGTGGCTGGTGGAACATTGGGCCATGAGGTGGATGGACTTCACTAGTCAGCCCCTCGATGCTATATATGCATACTTCGGTGCGAAGGTGAATTTCAGAATTCTATAAGTTGTATGCTGTTGAATTAATTTTTTTCTCTGGACCTATGGTTTGGATGGGTTTGGCTTACTTGATGTGATGTCGTTCTTGCAGGTGGCTATCTATTTCGCCTTCTTGGGCATGTATACACAGTGGCTCATTTTCCCGGCCGTTTTGGGAATCATACTGAACTTGACAGATCAGGGGTTAGTCGCTGAACTTCCAAATAATAATTGGATTTAAGCACAAGTAATCCTTTTTTTGTTTCAAACAAATGCGAAAGAAGTATCAACTAGGATATTGCAGATTAAGAAAGAAGTGGGAATATTGAACTGTTGCAGATTTCGCGGCGTCTTAAATAAAGACAGTGAGGCCTTCCTAATGCTGTAAGATAGAATCCAGAAACAGGAACTATTTGATAATGTAAGGCTTTGGAGTCTTGTAGAATACTCTTAGCCTAACGTATATAATCAAACAACATAACAAGACACAACTTTATGAAACATTGCAAATTTCAGAAAGAACCATATAGTAACTGTGTCACAGTGCTTGAAATATTCTCTCAAATGACATTCTGTCTTGCCGCCTTGTCTTGGACAGAGCATTGGAGCCAGCGGTGCCTCCAGTTTACGCCATGATTGTCGTCGTCTGGGCAGTTGTGTTCCTCCAGTTTTGGCGTCGGAGGAATGCAAGCCTCCAGAACAAGTAAGCATATTGCTCACTATTTTTCTCTACTTGTGATCGACCGAGATGCAGTTACAATCTATGTCCACAATTTCAAACACCATATCACAGTAAATATTGTCTATTAGAGCAGCTTAGTATGCTAAATGGCACCAACAAAAAATCACAATGCATCCCAGGATCTAAAGTTGAAAGTCCTCAGAATCTGTGCTAGAGTTTGTGGAAATTGCCAACACGATGAAAGATCATGTCATACATACTTTACAAATTGATGTTGGGAAAGTCAATCATTGTTAACTTTGGCTTACCCCGGGATTGTAAACCATGCTGCAGCTGGGGGATGAGTTACGAGAGTGAGGAGCTTCAGACAATCAAAGCCCTCACGAAGGAGCAGCAAGGGGCGCTCCTCAGAGGAGCTGCGGATCAAGAGGAGGTGTATGGCGCCAACGTCTCCGATTATGAGGCCAAGGTCCTGGGCAGAGAGGAATGGCTGACTCGCATCCGCACATTGAAGAACAACATGATTGCTGTCACTTGCATTTTGTGTGTCCAGTTGCCGTTTGAGCTTCTATATGCTCACCTCAACAAATTCGCTCCCAACGACCTCATCAAGTACATCCTTACCGCAGTTTACATCCTATCAATCCAGTACCTTACCAAGGTCGGAGGCCAAGTCGCCATAGCGCTGACGAAATCGCAGCAGCTGGTGAACAAGGAGGCCGCAGCAAACAGCATGATTTACAAGGTGTTTGGAGTTTATTTCTTGCAATCGTATATCGGCCTCTTCTATCAAGCCATCCTGCACAAAGATTTCAGCACCCTCCGTTCCATGTTGGCACAGCGCCTCATCGTCTCTCAGGTATGGCACGGACAACAGTGATATGTATATGATCATTTAATAAAACATTTTTTATTCTAATGCTTTGGTGACTATGGTTACATGTGAGCAATCATGTTTTCTTTGGCTGCGAATGCAGTTGATGAGCAACGTCGTGGAGAATCTGGTGCCTTATGCGACATACCGGTGGGCGGAGTACAAGGCCAGGAAGGCAGAGGATCAAATTAAGAGAGAAACGGGAGAGAATGCACCTGACAGCCATGTGTCCCGCATGGACAAGGAGTTCTTGACACCGAAATACGAAGCCAGTATTGGAAGCGACTTCGAAGACGGCCTGTTCGATGGTGCGTAACCATCTTTATTCTCATTTTCTAATCCCAAGCAATCAGCACATGTTGTTCTTCTTCTGAAGTTGTTCGTATGATGTGTCAGATTCAAATATGAAAATGAGATCGCAATCTGTGTGTTGGACTGCAGATTTCTTGGAGCTTGCCGTGCAGTTTGGAATGGTGACCATGTTTGCGAGCGCTTACCCGCTTGTTGCCTCCTTTGCCCTTCTCGTAAGCACCCTTTCTCTTTTCTGCAATGCACTGATCAAGCTAAACGAGTCAGTGTTTGGATAACACTCCCTTAGGCTGCACATCGTCGTTTTCCCATGTCGCAAAACGCTCCGAAATAGTGACCAAAGCACTCAAAATGTCTCTATGTTGTGCCACGCAGAACAACCTCGTGGAGATCCGGTCAGACGCACTGAAGCTCCTGGTGACGATGCGGCGGCCGGCTCCGAGACAAGCAGCCTCCATCGGTGCCTGGCTATCCATCTTCCAAGTATGTCTTAAGAACTCTCTCTCACTTCCATAGTCCGTTTCATGACGTACATTGTCAAGATGATCTTAAAACCTCCAAAAACAGAAAACCTAAACATGCAAGTTTGCGGTGACAGAACCTCGGAGTGGTAGCCATCGTCACCAACTGCGCATTGCTGGTATGCTTATACGACGACGCAGGACGGTGGAAGATCGAGCCAGGCCTGGCCGCCATCCTCCTGCTAGAGCACTTGCTTCTCCTCGCCAAGTTCGGATTCTCGTGGTTCGTCGCCGAGGTGAGCTCCTCATAACACAGCTAAACCAGCTCAGTCGAAGAATGCTTCTCTTCTCTTCATAGAGTCCAGGCACCTAAATCATCTTCCTTGAAGAGCTTAATTTCGTTCTGAGTACACCCATTCGCATGTTGTCTGTCTGTCTGTGTGTGCAGGAGCCTGCATGGCTGAAAGCTCGCCGCATCAAGAAGGCGTACATCCAAGACCATGTTTCCCACCGGCTGCTTGGGATCCTGGAGGAGAGCTCCCAAGAGGAAATTTTGCAAGCTGTGCAAAATCCTGCTCTTGCCTGAGTAGCTTCGATCATCGCTTCATGATCTGCACGACGGTGACCAGCAATGCAGAGTCCGTTTTGTACGTGCTGAAATATAATTTGTCATTAGTTAAGATATTGTTCCGCAATCTTCCGTTGTGTAGGAAGTTGTGGGCATTTAGGACGGCTGTTCAGTAACACAAATATAGGAGGAGGTTGTAAACATTAGTTGCTTTATTAGCTCAAGATTTGCATGTGTAATTTCTTAGCCGTGTAAAGGGAAGTGATTTATTGCGAGCACCTTGTTTTTCTGAATTCTTAGTTACGTTGTGAAATGTTGGATATGAGTCTACATTCAATTCTTTTTGTCACGTGTTTGATATTTAACAGTTTTCTTTGAAGCTTAGTTTCTCAACATACTATACGACTATTGACAGGTGAAATATTAAGTATCACAAATGAGTTGGTTGAAGATGATGAATGATGATTCAGCTTTAATATATGATTGTTCAAGTAATCATATCCAAATGTGGATTTCACTTCTAATTCTGTGGAATAAGTAACCACTGGATCAGCTAAACAAATTCGAAAATTTGATTTCAGCCACAGCATATTAGGAACCTTGCTGGTTGATCTGGATTAAAACATTATCAGCTAGAACCCCTGTGATATTATTTTTAGTATTTGGTGCCATGATAGAAATTGATAATATATTCTTCTCATTATGATGACACAAGAAACAGAATGCATGGCAAAAGCAACCTCTCCTCAGAATCTTTACAATTTTGATTCTACTCAGTTGGCTGTTTGTAAAGGGAATTGATAGTGATCACCTTGGGGTCTGTATCCACAAATGTATTGCTACAAAAGAAGTAAACTACAGCCTTGATTTAAAATATGAAATTATCCACAAAAATAAGATACTAGAAATGAACTATCAAACTTGTTTTTGTCAATATCTGAATTTTATTTATGATATTCATTAGTAATTGTATTTTGATTAGAATTGAAGCTCACCATTTCATACCAAATTACTATATAATAATATATTTTAGAATGAAACTTTTTTTTTTAGCTGTTAAAATCATACCTTCATTTATGCATAAGTACTTTTTTATTTGATGGCCACTTGCTTTATTTTAGTAGGTCACTTCTAACACATACACCTTAAAGTAATCAAATATAGAAAACCTATCAATAGAGTTCTTTGGCAATTAACCATCATTAGACTCATATCCAATTTTACTCGTCAAAGTAATATTATCTATTATAAAATAACCCACCGTTGGCATTTAAGTATTACGAATTCTTGAGAGAATGTTAGTGAGTGGTGTAAGGTTCTATTGTTAATGGAAATTACTACTACATAAATTTGAACATGAAGAATTTTCTTAATTGAAATGGGTTTCAAAGTTCTTTCAGCTTAGAAAATCTGAATAAATTTCAAAGTTAGGAAACAAATCATACCAAAGTTTGTTTATTCCATGAAAACTAACTTCCAATTCATGAAAATCATTACCCTATAAATGGCTGGTCCAGTGTAGGTAGCTGGATTTATTGTAATAAGGTAGTTTGGTTCAGAATAAACTCATGTAAGAATAACTCCTATATTCTTAAACTCATGGCCGCTTCAGCGCTAGTTCTAGGACGTTATGTTGTTTCTTGCATGTTTTATGCAGACTTTTTACGATATAAAATTACTCAGAAGGACTCGGAGAAAGAACCGTCAGTATAAATACCATCCCCTCCGTGATGAACCCGGAATCTGAACGGCACATGAACAGGAACTCACCCTGTGCAGGTTGTTACCTGTAAACCCACGACCCCAACTCATAAAGTGAGTGAAAGGATGCAGTGGTTACAGTGTACACCGTTAGCCTAGTACACTATCAGTTGGACACTTCCACGCTATTTAGTTAATCGATCAGCAATAATGAAGTGATCATTGACTAGTGAGTAAATCCGAAACCAGGTGAAACAGTGTCCACAACATCAAGTGTTTGGAAAAGTATGAATGGTAGAAAGAAAGAATGGCTTGCATGTTGCAAGTAAAAAATTATTACACTTGGGATATCGTTTTCAGTCAATATTTACTAGTGACTAGTGAATGATTGGTAGATAAATCGTATGCGAAGCGAAGAATAGTATGCTAATATGCTAAGCGGTGTACAGCTCACTTAAAAGCTTCATGTTAGATAATTCATATCTTAGAATTCCGTATTCTAGCGGGTTCCAGTTCACAATCAAGTTTACTAGGCAGACAAAAGTGGTTTGGGTTTGGTATAGATCGTGAAACCACGGCCTGAGAGCGCGAGGTCCCAAGGACCATCAGCTGGAGTCCATTCGGTGCTTCCTAATCGCACGCACAGCTTATTATCAATGAGTGCTGAGTAACCATCTTTATCTGCTTCCAGTATCGTTACGTGGGATCGGCTATGGATCTCTTGTGTCTTCCGAATCTTGATCTGCGCGGTAGGGAAATAAGCTTAGTGCTCGTATGATTGCCGCGAAATCGAACAACAGGACATGTGGTTACAGTTAGGGTTGACAACCTTTACCTACAAAACAAGATATGGAAACAACAGACGTGTTGAGGAATCAGATGCGATGCTATAATCCAAGGTGCAATTTCAACCAGTTTCAGAGGAATTCTCACCAAATCTAGAATAGACTGCTTCAGACCGCTGCTCCACTCATATAAATGGTCATAAAAGACAGATGGTAGGCCTGGATGAGTAAGGATGTAAGCGTAACCCTGCGACAGGCCACCAAAAAGGACGAGGTCATTTCCATCGAAACCTTCCATACCTCGGAACCAGGAATACTTTTAGGATGAGAAATGCGATAACAAAGTATAATCTAAGAAACAATACCAACACACACAAAATTGCTAACATTGACCTTCAGCAGATGCATGTGAAAAGTACCTGCGCAACACATTTACGTGGGAATGGCCAATGTGCCTGTAGATGCAATGGGGAGTGGCAGTCAATGATTCAAGTCTCCAGACGTCGCAGACTTGCGCACATTGAGAATAAGACTACTAGGTAAACCAATCCAACTCTATCACTTGGACAAAGCCATTCTAATTCCACCAATTTCAAAAGACGAGAATGATCCATAAGATTACTAGGAAATAAAGCTGCCTCTCTTAAAGGAGGTTTATGCTTCAAACCTGAGTAGACCCGGTATCATGATTATCTATGAAGGTAACAGCCCTCGAAGGCCATACACCCAACAGCCCGGATGGGCGCCCCTGCACATCGCGAAGTCGGTACCACTCCTTCTTGGCACATGCTTCCTGCAATCGAATGGGATGTCAGCGCCCATAAAATAGGTCAAATGCAAGTAGTTAACATAACCTGTCAAAAACTATTTGTAAAAATTTGTTTTACTTTATGATATAGTAAATCCATGATGGCCTATCCACATTCCTTCTAAAACTGATATGGCAGATCTTACCTGCAAGATAGCCTTCGTGGTAAAATCAAACGCGCAAGATAAGCCACCAGTGCCATCAATCCAATCAATAGTTCGCTGCCTGTGAGCATCTGCGTAAATTGACTATGTTAGTATTTCTCTGTTTCAATCGCTGCAATCAGTGCCACCAGAATTTTACAATGTAGCATAAATAAGGATATAAAAGCCAGAGAAGCACATTTAGCAAAAGCGCAAACCTTGGTCATAATCAAGAATGTACTTGGGCCCGGTATATTTGCAAGTGTCCCAGTACTCGCCAACGGCCAATCTAGGTTTCGAAGCTTCGATGTAGGCTTTCACAAATCTGGGACTATACCTGCGTACAGTTCTCACATACACCTATTCTTTCAGGTAACACCATTATAAGGTACTCGCTGTTGTCCCGTTGTACCTATGCTCCAGAAAGAACAGATTTGAAATCCAAGGACGGGCAAAGCTTACTAAATACCTTACCTGAAGAGAAGAAAAGAAAAGCACCATATGTTCCTAAACATCAAATCCAGTGGTTGACCAATTAGCACTGAAGTATATCGTACACCACTGGAGATGATCAACTCACCCCTTGGCAAAGTCGAACCGAAAGCATTCGAAGCCTACGTCCTTGAGCAGCCATTGCAGCCAATGCTTCAGGTCATTTGAAACAACCTCGTTGGAGTGGTCTAAGTTGGGTATGCCCTTGAAGACTTCTATGCCTGTGCTTGGCTTTCCCTGCCAACAGAAAAGGTTCAGCAGGATCAGACATAGCATTTTCTCCAAGTTTAAGTTTTCCTTGATACATGAGATTTTTAACGAGAAGTGGGAGTAATAGCGCACAAGTGAAAACCCCACTTGACCATGATATTCAGAGGTAATTTTACCAGCCCTCCAGAATCTGATGTCACAGCATATTCATCCCAAGGCATGCTCCAACCATCATAACGGTTGTACAAATCTCCGACTCCCCGTGTGCTGCCTACTCGATGGTTGATCACTATATCTGCCATCGGTTTCAAGCCGTTTTTCTTCATGTCTCGCAATAAACTCTTCAATTCAGCTTCACTACCATACGCCGAGTTCAAATTGTATAGATCCTTTGGAAGGTATCCTGAACATCAACGGGCGACGACATTTATTAAGGCTTCTTTAAGTATAATTTTTACAAATTTGTTTTACAAACTTGTTGAACTTCATGGACTTTTAAAGATGACATATTGCCACTTCATAGAATAAAGCACAAGATTTGTGAAATCTATTACAAGATCAGCTAAAAATCCTGATGTAAACTTAAGGGCCCACCAAAAGCCTGGAAATCTGACCTTGCGGGGCCAACGAATCACAAATAGGGGGTAGCCACATAGAGGTGAACCCCCAAGAAGCAAGCTCTGGCACCTTCTCTTTGAGTGTGACCCACCACCGTTGCTTATGGGACTCCCAGTTAAAGCCCTGAGACAAGAGGAGCAATTTTCTGAGTACAGCAGTTTTGGGTGGTCCGTTTTCATCCTCCTGTTCTCCCACCTCATCCTCCTAGAACGAGCTTAAATATCCAAAGGACTACATCATTCTGTCGGAATGATATACCTGAACGAAAATTTCTTTGCCTTTGCGGACGAGATCCTCTCCTGCCACCAGGAGTGTACACGACATAAGTTAGTTCTAGAATAAAATAATTGGCCATCTTCGGAATTCCACATTAAACTGTGACATGGTCAAGTCTAACCGCCTTGTGTAGCAGCGCCAAAAATTAAATCCTGACATAGTCAACTCGAGCTGCCTTATGGAACAAGGCGCAACTGAAGTCAAAATATTTCAAGCCTGCTACAGCTAAGTTATAAGTCTTACCACTATCGTCGAATTGTGAGTCCTCCACCTCTTCTACCTGCATACCATAATCGTTAGTTAGGTCGTTTTGCGCAAAAGCAATTATCCATACACTCAATATACGTGAAAGCTAAGATGAGTCTGAACAGGACATACTCTTGTCTCAATACTCTGAGTCTGTTCGGAGTGCGCTTCTTCCTTGGTCGACTCTGAATCTTCCTTCGTTAAATCTTCCTGTAACACTCAAATAAACTCTCAGAGACTCCACTCGCTTGCAATAATTCAACCCTGAACATGCCAATATCCCTCAAAAACGAATCGGCTCTTTCATATCGGCGAACTTGTTCTGAGCGATGCCGAGGGCATCAAGATCTTGACCAAATCTTACTCTCACCTTCAGCTCCTCCGGAGATTCCTGTGATGGCGTGAGGTTCTCTGAGCTATCATCCTGTAGATGTGAATCTTTGCCTTTACTTTCTCCAGCTCCATCCACCTGTGCAAACGTCCATATAATGATTTCTCATTTCCACATTGTACTAGAGATATTGTCTTTATCCAGGAGATATTGTCTTTCTCCAGTTCCTCGCATGTAAGAAGGGCAAATTTACGTCTTCTCATTCTTGAATTTTAGGTTCGCCTCTAACCAAGCAACCCTGTCTCGATAATTCACTAGTCCACCGTGTTAAACTTCAGCAATTAGTGGTGAATAAAATTTTTAAAACTAAGGTACGAATATAATTCTTCACGACGTAAGCTTTGATAAGAGCAACAAAGGGCTTACCAGTTCCTCCCCATCAAATGTTGTCTCTCCGACTGATAGACAACCACTTAAGCGGGGCCATTTCACTGCGCATTCACTACCTCCGAGTAGTGACTCCAAGGATCTTTTCAGACAGGATTCACTCTTGAATCCTGCACATACATGCGAACGTTAGAATGCGGGGTCGGAATATGAACAAATTAGACATTAAGAATTTTGTTAAGGGACTAGAATGATTTGGAGAATTTTTAGGCCCTTGCGATGAAGTAAGCATAAAGTACGCCTTCATCCGTGAGGAAACATAGCAAAACTGCTGATTCAAGTACCTGAGGTTGGGGTTGCCTCCATGTCCTGGGGCTTCAGAGCCTCAGTGAGCAGCAGGAACATTGTCAAATCCTTGCACAGCCTGTTTTCTCTGTTACAAAATAATAAGAATGAGAGTAGACGCAAATATTACAATTGCGCCAGATCTATACTAAATTGATACCACATTAGCCATGCACGGCTGCAATCTGTATATCTAGCAATAAGCAATCGCAATAACCTTGAGAAATGAAACAAGGCCTTTGTCGTAACCATCAAGCGACGAAATGCTCTGAAAATAAAATTCACTGCATCGTAACTTGAACAACGGTGTCGGGCATACATCATGCATAAAAAAGGAATAAATCGGTCCATTCAATGACGCTACAGTGTTCTTAATTTAAAAACGGCGGCTATTTATACGCCACTCACGTCGCTTACTAGACGGCGGTCCTCAACCAAATTCACTAGGAAATCCAATTACAAGGAATTTTAAATACCACAACTGCAAGTTCATGATCAATTCATACACTGTAGTTCTATATATTTGATTCAAAAACCTCTGTAGGATTAAAAATTAGCTCTGTCATAAAGACAGGACGTACTTGAAAAACAAAGCACTGTGAAGACGACTGCAGCGAGCTCCTTGGCACACATCGCCAGACGCCGCCATCGCAAGCCAGCCGAGAACAACGTCCCAAAGGCTGTCAGAAATTTAATTCAAAAATCCTTCGTAACCGCATTCTCCAAAGTCGCTGCCTAAAGTAAGAAGACAAAAAAAACAGCAACCAGATCGAGGTCAACAATCACGAAACATTTTTTTAATTAAAAACGCCGTCTCACTTCCAAAAGCTTCCGTAATCTCACTCTCCTCCTCACGGGAAAAATCACGGATCCATAGCCAGCATCGCAGAAACTGCGACTCCACCAAACCGTAACAAAAAATAAATAAATGCGTAATGCTCCATTCGCTCCCGAGTCCAATCAACATCCACATACAAGTACACCTGAAGCATACAAAAACGCGCATTTCCTCCCACGGCCAAAACTACGTTCGAAGCATACAAGTAGACAAAAGTAGCCGCTAGTGCTTGTGAGCACGCACCTGATTCGGGACACTAAAACAATACCAGGATCAAGAAAAGCAAAATGCGACAAAGATGCTCATAAAACACGTTGCAAGACGAATTACGCAGAGCGAGGTACCTTGATGAGCTTTGAACCGAGGCGCAGTCGAATGAAGGAAGGAAGCGTGATAGCAACCGGGATCCAAGGTAGAAAAATGGCGCAAGGAAAAGAGACACGCTTCAAACGTGTTGGACAAAGAATTTCCGGGATGATGCAGGGAAGAGCAGGAAGCCGTGCCGCAAGAGGGGAAAGGCGAGAAAGAGCTCGAGAGAGAGGGAGAGAGAGAGGGGGAGAGCGAGGGGGAGAGAGAGAGCAACCGAACAACGGAAGGCGGAGTGGGAAAGCGTGCCCGCCTGGCCACAGGAAGCACAGCAACCAAGGAAGGGGGAAGAGGGAAGGGGGCCACACTGCCACTCCCCTCCGCGCACTCGTCAGTCGTCACTCGTGGAGGTCACTGGTGAAGTGAGAGAGACGGCGGGTGGCCCGCCTCTTCGCCGGGTGACTATTCCCTGAACCCGTCACTCGCCCTGCACTGGGTCACATATTCGGACACCTTTAGGGTGGAATGTCCTTAAACCAACCCCTGTCCTTAAACCACCCACTTCTACACCCTTTCTACATTTCAGGGGATGAAATGTAGGACAGGTGTAGAAGTGGGTGGTTTAAGGACAGGGGTTGGTTTAAGGACATTCCACCCTACTTCCCCTAAAACCATTAGAGTCTGATTATCAACCTTTTTGGTGCAGTGACGCTTTTGGATACGCAGCCTTGAGTGGTCGAACACCGGCGCTCCCAACGACACACCCGAAGTGTGTGAGAGAGAGTGGAATGCGTGGGTGATGTTGGCTTGATACCCGCTTCATACCTGTGAAATACTGGGGCACGCGTCCCGAAAATAGACCATGATACTGTACAGCGTCGGTGCCCGGGTCCAAGGTTGTCCACCTTTTTCTTTCGGTGAGACGTCTGCACGAATCACAGACTCACCAACTTTGCTGGAACTTCATTGTTTGTTTCCACTTTCCTTTGAGGAATTCAGGATTCAATGAGGACTCTATTCTGGAATTCAGGGCTTTCCGAGATGGAGGTACTGTAGCAGGCCATGGAGTTGGGGGTATATCTGAAACTAGGATATTCGTTTCTTCAGGGCCACATTTTTATAAAATAATGATTTTCTGCATTTAGTGGTTGGATTTTGTGAAAACCATTCCATGATTCAACCAGGCCGAACTACTTGACCAAACCTCAAGGCTTATAATGTGGTCATCTATCTATCTAATTTGTAGACTCGACGGGTGACTGGTTCGAACATGTGGTAAGTTTGTATTTACTTCATACTAGATTTGATGCATATGACCCAAATCCAGCAGAGTAACGATGGCAAGTTTGTCGACTTCGTATGTGTTGTGAAAATTGTAGTGTCATTGCACGGTCTCCCAAAAATAATTCAGGAAAAACTAAAGCAGAAAAAAATTCAGAATTGGCATGGATGTCAAATATAACTAGGTCCTCCCTCCACTGTTGTTCCAAACCTGAATTATAACATACAAAGATGTGCATTGGAATAACACTTCAAAATCAAAAGTAATTAAAATCAAGTCTTCTGTGTCCTAATATGTGTGATTTTGGATTTTTCAATCTTAAATTTCAAAATTTGCTTGGCTTCATACTTAGTGAAATACCGGTAGTCCTAACAAAATCCAATATTCTTGCAAATTATGGCTCAATTGGTGGTTGATGGTTGGCAGACCTTATAAATGTGCAGAGTTAAAATGGTGGCTACCTCAAACATCCCGGCGATAAACTTTGCCCTTGTCTTGATGACAAACGGGGGCAGGCCCAATAAATATATTAAACTATCTAGAATTAATTAGGTGGAATCCCTAGACTAATTTGGGGTCCTTTGTTCCATTAAAAGTATAAAAATTATTAATTTGGGCCCTTAGATTTCTCAAAATTAGAATTAGAGAAGGGAGAAAAAGGTGGAGGAGGACGGGGGAGGCCCCACCTGTCTGAATGATGAGGGCGAGGTTTATTGTTCGGACTCATACATGATCACAAACCTTATTCGTTAAATATTTGCCATGTAAAATCTTTATGCCATCTAAATTGATATGTGCAGCCAAGGCAAGTACTTTAGCTAGATTTAAACCACTTCATGCCAATAAAAACATTTAGTCGAAATTGGAAGAAAGGGAAAGGTTTTACCAAATTATACATTATCCTAATAATAATTTTTTGGGTTTACACAATGAACAAGTTAGATTGGAGCCTATGGTATATTTTGGAGAATTGAAAATTTATTGAAAATTCTATATGTATGGCAAAAGTGGATCATTTTTTCTCACAACTCCAACTCTTTGGAAATGCATACGTGGTAAAGCCTCGTTTTTCACTATCCAACAAATTTTATTTTATTTTTCAAGCATTTGAGATATGACATTCGAATATTTTTATAAAAAAATTACAGACAATCAAAACTCTCGGTCTTTTTTTTTATGATTTATTATTGGGCTGTAGTATTCAAATTATTACCATTGCTTTTATATGGGCTGTAACCTTCTTTTTTGGGTTCACACCAAAACAATAAACTACAACTTGCTTACAATCCTATAGTTTCAAGGATAATATTTAACCCCTAATTGGTTGTGACCATTTCTCACCAAAAATACTCCAAAAAAGTTCATTTCATAAGCAAGAGTGACCAAATAAAATTTCTTTTGCGTTTCTAACCGTATGATCTGACTTAAGACTTCTAAAAAATCATGCACAAATAACTTTAATAAATTTAACTGCTCGGATTATAAGATAATAGAGTTTGAAGTAAAAACATTGTTATTTTTTATCTTTTCAAACAAGATCAACTAACTTTAACTTTTCTTCAGGTAATTGGAGGTTTTGTACTAAAATGATGTACATGATGTTGGTTACTTGTGCACAAAATTTTAGATTTAAAATAAAGGCATAGCATTGTGAAAATCAATGTATAAGGAACATGGGTTCATGTTATTGTTAATATTCATTCTATTTTTTTGATAAACCTTTTTTTTTTAGAATAAAAATCCATGCGGTCCAAACAAAGTTCATGTCTATTCTTGAAGTAAAAGAAAAAAAAAGAACAAAAAAGAACAAAATCTCTATCTTTTATGTGATGAAGAAAAAACTTTTTTCATACTTGACAAAAATAAGATAAAACTTTGGCTCCTTACAGAATGAAAATCTTTCACAACATGAGATTTTTTTATTTTTTTATTTTTATTATATATAATCTCAAAACAAAACATGTTAGTTTGTTGCATTAAAAATCCCAAAGGTTGTTGAAAGGTGTATCAAAATTGTTGGGGTGAAGGATTCTTGCGGTGGTAGTACTAGATTTTGAGTACTATATAAGAAAAAACAAATTGTGCATTGATTTTGGTTTTTTTTCTATATATATATATATTTTATTATTAAAATAGAGTCCAGACAAAGTCACGCTAAACAAAGTCAGTCTAACACATACAATCATGTCAAAAGTTAGCCCTACAATTTACAATGCAATGACAATTCAATATCATATACATGTCTTCTTAAAAAAGAGTGGTCCAAAGTATTATTATACCATAATGAAGCCTAATAATAGCCTCTACATGAAAAAGGTGTGGACACACTTCAGATAGGGCAATGGAAAACTATTACTAAACATAGGTCTTATTCTCTATAATTAGACTCATATAATTTAGTTTCACAACCTTCCTCCTAGTTCTAAAAATAGGTGAAAACCCGAAGGCAATTACTCACAAAGTAAAGTTGTAGTGATCACTTGAAGTTCACTGTCGTTTACTCTAGTTTACTTGGAGTGAAGTAAAAATCACATATCATGTCTTCCAGGTACTGTAATAACATGGTCACCCAGCCCCCTCCCTCCCTCCCTCCGTCCCTCCCCCTTGAGGCTCAGGGTATGTGGGTATGTATGTTTGTCATATGTGTGCACATGAGCTTCATCATCGGGAGGGGAACTGTCTCGGCTGCAGCTCAGCCAGGCTCCAAAGATCAGGCACCGTCACTTAGTCACTCACTCACTCACTGATCACTCTCCACTGAGTCACTCACTCTCTCTCTCTCTCTCGCGGAGCAGCAGGCTCCACGCTTGTCGACGGACCCTCCCTCCCTCCCTCCCTCACTGCTCGCAACGCTCGCCCGCCTGCCCGAAACACCACTCAGGCTGCTCCGCAAAACACTACTCCCTCTGCCTTGCACTCCCGCTGTTGCTGCCACGCGCTCGCGCTCCAGCCATGTCCAACGAGTACGTCGCCGTCCCCTTCCCTCCTTGCTCCAACATCTCTTCTCATTCATTCTCTTATCATCTGCTTGGCACCGTCTCTTACTCTCTCCTTCGGTGCAGTCTGGATTCTGTTGTCCGAATCAGAAGCTGTAGCTCTATTCGTCTTAAAGAATTAGGGTTTACTTGGGATTTTCTCTGTTTGTTTGGTAATATTCTTAGGTTTTCTTTGGTGATGATTGAATATTTTAGTATCGGCTCCGCATGATCTTCTTCTGTACATTATGAAGAATTTTCTATCCGAATTTGAGAAAGCACGGGAGCAGTCACTCTCTCTCCCTCAGTCAGTACGTAGGGTTTAAGGTTTTGAAAAGTTTTATAAATATCAGAATTTCAGGTCTGAGATGGGATGGGATTGATGTTCTATGAGTTTTCTTGTGGATCTGCTAGGTTCAACTTGGTGTTTCCATTTCCATTATTTTTTAAAAACGTCATGCTTGACGAATCTTTGGTTTTTTCCAAGCTGTACACTTCTATAGAATTGTTTTGTTGGACGCAACACAATATCTCATTGTTGGAAGCCATGATCTCTATTGCAGGTTGGAAGTCCGCAGACGGGAACCGAAGAAGCCTCCCTTCAAGTTTCTAGTGCCGCTTCTCTACGCCCCTGTTCTGCCCTTGAGTACGTTCTCACATCTCTTCTCTTCTGTTTTGAATTGAAATTTTGTAGAAAGAATCGTCTTGCGTGGTATCGTGAAATCTAGAGATGCTGCTTGTTTCAGTGGGAGGTTTCGAACCACTTATGAGGTGATTAGTTCTGCTCTGAGCATATAGTGTAGAATATCACATGTTGTTCATACAAAAGGCCAAGGTATTTTTTTGGAAATAAGCATCTAGCTTATTGACCGTCAACGACTCCCCAATGTGCAGTAAGGATTGGCTTGAGGAGGCAGCCTGTTTTACGAGACCGGCTATTTGGAGTTGTACTTGCGGCCGGACTTTTGCATGGTGGCTACCTTGTGTATCCTTTTCCACAATGCATGCTATCTATTCATCTACTGTTTTTATATACCTCGTTTGTGTCACTAATCTGTAGATATTTTCCAAAGCGTGTGTTCAAATCCTTGACAAACTGATACAGCACGGATCTTTACGACCAGGAGAGCAAGTAGGCTACATTCATGGCCCTCGTTTACCTTGTTAACTACTTATTTATTTGCGGAGAAAACCGCCAGGTGCAGCTCCGACACAGGGGCGCACAACCCTCATTATGAACACAATCACCAGCATTAGAATTCTTAGTTACATGCACCAGTGCTTTGTTTTCCTAATCCCGACTTTCGTTTCGGTCTGAGAGGATGCTCCCTACGATATAAACGAAATCTTACACAGTTTCCAAATCTGCCCAGTAAAAGGGAGTAACACACACTCTCTGATACATACATACTCACATCTTTGTTCGAAACGACGTCTCCGTTTGGACAGTTTCAATGGATTGATATCTTTGTAAAACGAAGACAGGTTACGTCACACATAATTCAGGCTACTGGTCGTAAGACGAACATTCTGCGTGCCGCCTGTCGTCTACTCGAAAGGAAGTAGGACTTGAGAGCCCAAACTTGTGAAATTCCCAGAACGAAAGGCAAACCATCGCCCATGAGAATTCAAAACTCGTTGCACATCGCATCACATCACAACCAACTGCTGCCTCTTCAAATCTCCGGAGCGGTGATCAACTGAACATGAACAGCATGTACTGTAGAGTAGTGTACTAGTGGGCCCGAAAACTAGGTGGGACCAGGAATGGACAGGGGTCATGGGATGAGGCACTGAGCCTGGTTCATTCGTCGGAGGCTGGGATGGCTGCCTCCACTGCGGATGGAGGTGGACACTGGAGAATGGAGATGGGAAATTGGGTAATTGGAATGAAGCCATAGATTGTGACTTGTGTTGCAGAATTCGTGTCTATGGTATGGCGGAGCTCATTTGCACCGACGTTGGCTGACGATCCACTCGGCACCAGGTCCACATCGCCACCACCACCACCACCACCCCACCACCATTCCATGGCTGGGGGTCTGCACTGCGTTTGATCGTCCTAACTTGGAGGTGCCGCATTTGGGTCAGTTTTTTCTTCTTCAATTTTTTTTTTGGTGGCCGGAGACGCCTTTGTTTGCTGTGCAGCAGCTGGCCATGGCGAATCTCGTGCGGAGGTTGATTGGGTCCTCGTTGGGGAGCGAGGGCGCTGCCCGGGGACTCCTCGCATGCCGGCTTCTCTCCACGTATGTGAACGCCATGATCTTATCCCGGTTTCGCTGTGAGTTTTATTATTTTGGTTTCATTTTTTGTTTTGGCGAATGGGGTGCATTAGGGTTCCCTGGAATTTGAGTTTCGTGCCATGAGAGATGGTGTTTTGGTTCTGATCGCGAGCGAAATTCGCTTCCAGAAGCGTATCTCATGCTTTTGGTCCCATGTTTGCTTTTGGTGGTGGTGTGAATCGTCGTAGTTGCAGTTGGGTTTAGAGGATCCGTTGCACGCTTCGGTCTTCTAATGTTGGTTGAGGACTTTTATGTGTTGATTCCGAGCTTTGGAGTTGCGAGCTGGCTTTGGACATTTGTAGTATTTAGACATTCATGATGTGATGCATGTTTTTGGGGTTGCAAGAACCTTTGAGGATCGTGAATTGCCCGTGGTGGCATGGGTGTTCCGTAATTTTCTTGGGGTGGCCATCTGCTAGGTCTAGCGTGGTGAATCTATTACATCATTTTCACACCCTAGGAATGTATACTCAGTGACAACAATCTGTTGGAGGTGTTTGTGGCTTTTGCTCGTTGTTGCAAATTCGCATTTAGGATTGTATTTAGGATTGTGATTTGGCACATTCATTGATGGATTGCGTCTTTGAACTGATACCGAATTAAAATTAGGCGCACCAATTGTGCTGTTTTAGGTTGATTTATCGCTGTGCATTATATTGTTAGAGGGCAGGATGGCGTCGGTCAATTGCCTTTTTGGGGCCACGAACAGAAACCATTAGTTATTATGTGCTCGGATTGGTTGATTAGTTATTATGTGCTCGGATTGGTTGATGATTTGGTGGTTGATTTGGTTGCAGCTCCGCAGAGACCACAACTACGTCAAGCGAGGCTGACTTTCCTAGTGCAGCACCTTCTGCCCCTGTTCCACCTGGTGAGCAAAATATTTTAGACAGTTATTTTTTATTTAGATGTCTGTCTTGAATGCCGTAGATGTCTAAAATCTGTAACGTTGCTCATGAAAAGTGCACTTTGTACATGATGACAGAGGAGGTTGGAATGGAGGCTCTCACACCGGTGAAAGTTGTAGAGCTGCTGGATCGTTACATAGTTGGGCAACAGGAGGCTAAACGAGCGGTCGCGGTGGCACTCCGTATGCTTGTCTGACCTGCTTTAAAGACTGGTGGGCTTATGTCTGTGTAGTATGTCTGTGTTAGCAATGAGATGATTTCTTGAAAATTTTATATGGTTTACTTATGTTTTGACCTAATACGAACAAACTATCGGGTTAGATGTCATTGAGGTATTACTGTAGGTTCTAAAATCATCACTATGTGGATAATCGAATTACTAGGGGGCTTGGTTAAGTCACAGCTTCATGTACTAAAATATCTACAGAGTCTTTTAGAAACTTAGGTCAGATTTCAATACTGAATCTTGACAAGGTATTGAAAACAACGAGGTATTGAAGACAACAAGACATCGTTTCATCACCGAGTCTGGCATTTGCTTTTACTGTTTTAGTATGAGAAGTCGAATTTCTTTGTTGCACTGTAATGAAGCCACTTCTTTGGTCATGTCTCCACTTGCCAGCATTTAGCCCTTTCACCTTTGACAATCGATTAATCATGACTTGGTTCTTGGATCAAAGTTGAAATACTATCGCAGTCTTGAAAGCCTACCAGGATACCTAGTTTAGAACAGAAGTCCCTAAAAACACAAAGTAGCAACGCTTCATAGCACACTCAAATCTACTCTTGACAAGTCTTATGGTAGAAAAAGTCTTGATGTCTTTAACTTGCGGGCGTGTTAATGAGTGTTAAGACCGTGCAAATTGTAATTGGCTTGAAGAGATTCTGTTTGTTAAATGCGTGGAGGTGCTTTAAAGTTTCTGTATAAGACCTAGTGATGAAGTCGATTTTGGTTTTCACTTTTCAACAGGTAACAGGTGGCGACGCCATCGCATTCCAGAGGCCTTGAGAGAGGAGATAGTTCCAAAGAACATTCTCATGATTGGTCCAACTGGTTGTGGGAAGACAGAGATTGCCAGAAGACTTGCAAAAATAGCATATGCACCTTTTGTGAAGGTAACTTTGTCTAATGATTTTGATGTAGTGGAAAAGATTCACATGCACTTCGTTCGTCATCTCTTTCAAGTGTCAGTCCTGAATACTCGTTTGTTTCAAGATTGCATGCTGTAAACTTGGTTAATGAAATATTTTAGAATGAAACCATGGGGCCCATTGTATATATCATATTGAAATCTTAGTGTATAGCTTATTTTACATGGCTGCCTAACGATGAGCTGGATACGTTCAAGGTGTTTACAACCTAGTCATTGTAGATTTGTTACTAATGCTAAATATCAGTTGCTCGTTTTTCAAATGATGGATTCAGTTTATGTTGTAACCTTCTCCACTCTTCCAGGTGGAGGCGACAAAATTTACAGAGGTTGGATTTCATGGGCGCGATGTGGACCAGATCATTCGAGACTTAGTTGACAACGCCATCTCCTTGCAAAGGCAGAAGGTATGTTCCTCTTTTGGATATCAAGGACAGCAGGTTTAAGACGAATACCGCATGTTTCAGACGACATACTATTGGCATCTGACTGCTGTTTTTGATACCCTCTGAATATTTCTTTGTCCAATCGTGTGGTCCAGCACTTAATTGTTGGCTTCTAAAATGTGACACGGCTTAGGAAATCTGTCTGCGTTCTTTTCTGTTTTTACATGCTTTTTCATGAAAGGTTATTTTCTGCTGACTCAGGTACGTGCAAAGCTAGTGAAGGAAGTGGAAAAGTTGGTGGAAGCTCGCCTACTGGACATTTTCATTAGTCGTCAACGCCCCCCTATGGAGGTCAGTCCGATTGAAACTTGGCCTCCTGTTCAAAGAGCGAGTCCAGTGAATCCTGCTCCTGTTGAGGTCAGTGAGATTAATGTAGCTGTGAACAACGGATGCATGACTAGGCGTGAAACTCAAAATTGCGTTCGAAATTCATGACAGAAATGGTGTTCCGGTGCTTTTTCTATAATGTGTTGGTCTACTATCATTGGCTAGAATTGATTTCTTTGGACTCGTTGCCCATCAAGTCACATGTAATCGATGATTCTAGATGACTCATAGTGAACATGGTGGTTTAAGGATGTAGTTTGTAAGATCTTTTTGTTGTATGTATATTTGTTTACGTCTTTTCTAATGAAGCTGTGGGTCTTTCATGGTGACAGGGTGAGTCACCTGTTCCAGGAGCTCGTGTTGACTACGAAGCATTCAGAAAACTTTATAGAGATGGTGCATTAGACAATCGTAAGATTCAGCTTGATATTCCTGATGGGAGATCACGGCTACCTTTGGAGATAGGAGGCGTTAGCGGATTTGGCGTGAATGAGCTGATTTTCCGGGTACGTAAATGCTACCTCACTTCGTCTGGTTAAACAATGTTTTGCTGTAGCCTATACCTCAAGTCTTTGACTTCACCGACAACTTCAATTTTGAATGATGCATACAAGGATTTAACACCTAGCTACTTTGAACAAGTCCATTTGGGTCTGATTGTTTGGACTGGAACTAGTTGCCTCAGATGGAGAAGGTTTTCAAGTCGCAGAGGCTGGAGAGGATGGAAATCACAATAGGGGAGGCAAAACCTATTTTGCGAGAAATTGAAATGGAGAAACATCTAAACTCGGATCAGATCACAAAGGATGCAATACTGGTAATCGAGGCTGCCATCGACCACTCGCTTTGCGTGTTCTGTGTGGACTATACACATTTTACTTTGTCTCTTAGCTTGTGTAGATGACAAGAGGCTCTGACGAGATAGTAACTCGACAATTGTGAAATATAGCCTAATACACCTGACGGACGGTCCATTCCCTCCAAAGCCAGGAGGTACTCATAGGTTATATATCAATGACCTATTTGTACCGCACATGATTACCACATTTATTTTAGCTCAGTCAATTCAGAAACAGGTCAGCCTGCATCTTGAGGAGTCTCTTGTGCGGGCTATCTACTTGCTGTTGTAGCATAAGACGGCCGAGTTTGTAAACCACCTGAATAATTTATTGCAGGGAAGTTAAAGGAATTGCTCTCATGCTCAAATCATCAGTGTGTAGTTGGCAGGAATAATGTTGGAGGTGCTGGCATCTAACATGGGGCATGGGTGCTGATGTGGAACAGTTAGCCGAATCAGACGGCATCGTATTCATCGATGAGATTGACAAGATAGTTACTAATCATGAGACTAGGCATGGAGCAGATGCAAGCTCCGAAGGTGTTCAGCGTGATCTACTGCCAATTATTGAGGGCAGGTAACTAGTTAACTACTCAAATTAAGGCAATAGGTTCATATTGATTGCGAGTCGCGACCTTGATGTTGTTAGTGCTCCATGTGTTGCTTGATATCTGCTACTTGTGCAAGGTCGTATGTTGCCTCTCGTTAGAAAAATATCTAAATCCTTTGACTTGTGATTGAATGTATAGCCGTGCTATGCTTGATTTTATGCTAAATATACACTTGACAATTTGTTTTGAACGTGCAGTATGGTTAGTACAAAATATGGCAATGTCAACACCGACCACATTCTTTTCATTTGTAGTGGTGCCTTTCATTCATGCAAACCAAGCGACATGCTTGCGGAGTTGCAAGGACGATTACCTATTCGAGTGGAGCTCAAAGGCTTGGGTAGAGAGGTATTCTATTTTCTCATATTCTTATTACCAGATTCTGAAACGAGTTGGCTGGCTTCTCCTTTATGGGATTCATGGTTTTCCACACCTGTTTCAGAAAAATAATCTCACATTCCCCCATCTTCGTTGGATATCTTACTCTTAAATTCCTGCTCTTAAGTACTTCAAAATATATTGGTACACGATAGAAAATTTGTGTATCATCTAACTTGTCATCTTGTTCTGCAGGATTTGTATCGGATATTGACAGAACCGGAGACAAATATGATTCGACAGCAGCAACTACTGATGAAGACCGAGGACATCGATCTGGTATTCACCGATGATGCCATTGAAGAACTTGCCACAGTGGCCGCCGAGGTACAGTTCTTTGCAAATTGGATTCAAATGGAGTTCAGTTCGATTCGATGTTTGGACGTGTCTGCTCAATTTATCTAAGTCTGTGCACTATCGAAGGCTTGTTGGTATATATTTCCAGTGAGTTCAAAAAGAGTTGCAAAATCAATAGCCAAGAAACAGCATGCCACTGTTCAGCCTTTGCTCTAGTCTGAATGATGTTTCTCGATAGGCAATATACCTTACTTCATTTCCTAGTATTGTATATTACTTTTTTCTCCTAAGTGCAGCATTCCGGAATGTAGTTAGTTTACTATGAGCTAATCAAATATGTTGTTACTTTCATCTTTGAGCACATATCAAAGAGTTCCTTTTACATATTACCTTGGAGTTCATCTTTTTTGTGATAGAATTGCTAGCCAAAATTGGCATCACCCTCATTTAGATCTTTCCATAGCTGGGATGCATGCCCCTGACCAACAGTTGAAAACTAATTCTCATATCCTACCTGTTATTGCAGGTCAATCGATCGGTTGACAATATTGGTGCCAGGAGGCTACACACGGTATGGACCGCTTCCTTGAGATTGGTCTTAAATTTCGTAGATGACATTGAGCTAATCTCATTTTTATCACGCTTTGTGCATCTGTGGAGCGCTGATTTACAGAATGTTTCACAGGTTATTGAACGGGTTGTGGAAGATATAAGCTACCATGCTCCTGAGAGGGCTGGTGAAACATATACAATTGACAAGGAGGTACATCCTGCCCCTCTGTTCACACAAGCCAAGACGTCAAAATTAAATTTGGTACATTCTGAAATAAATTTAGCACGGAGAGGACAGCATATTGTTAAACCGGAAAGTCGGGGGCCTGTTGCTGTGGGGAGGTGGAGTTATTCCATGCAGCAGGTCAAATGTGGTTTGACTCGCATGTAATAGCAGAGAGGGGTGGAGAGCATTCACAGAATCACAAAGAATCACAGGGTTTCAAATGAGAAGAGGCTATTCCTGATTTAAATAGCTGGACACCCGGTTTATGTTAATGTTTGTATGTCCTTGGGGTTGCAGAAAGTGAAGCGGGCAGTTGGAGACCTCTTGAAAAAATCCGACCTTTCCAGATTTGTGCTCTAAGTCTCGTAAGTAATGAAGGATGCCCGATGTATTGCCGTCGGCTGGAAGTAGAGAGTTGAGAATTTCGGCTAGGAGACCTGAAAGCATTGCTTGAACAAAACGTGCACTGATCATCACAGATTCATACTGTTGTCTGTTGTTACTTCGACCTTTACTGGCTTGACGTAGAATTTGAGCCAAAGTTTTGGCATCTATTTTAGATAAAGAAATGAATTCAAGACGTTTTTAGTATCACTGTGCTGTTCCGCCTGAGGTGTTATGGTGCTCAGATTCAAAGAATAGAGCATGTTGATTGAATTTGACTCAATGATACAGATGAATCAAGCCTGTAAACAATTGCCATCATGTAACTTTGTGCATGCTGTTGCAAAAACAGGGAGGCAAATCTGCTGGTGCAGCCTCTGATCCACCTAGCCCTTCAAGTAACATCTAATGACGATTAGTTCCACTTTTGAAAGCCTTCACATCTGGAAACTGGTTTATGATGGTCAAGATCGATGAGACAAGTAAGAATGAACCTGCTGACGTAATTTTTGAAGTCGTCTTGCAATCTTTGAATAACGACGAGCATTATTTCATCAATAAGACAAATCGACATATCCAACCAATTTTTACAGGTTTTTATTTCTAAGATTTTTGAGCTTCAGAACTAGGTCTGTGTGCTAAGTTCTGTACAATGTGCTGTGCTAGATTTGCTACAGGGATGATGCACCATCTCCAGCTACACTAAAACCTGTGAGGCAACAGGTTCTCGAGCTAATGAATGATTTGATTTATCCAGAATGGTTACAAACGTGAGGACGCAAGCAGCTGAAGAGGCTACCCTTCAAATTCCTGTAAAACGTTTTATGTAAATGTTAGGGGCGTCTTTGTCTTCTCTTGTTTCTGCACCAATGCTTGCACCTACCTAGGCTGAAAACCTGTTATAGACATTTAAGAATTATCCTGATCATTCCAAACGTGCGCCAGAACTTGCATGTCACCCAGGGCACTGATCGCTCTTTTGCGCAGCCCGAGGCTTACAGAAACACTCTGGCCATGGATTAGTGTAGAATGATTCTGGTTCAACACGTGTGTGAGGACCACCAACCAATGTGCTCTGCATAACAGCCCTAATCTCTTCTTGAAATTCCTCTTGCTCGAGCGAGCCCTCCTCCATTTTCATGAAGATAGGAGCCAATGCCTTCCTATCAGGTCTGATAGAGGTACGAAACCCAAAGTACAATCGGTGTCCCAGTAAGTTATTAGCAAAGTTGCTAGGTCCATCGTAGGTGGGCATAAAAACATCAGATAGTAGACACACCATGTAATCCACTGCAGGACCCAGTAGACCCTTGCCTTCTGCACTGATTCTGTTCAATTCATCAGCAGTGGCCACTGTAGTACGATTTTCAAGGCGGGGAAAAAGTTTGCGCAGGGGCCCCATGAAACGCTCACCACCAAATATGTCTCCTGCAAAAGAGTCTTCACGTTAGTATCTGTAAGTTGGTAAAAACTAAGCTTCATTAATGCTGTTAAACCTATTTGTTTATGAGAAAACCTCAAATGTGAGCTTTATCAGAACAGACAAAAGTACACTTACTGAGTTTACAACAATTCAAGGAAACAGGCTTGGAATAGAATTTGAACATAATTTTACTACCTCATATCTTAATATAAACTCAACTCAATAATTGAACTAGGAAAACTACGAATCATCTACGTCCGCGTGCAAAAATTCAGCAGAATCATCCATATTAACTCAGTGTAAATCTACTTGTTCATGCGTGCAATGGCATATGACTGGATGAGTACAGTAAACAACTACCCCTTGCTCGACAAATATCACAGACCAGAAATCCATCCCAAGTTACCTGCAGCAAGATAAATACGCGTAGAATTGTCGTAGCCAAGAGACCTCAAAATCAACCCCACCTGGATCATATACGGGTGAATTTCATGAGTGACAATTCAACATAAAAACGAGTGACAACTCAACATAAAAACGAGTGAAGTACAAATAGATTCAGTGGGTCAAACGGATTCTCAAAACACAATGTTGCTAATTACATCCAGGATACAAATTACAAGTGGATTAGTCCCATCGTTCTCAAGAGCTCAAGTAATGATTCATATTGTTCCTTTCAATTAATCCATCTGACTTAAAAGAATCTACCCCAATAACTCTATCATGATTACATGCACATATGTGTCGATTAAACAACCTTCCGATATAAAACTCAACTCAACATGCTGCATTAACATTCGAAACATTTAGACATGCACCATGAGGAGTCAGGGTTCACAACAAAAATTACAAAGATACACAACGATGTATACAATCTTGAAGGTACCCACTTCTTCTGGAGTAAGAGGGCATTTCCCGATTAAACGTCTATCAGAGTAATGTAACGTTTTCTCTGCAAAATTCTCCTTCCGGTACTTTATAAGTACTGCTTGCTCTGCAGGCGTGAAAATGTCGACACACCTGTCCATAACAACCATCAGAATGTGTCATTTGTCGCTTCTAGAGAACATAGGGGAACTCAAGACAAACGAAGCCGTGAGCAGCCCACAGTAAACAAAGCAAACCAAAACACAGAATTGCAATCAAGTACTTGAAGGATGTTAAGTTCTATGACATTGAGCATCGCCCCAGGATATGCAATTAAAGAAGTCAGATCTTCGACGGGACCCTTCGTAAAACAGGTTAACACTTCGGTGCTCCAAACATCATCAGAGTGTATAATGCTGCAAATTTTCAAACCAGCACTAAGTTTACCCTGCAAAGGCGAGCATGTCCATTTCAAACCGAAGATGAATAGCAAGGTATTGGCCTTCTGCTCGAAGTCGTGCAACGATCTTGCTGCTAAGCCCCAAAACATCCTCCCGAAAGCGCAATGCATGAAAGTTAACCCGGCAGCGAAGACGCTGATACTCATGATTTTCCAACTCCTCAGCAAGGCGATGTGAAAATGGACTAAGGTGAATAGCGCCATGCTGTTTCATCTTTGCAAGAGCCACCGTCTCATACCATGATGGGGATGCATTCCGGGGCGGCCGCAGCTGTCAATGGGGATAATCAGGTCATCAAAGTATGAAAAAACAGTCATAGTACAAAATCATTCTGGAGTATTTGCAAATAATAACTTACAGAGTGCCTGGGAATGATTGTAAGGTACTCAAATAAAATCATCGACACAAGTGAAGAGCTCAGCATATACGGCATATGTTCATCTATGACACTCTGCACTTCCTCACCTGAAAGGGCTTCAGCCTTCTTTGCTTCTTGCCTACAAGGGGTAGGGCCTTCACAATCTTCACGTCATTAGCAAGAGAGGCGATGAAATGATCTACGTCATATATTCCTGCAAAGCCACTGGAAAGGAACATGGTCCAATCACTCCCTTGTGTTGAGCAAAGAACAACAGTTCATGACATTGGATTTGAGGATTTGAACAAACGATACAATATACTCTTATCTACCCTCTCAAAATGGCAAATGCCTCGGAAACAATATCAATTAAAAACTGATTTATTTATATTCAAGCATACCTTGTAGAGCGAAGAAATGGACATGGTCACCAGAAGTGACTTACCTTTTGTCGTGCCAGAAGGAATTTGTATCTAGCTCCGGCAAAACAAGGGTGGCATTCATGATTCGTGCTGCTAACACAGCATTACAAATCTACAAAAGCAAGTAAGAAGGTGAACTCTCTAATTTGTGAATGGTTGAGTGTAGATAAGCAATCAAACTAGCCTCCTCAAGCGAGATCATTTAAAAACTTACTGCACCCCGCTGCTGGTTTAGGCCACCATTGCATCGCACCACAACATATCCATTACTTCTTTCAGGTGGTACTGGAAGATGAAAAAGAGATACGCTTCAGAATAAGTTAAATATTAAAGGTAAAACAGATCACACGGTGCTTCAGTAAATGGCTAGGCTAGCTGCTGCGGTTGTCTTCTAATTCGATAGTTTACAAGGCGTAGGAAAACGATGACTGATCAGAGGTTAGCAAAAAGATACCTACGTGGCCATTGAGAATTTCGCAAGGATGCTGATGATCGCCAGCCTAAGGACGGGGAGCTCCTGCGCAGTGAGTCAGAAATAACCTACGTACAGGATGGCAAAGGCAACAGTGTAAAAATCCCATAACTTAGAAACATCAGTTCAGTACGATGACACGAAAGTAGCCATGACTAGGATTAGGAAACCCCAAGAAACAGTCAAACTAAGTTACGTTAAGCCTAAGTGTAAACAAATTTTTTTTGGCAGTCCTGCTCTCCTATCGCAACAAATGTCAAGATTCACAGTCATTCACAGTCATAACGAAAGAAGTAACTCAACAGAACAACAAAATTAATGTGAAAACTTAATATAATCTAAAACGTACGGCATGAACCACAGCCATACTGTAATATGCAAAGGAGAGTCTCGTACAGAAACAAAAGTGCCTTCTTCGTAATAACAGTATTGAAGTCCAAGAAACAGAAAGTCATCATTGACAGCTATGGTAAACAATCTTCCGGATAGTAGCAATTTAAAAAGTAGTCACCTGCGTTTTATGTTGGTTTGCCGACGTATTCAAAGTACTATAATTACTTTCATGACTACCCTCCATTGAATGGCCTAAATCCTGCAGGAAATGCGCGCAGGGACAATCAATATTGTGTTTAATACAGCATGTATTATTCGTGTTATGCTCTCAAATGTTCACAAAATTCTGCCTTGAGAAGTAAACTTCAAACAATTCAGGGCATTCGGTATCTCAGAGATATCGTACCACGGAGGTCCATTTCAGCTTCTCCTGCTCCATGCAAAAGAGCAGTGATACCACGCATAGAAGGAACAGCACGCCCGGCGCCATTCGCCGTCTTGTGAAGACTTTCATTCTTGTTCTCCATGATTTTTTTGGCAACTGCTCGTTCTCAGCGTCACGGGCCTTGAAAGGTGCAATTCTATTCACGAATACAATTTGCGCATCAATCTCCTACCCGTTTCATATCTCACTTGCCAAAACCAAGTTCACAATAAAAACAACTCCTTCCACGACCATACATTACTAAACTCTCTCTGTAAATAACAAGCACGAAAAGAGCTGTTTCCAAAGAAGAATTGTGGCCAAGTAAGCGTTAGAAAAGAATGCCCGTCCCTGCAATACGCCGTAGTTTTAACCAAAATATTACTAACACCAAGGATAGAATTCACTGTCCACGCTCCTGTTAAGAGACCAATAACTAGTAGACTGCCGCGATGAACCCACAAGTGCAGCTGACATTTAAACTGACATCTCCAGGACTCATCGACCAAATATCCCACACTAGGATTCACAAAATATACACCACCTTCTTTCGTCGTCCATGCCTTCCGCTCCATGAGCACCATCATGTGCAACACACGATGACAACATTCTACGTAAACGAGGAAAACATATATCGCAATCCCCAGCTCACAATCCCTTCCTCACCTCCAGTACAGTCCTACAAGGACCACCAATCCGAACCTACCAGCCAAACGAGGAAACAAACCCACAGTAAACCTGCATTGACGCATCCCCGGCTCTCCCAAAACCCAACCTCACAAATGGAACTCCCACTGCTCACAACCAAACTCAACCCAACCAAACCCCTCCCACTCACTCACTCACTTGCTTACTCACTCGGTACAGAAGTGGAGCAGAGAGTGGACAAGTAGTGACAGAGCAGTACCTGCGCATGCCGGAACAGCGACAACGGCAAGAAGCAGCAACCGGGTGACGCCCGTGGCAAACAACCACTTCCACCACACCCACGCTCTCAGGGCTTACTCACTCCCTCACTCACTCGCCCAAGCCCTGGCCTGGGCTTCCCAGCTCCAGCTCCACCACCAGCATGAGCATATCTCGCATGCTCCTGCTCCTGCTCCTGCTCCTGCAATCGGATCCGATCGGGTCTGATCTGATGTAATCGTGGCTGCAGAGCTCCAATCCAGCGGTAATTGGCGCAACAGGGAGGGAGGGAGGGAGGGAGGGAGGGAGGAAGGGAGGGTCAAATGGGCATCAATTCCCGAACCGCGAGGTGCATGACGAGGGCCATCCGGAGTAGATTGCGAGGCCGCAACGAAGGTCGCGCTTTGGTGGGCATTGCCGCTCGGAATCCATGCCCTGCCATGCTTGCTTGCTTGCTTGCAATCGATCCATCGCGGCATCGCTCCCAAGCTCTCTCTCGCGACCTCGCTCGGGCGGTGCCCCAAACCTGTTGCCGTCTCCTAACCCCGTCACCGCCACCTCAACCCGATATCATGCCCGTTTTCCTAGATTCCACCTGTCACTTGTAGCTATATCGTACATATTGTTAGTCTGGTCTGGTCGTGTGCCGGTTCTGGGTGTAGGTTCCTTGCGTGCCGATTCTGGGCGACGTGGAGGGTATGGAACAGGAGCGGGTACAAATCCGGGTATTGTGTCGGCCGCAGTCGTCAATTGGGTATTGTGTCGGCTTCTACACCTGTACCCGATGTCGATACCCGGTGCTTCTATTGTGGTGAGACCTGGAACCCGGCGCTGACTGAGTCTTATTATTGTCAGGGAAGATACTAATTTTACCGATTACAATTTCTTATTATTTTTCTATAAATTATTTTATTTCCATTTTTTCCCTCTCAATGTATGATAACTATTGACTAAATTTTTATTTTCTTAAAGAAGGTGCTTGCATAATTATATTAGCTTTGTCGAAATACATTTATTTTTTACCTTGGATGTCCAAGAAAAATGGTCATGCTATCTAATGTAGTATGCTATCCAACCAATTAATTCGCGTCGGTCCTTATACATAAAAGTTAGCTTCTTCTATTCTTGAAGTAAAAATAAGGAACATAATTTCTATATGTAATAAAGAACTATTCTTTTTTTGCATTTGAAATCAAAAAGGTGAGAAAACTTTGACTTCTTTTGGAATGAAAATCATCATCATATAGGTAGTATGGTTGACTTGAGGTTAAACATTTTTTTGGAGGATCATATCAATCAATATGTTTTCACCATAATTTCTCTATTCATGAATACAATGGTGGGCCAATCTATTTTTTTTATTTAAGATTAATTCTATTAATCTTTTAAAATGAGGGTTTGAAAATTTGGACTTTAAACAAACTCTGTAGACAAGAAACATTTAAGATGAGGAAATTTTTATATGCAAAACTACTGGTTTTCACAATCCATGGTATATCTTTCCTTAGCTCATATGTAAATTCTGCTGGACAATACTATATTCTATAGTCCTTGCAAATAATATTCATATATAATAGGAAATATGCGAATTTTCTTGACTTCTTGCCACACTTGTTTTTGACCAGCAAATGACTGAATGTTCAAATTATTGGCTTTCCGAGAAGTGGCATCATGACCTGGCAAAGGTAAGACATTCATAAATTGGACATATAAGGCGGAAAACATGGCCACTAAAACATACAAACAGTTCACAACCTCTGTGGCCAGAATTTACATGTATCATATAAAAATTCTCTAATCAGACTTTGATGCATCAACCAATTCCTTCCATTCTACTGTCCGAAAAGATACCGAATCATCTCAGGATGCTCCTGAACCTTCCGCCCAAGATTGTAGACATCAACCATCCTTCGCAACTGCAGCTTGGCAATGAAAAACTCCGCATTGACGTTTCCAATTATGATAAAAGATGTGTCTGTTATTTGAGTTGAGAAAAGAAGTTGGCCTACAACCGTAAGTCTATGTTAGGCCTTCATTCTTCTTCTTTCACACGAACAAAATAGATTCATTGCAGGGAGCAACCACTACACGACTAAGAGGGGCTAGGAGAACCCCAGCCTAGCTACAGCTACTCAAAAGAGAAATGTCGTGTACAACCCACTGTAGCGGGAAAAGGAGGTATCCTACCCTGCGCTATAATATTCAAGAGTAAGGATGCCAACTTATGGCTTTACGGATCGCAGTACAAAAAATTCTACGAAGTTTATATTCTATTGCTATATATTTTCACTTTTGATCAACAAAAAGGTCGGCTATTTTCAATTGAAAATGTCAGTTGAAAATGACAGTAAGGTACTCTTTTCACTGAACCCAAATTTTCTCATTCGAATGTAGTACACATCAGACGAGTTATTTGGCATTGATCAGCTCTAACGTCATGAACATGTTCACGAATTAAGTAAAGTCAACTACTCACTATCAATGATATCAAAGACTACTTACGTACTGAAAAAGAAGAGTTCATGATTCAAAATAGGAAGAGTATCCAACACTGCAAATAAAATGATTTACAGTAAATGAAACAGCCAGAAACCTACAACATGAGTGTTCGAATTTCGCAATTCAACATACGTTGTCGGGTGCTGGTGAGCTCCTGTAAGCATTGGCGAGGCAACACATGAGAGGAATGGAAGGGTGCTGCAACCATGAGGATTATTCATAAATTATCATCATATTCCAATAAAATTCCATATGTGAATATGTGGAAAGTAAAACCCATTCGAGGAACACATTAACTCACAGCCCTTATGAAATTAATAATACGTTGAGTTCATGACATCATGCGTACCCTGAAGAAAGTTGAATGCCCTATCACGACAATGACATTCTCCGGCCTTGAACGTAAGAATTGCCTGAAGACGCCCACTCGCTTGCGCAATTCTTCTGTTCAAGAAAACAATAACATCGGGTAAAAGAAAATTAGATTTTTTAAAAGTGGGCTGCTAGTCAGAAAGTAAATACGTGACTTTAAAAAAACCTGATCAATTCCCTTAATTTGTAGGGAAGTACAAGACGTAGTAAAGAGATTTGATTAAATCCATGAAGAATGAAGTATGAGAAACTGACCCATGGGTTCTACACTGTTAAACTCCATCCTTAGTGCATCATTTGAACACTTTGGTTGGGAGTACCACCAGACCTCCGGCAATGCATCAAAAGATAGCCAAGGATACTCCCCTGCAAGAACCTGCAGCTTCTAAAAATATGACGTGTAAATAACCTATTAACAACATGACATGCAATGTGGAAACACACATTATCACAATACACAATCTACCATCATGTAATGCAGGCATCGGGACACCCCGGGCCTGCACCCGACGTCTCTGAGGGTCCGTAAACGGGACCTTCGGACCCGTAGTGTGATCAAAATAGACCAGGGAGAATCTGAACATCACCTGAGGGGGGCGGCCAACGTCACCACTGCACATTACGTGCTCAGCATGAAGTGGTGTCACCTCAATCTTGTGTTGGCCTGGCTCCTGAAAGATAAAACTATGTCAAATCAAACTTACTAATCGTGACTCACATCCAGAAACCCTTCAATTCTTGAACCAGAGTCTCGTGTGAATACCTGGGCGGATGGAAACGCACCAGACAGTGTCTGCAGAGCTCGAGTAAGGGGTGAGACCAATATCTACGTGACAGATCATTCAACAAGCTCTTTAGATACAGTACGTAACATCAGCTCCATATAATAAGTGTTCTCCGAGGAGAGTTTATGATAATGTAACCCAATAGGAAATTGAATCCAGCCTCACCACTTCAGGTTTGAGCAACGCCATCTTGGGTGCTATACTTCTTGCCTGTAAAACTTGCACAACAACGAATCAAAATTGGGAACCGAAATTCTGGTATACCAATAGAACTTCCCACCAATGTAAGGGCACAATATATAAGTGGAATACCAACCTGTTGGTGTCCAAGCGAAGTGAGCCGTAAGTCGAACCTATCCTGAGCATCCTCAAGACTAATCAATGAGGCAGTATGTCCATGTCGTACCAAATGCACAGTCTGAGGGAGGAGGGAAAGAGTCAATAAGCAGAAACACGTGCCTCGTTTAAAGCAGAGAATGATAGATTACCAACAATCGTCATCAATGCAACCAAAGCTCAACCGAGGGAACTACAGTACAACAAACTCCATGATGTACCTTTTTAGGACGGTAAAAGAGCGGAAATAGCTTGGAGCTTCCAGAAGCCTCTCTGCTCGTTTGCAAATCCTCCCTGACCTAATTCAATCTCAGTACAAACATAAATACAGAGCTTCGAAGCAAAACGTAAAATCCAAGATTCAGGGTAGGCGACCTATGTAAAGACACTTTGTTCACCTGTTCCGGACGCGATGTCTCTTGCAATAACTCCCCCGTCTCCTCATCGTTCACAGGAGCTGTAGTTGTGGATGCTACGGGTGTTGAAGCTTCCATCATTGCCTGAGCTTCGACCAAAGTGAGGTTGAAATTGGCATTCAGGTACCCAAGTAAGAAGCTCATACGCACCAGTTAGAACAAACACGTACCTCAGTGGCACTATCTTGCTCATCACGCGTTTGATGCGCTGGTGCTGCGTAAGCAGTACCATTCCCAGCCGCTTCCACTCTTCACAATGTCATAAAAATTCATCAACTCAACCCTAATTAAGTCACCACCTCTTGACAAGATCACAGCACAATGCTACCACAATTCGAGTTCCTTTCGGATGCAACTCATGTTCAAAGACCGAAGGAAGCAGAATCTCTGAAGTGGGATCAAGATGATTCACCTGGATGGATTGCCCACGACTTGCTGCGAACCGGCTCCACTACCCAACAACTCCACATCGTACACCTCATTCTCCCCGTGCACGAAGTGCAATGCCAGACGCGCTTCGCAGCATGGGCACGACACCAGCTGCACCTTCTGGCGCTCTCGAGGCGGAACCAGAGCCGCTCTCTTCATGATTCCCGACTACGCTGCACTTTTGAGTGGCCTCCGGTTCCCTTCGATGCATTCACGCGCATTCATGCACCGAAGATGAAGACTCCGCTTGGCTCCTCGGGTCGCGAAAACGTTACATCAGCATCGAAATTGTGTGGCCCCGCAGCTAACGAAGGATTACTCTAGTAATTGCAAAACCCTAAACCCTGAAGAAGACTCCGAGAGGCACCATTTCTAGAATTGTAACATATATTCTATCTCGAGTCTACAGAGTTCACAATTCCAAACGCACCCAGATTTTCAGTGCATTCAAAACTGAATATCCTGATAGCCACTTGTGGAACTCAGCAGACTTCCTGTCCAGAACCTTGTTAACACAGATAAACAATCCAGAGCTTAGGAATAAGGATTTGATTAACAACATCAAGTGCCCATTGCAGTGGAGTGTTGATTATGAATGCTAACCTTGTGTTGAACTGCTCATCCGATAAGTGTGGTGTGCATACAAATAGGTTTCTCATGCGAATCCTGTGGCAGAGGCGTAGCTGGGGAGATCATCACCAACCCCAGCCCCTGCACAAATAGGATACTATCATATCCACCACAACCTGCTCGTCTACATATAAACGTTTGGTGATAAGAAGCAGGTACATAATGGTGTTCCGAGTAGTACAGATTTGGGGCTAGCATTGTCTCTTTCGAGACTGTATTGATCCTCATCTTTCACATGAAGGCCAGTACCATTGGATTGCATGATCACTGCTTCCTTGTTGGCTAAATCGTCAAGAAATGACAAGAATGAGAGTGCTGGCACGACGCTGTGAAGTCTTGGTGTGCACTTTGGTGCTTGTTTGGACGATTTCTGGTCAGAACCCTCTGCCTACCATCATTTAGAAACCGATGAGTTTGAATTCCGTTTCCAGTTCCAGAAGTCCGGCACATTCAATTCCAGCACTGATTCAAATTGTTTGTTAACACTGAACATGTTCCAGGAGCATATGCCGACACCGGTCTGTTCATAGCACCCATTTGCAATGTTACAGAGTTCTCAGGACTGACCACAGACTGCGCCCAAATAATCTCATACCTACAGTTCCTGGGCAACGCGGACTGCTGCGTTCATGAGCACCCTTCCGTAAACGGTTGCACTACCATGAACGCGTTCGGAACTTGCAGGGCACGCATTTGTGCTCTTCCCTTCGTTCCTCTCCCACGCTGCCAACCCTGTGGGGTCGTTGCCGAATATGTGAGAAATTTAGCTAACCTCTGTGCAGAACCAATACTTGGTGAATCACGCTCTGGTGGATTCCAAGTCATAAAGGAGGATACTGCCATGTTCATTGTCCTATACTAATAAAAATTGCCTATTCAGTTCAGAAACATACCTTTGGCTTCGTGTAATGTATCATTCAACTGGCTGCATGTCTGACGGCAAAGATTCTAACATCAGAAACATGCTTCAGGTGATGATGTTCCTGTTCTGATTCCATGAGCCGATGCTTTCTGAAAAACAAAATCAGCCAGTGCAGAGAGCACCTCTCTATTGTCTGGTAGAAACAGACGGCACAGGGATGAACATTTCAATAAGAAAGTTCCAGGAGATCGGTACAATAGTGGGCAAATGATACAGTAGAGTCAAGACCATGCGTAACTTTACTGAAGTGTCATTATTGGAATAAAAGTGTACAAACATGTGACGATGATTAAAGAGCAACCATGTGACGATGATAGGGAGCAGCTTATAACCAACGTCCAGGTTGAAAATCGTTCCACAGCTCTGAATAACCTGTATTCTAATTACACAGTTAGTGAGTGCCCCTTCGATGTTTGCACAGAAGGTGTACCAACCGCTAAAATACCACAAATGCCTTAGCCGTCTGTAAGGTGGCAAGGGACTTAAGTCTATCTTATAGTGTTGGGCTAGTTCTACAAAGTTTCACCTACAAAATTCTTGACGTCTCTTAAACCGCAAATAGAGGAGGCATCGGATAGAGCCCACTTCAACTTGACGCGTCTTGACTTTTTAATCACGCAAGATGAGTAGGAATCTACTGTTAAGCATCTACTGTTTAAGGAGTGGATAAGAATCAGAAGGAGAAGCTGGAAATCTATGAAGTTGAAACTAATCTCTTAGAAAGTGTGTTTCGCGGACCTTTGGCAAATCTAATAACAAAGGGTCTATGCTAACGGACCCACGCCTTGGATTGTATGGGTACAAAGAATGATAGAATGAGTCAGGTTTTACGAATCGCTCCAGTCGTCCTCCCCATCGTCATCGTCATCACTTCCAGCAAAGGCCTACAACATCAAAGGCAGATGGGTGTGACCAAGAAATTCGGCACACTAGCGATAAGATCGTAGTAACCCAAGAACTCAACCATATGATTCAAATCTGAATAATCAGGCATAAAATCCCGCCCCCATATATGTATATTCTCATACATAGGTAAATTAGCTAAATGCCGATTAAAAATTCGCAAAGAAGAAGAGACAAGCCAAAACGCAGAGCCTAGACACAAACTATCCCAAGCGCAAGCGTGGAAATGTGTGGGAAGCATAAGGGTGTTAGAACTAATGCGCATAACTATGCGAAATACGAGGGAACGAATGCGCATAACTATGCAGAATATGCTGAACAAACAAGCTCTGCTTAAACCTCGGACTGAGTGCAGAAGTACCTGTCTAATAGCATTCGCTTTTTCGAGTATGGCAGCAACGTTGATATTCGCCCCTGGACGGGGTATAGACGGGACATTCTCCGAGCCTTCATTTCGACGAAGATTAAATGACTGCAGTAGGTAGCAAACTGTTATAAACACATAAATGAGACAAAAATTCAAAATCGACGTGTATAATCCCAGAACAATAATAATGCAAGGTGTACTAATCACAAAAGCTTTTGCCTCTAAAATGTTGGCCCATACCGTAGTTCTAATTTGATCAATAAAAAGTGATCTTTCATCAGGAGGTGGTGGAGGCCTTGAAGCAGGTTCCTGGAATGTCAGTACTTTGAGCTGCAGTTACAATTCCCACGAAACGTTGATTACCATCTCTTTCGTAGTTGATTAGACCACTTACTCGCAACAATATCAACATAAAAATTGAGGGAATTCAGAAAGGAAACCTGCATCTTTTCTATTAACAGTAAGAAATCATTAGAACAAGATCCACTGCAAGAGTCTTCCAATTAATCGGGCAGCTTACCATGTTTCTGTCATGCTGTGCAATAGCAGCTTCCAGAGCATCCTTTGTGGTAGGAGTCGTCCGCAATTCAAATTCAGGAACAGGGGATGGTGAATCCATAAAATAAAGTTTCGCTGCAACTTCTGCTCTGTCCAAAGCTATAGATTCACCGCTGTTATCTGGTTCTCGGGTCAAGAGAGAAGGTAATACTTCCTCATTAGACTGTGCTGCAACACTGGGATAAATGTTTGCCTCAGGTGCACAATTGCGATTAGTATCTGCCTCTTGAGACGGAGAAAGGACCGATTGACCCTGTAATCGAGCTGCACCATCGACATCCGCCTCATTTCGAGGTTCGAAGTCGATGCTATGTTCCGATCTCATCGAAGGAAGCGCTGCATTGTCATTGGCAGAAGCTGCACCATCATTAAGAGATCTTTCTCCCTCCTCCAATGAAGAACGTGATGCTTTCTCGCTGGTATGAGCTGCAACACAAACACTTGCTTCGTTCACAAGTTCAAGGTCGAGACTTCGTCCTGATCTCTCCAATGGAGACGCTGCTTTCTCGTTAGCAGGCACTGCTTCAACAATATCTGCATCATTCACATGTTCAAATTTGATAATTCTCTCGTCGATATTCAATGGAGAAGGTAATGATTTCTCGCTGGCATGCGCAGCAACAGAAATATCTCCCTCGTACAAACGTTCGTGAATACTCTCTGACACTTCATCTTGATCTCGCTGAGCTGCAACAGAAACACGTGCATCGCTAGCATGTTCAAATTCGTAACTGCCCTCTGATTCTTCAAACAAAGATGGTGACGCTTGCTTGCTATCTGTAGATTGAACCTCGGCGTCATCTGCATTTCTCAATAGACCAGGTGCCAGAGTATCTCCGGCCCCTCCAGGTGAGGACACTCTTGATTGCTCAATAGATTGATCTATCTCGTCTACATCCACTTCAGCCACATGATAAGACATGTTCTGTTTGCCGGAGGCTACAACCGAGGCCCACGAATTAGCATGTAAAGGTTGCTTGGAAACGGCTCTCCCAACAGGCACAGCTAATAGCTCAATTTCTGCTACTCTTGTCAGCACGCGAAATTCCTCTAAACCCCCTGCAACGGAGGGAGGAACGTCATCGAACGATGAACTTGAGGAATGCGATGGACCCGAATTACTTGTACCACTGAGTTCCACTCTTTGAGGCTCATTCTGTCTAATCTTTTCATCATTATAGTCTTCCTCAAGATCGTGGCTAGAGGACGAGAAATCTTCTGTATGCACATATGAAGCTGCTGCTGACGGGGTGGGGAGATCTGGTAATCGATACTCCTCCTTTTCATCTCCCCTATGGCTGTGTACTATTGTAGTATGTGGAGAATCCAAATCCTCCGACGCTACTGAAATCACGGTACTCTTTGTTGGTGAATCCAGATCCAACTGTGGGGGTGGTGAACAAGCTGGTGAGCTGGTTTCTGAATGGTTAACCAGATTTGGAGGAAGTGAAAAATCTGGCTTGGGAGACAGTCCAGGATCCAGTCGACCAAGCCACTTTAAAGTTCCAGTCTCTGAGAAATAGGACCTAGGTGTCTGTAAGGGAGAGCGTAAAGGAGAACGCAACGGAGAACGCAACGGTGGGTGATGTGGTAGCTTGAAGACAGCCCTTGGGGGTGTGCTGGGAGGTACAGCCTTCCCTCGCCACTGGTTATTTGAAGACTGGTCCATCCTTCCAGGCGAATCTGGTGGAGAATTTGATGTCATACTCTTGTAGGACTTGGTAGTCGACCTCGCTGTTGATATGGGCTTCAGAGTAGAAGGTAAGGGATCAACCTCTGGCCGGATAGATGGACTCCGAAGAGATGGCAAGATTCTCTGCAAAACGACAGAAAACAAAATGTTGACTTAACCAGCAAGACGATATGGTGTATAGCGGTTTTAAGAAACAACGGGAAAAAGGAGACGATGCAGAACTGCTAATGTCCAATGGTAAGTAAAGGAAAATTGAACATCGAATACAACGATAGTGACATAACTCGTAAGCATGTGACGTGTTTTGTAGTGCATGGCAGTATCGGCTTCAGTACGTACCTCTTGCGAAACCGAATGGTCTGTTAATCCGTTTGACATACCACTGTCTAAGGAGAATTTTGCTGAAGTCTCTATAGCCACCTCTGAACGCTTCGATGAGGAATGCGAAGCAGGGCTCAACAATATGCTCTTTCCTTGTTCTGGGCTTGTCCGAGCAGCAGTCTCCGAAGCTTTCGCTCCTATACTTGTAGTTGATACCACTTCATCAACATAAGCCTCCCGCTTTAAAACTGAAGCCTCCTTGGCCACAGCAGAGAGACTAGCTGGCCCAAATCTTACAGGTCGACCTTGTATGGCATCAAAGTCCCGGCTTTCACATTCACTCCCAGTGTAGGATGATCGTGGACTTTCTGGAGGACTATCCTTGATAATGACGCTGCCTGATGGACTTGAAGGGGCACTGTCTTCATCTCCAAGAGAACGACATCTAGGAGTATCATCGGAATTATTTCTAAGAGGACTAGGTGTTGACAAGATACTTGGACTTGAAAGGAAAATCCGCTGAAAACTCTTCTTAGGACTGCCATGAGGACTTGAGGGAGCACTTGACCCAGGGCTGTCGACAGCACGAGGAGGAAGAAGCAAAGAAGACCTCGTGGATGCAGAATACTGAGGAGTACCACAAAGAGGAGAACTAGGAGTAACAACAGCAACAGGAGGACTTACAACAAGAGGGGTCACTGGTTCGTCAAGAGTAGAAGGTTTTTCCAGTGGAGACAGAACGTCATGCTTTGACGTTGGGCTCAGCTGAAGAGCAGGGTGAACATCATCCTCGTCAGAGAGCTTAGTATGTCTTGGATCCCCATTCTGTCCAGGACTAGTAGGACCACCAAAGCGATCAGTGATGGATCCACTGGATTGCCTAGATTTAGAGGAATCATCGCGCTCAGGGCTCATAGGTGGTGTAGGCAAGCGGTATAGTTGGAGTCTCGATCGGCCAGAAAGACTTCCTGGCTCAGACTTTACAGACGTGGTTTCAGGACGGGAATCACCCACCAAGGATAAGTCGCGGTTTGGAGATCTTGAAAAGAAGGTTGGTGACTCAGATAGCACAGGAACCCCGTCGAGAGAAGGACTACTTTGATTAGATTTTAGTGTTCCTGGCAAGAAAGACCCCAAGTAGGTCGTAGGAGGAGACTGAACTGTGTAATTTGACTCCCTAGGAGGCGATCCCCGAGGGGAATAGAGTGCGTGAAAAGCAGGAGAATTAGGTGAGCTAGGAGAGTTGGGGGAGGTAGGAGAATTAGGTTCCGAGACACTGGACACTGATATCAGTTCACTTGAATAAGAATGGCGAGAGAACATGGAAACGCTAGGCTGCAAAATATCCTGCCCAGCATGAGTTGGGCTTGAAGCACTTGAGGAAGAGCCCAAAGAAGAGGGAGTCGGACTAGTGGCAATTGCCAACACCAGATCGGGCACTTCAGCCTTCTTAGAGATATCCACAACAGGGACAACCTGAATGCTGGAATCAACGGTCCCATTTCCTGGAAAGGCCTTCACGAGCTCCCCAGAACGGTTGTTTGCCTTCTGTAACCCAGGTTGCTGGACCAAAGCAGTGACTTCAGCAGCAGGTGTATCAGACGGACCTGACGAAGCTGAGGATGTGCGCGGCTCTTCGATTAATGTGGTAGAAATAGGAGGAAGATTCTTAGAAAGTTCCTCAAGATTCACATTGTCAGTCCGCTGGACATTGTCCCTTTCTGATATATCTGCCAATTTACTGGATGTAGGAAGTGGTTGTTGCTGTTCCATCAGCTTCATCCCTGACGGGATATAAGCTTTCTGAGCTTCAACATGATTCTTTAAAGCTGCATGATTGAGGGCATCTCCATTGAAATGCGTCACCCTGTGAACGCTTCCAGGAGAATCGAAATCGGACCCTGCACCGTCGCCTTCAGAGCCAATTCTAGATGGCGCATCAACAAACTCATCAAACTCACTGCCAGATCTTGCCATAGAAATTTGCCTTGAGAATCTGCCACCATCATTACCATCCATGTTGTTCTTCCAGAGAAATTTCCCTGACAAGCGCCCAGAATCTAACGCATCCATATAGACGCTTATCCTAGAAGCAGATTTCATAAGCGTCGGCGACCCTGTACCAACTGAAATATTCCCCGAAGATAGTTTATCTCCGTCCCTAACATTCATACTAAACTCACCCCTTGCAGTGCCCCTAGGCGTCCCTACTGGTGTTCTTACTGAACGAGGTATGACGGCGGCTTCTAAATCCTCTTGTAATATACCATTTGCAGTTTTAGACTCCACAGGTAAAACCTGACCATTGTCAACTGCACCACCCAACCCACCTGCAGGATCCAAGCCCTTGGTATCGAGCGCTCTAGTGTAACCCGTGGCAGGTGCAGCAGCACGATCCTCCAGGTCAATGATCCTGGAAATTCTACCGGCCAAGCTGCTTGCCATGCCTTCTGACTCACTAGGTTTTGATACATTCCCAGAATCATTGCCGTTTCCACTATCCCGAACACTGATTTTAGAATATTTAACTCCTTCGGAAGTGTTCGAAACTGCTGAAATTTGAATCGCTCTCATTGCGGGTGAGGACGAATCTTCGGCCAAGGTATCTTTGGGGCCACGGGGAAGACCCCTTGGTGCTTGTGTATCAGATCCGCGCTTCGGACCGAGACGCGAAGGAACTGGATCTTCAATATTAAATGCTGAGGCAATGTCGTACGGAAGTCCTTCCAAATCCTCAAGGCTTGCAGAACCATAACGTACCCTGCATATTAGACCACTCAGCTTGAATTTCCAACTATATTTGATTCGCACTAAAAATAAAAAATACAGGTGCACAAGTCTTATCAATCGACCACACTGTCGAACCTCAACCTCCAGTTCATGACAAGCCGAACGCAACCACCTTCTAGAAGTGCAATGAGTTAAGTAAAACAGACCTGGCAGGAATCTGGTAAATAGCAGCTATTGGTTGTCCAGTTCTGCGTTTCCTGCCCTTCTTCTGCTAACACATCACACAGCATTATTTAATAATTTTAGTTAGAGTAGTACGGAAATGATGGCTGCGAGCTAATGGCTGCTAACACATCAGAGCAGCATGATATAGACATGTAAACAGAGCCTTCAAAAAGACACGTGTGCCTTAACTGATCAGAGAATTATCAGCTGACAATTTACCAAACTCAACTATTGATAGAGGTGGACAAATGAGAGAGCCCCGAAATAGACTGAAGAGACTTTTATCGTTAAATAAGCACTATGCGTATCTTTTACAAGTGGAGGTAGAGAGTTTGAAGTTTCATCTTACCTTGTCTCTCCGTGCTTTCTTGTCACGCTGCTCTCGCTGAGCTCTCATGAGCTCAGTGCTAGCCCATTCCAGCTTGAAAAAGGAAGGATCGGTGTACCTCTTCAAGCAAGCTCCAACTCCAGACACATCAAACCTGTAACCAGACCATGGGGTCAATGAACTCAACAGCAATAAACTGCAGTTCAGTGATGAACATTTAAGTTGAACTTGTGGTTATTAACAAATGTTAAAGTCAGAACAAAGGTACCATAATCCAAAATGAAAGGTGAGAAATCAAAATCACATATGCCTTCTCATCATGAATTATGAAATAATCTGGTAATAACCCTGTATATATGCAAACTGTACTACCGTACAGAACCGAAGCAGACCAGGATAGACGTACTTGTCAAGAAGGAAAAGCTGAGGAGGCCCTCGGCATTCTTCGTAATAGTTGCGGACAAAGCGTGGCAAATCACCTGATGTACAGTGGTTTTGATCGCTACGTATGCTTGCATGCCAATCAGCACCTGCAATGTGAAGGTGGTTGTAAACATGTTTTGAAGCCCAAGGACATGATAACCAAAACCAGTTAACTTCATAAAATAAAGTGAGCAGAAATATTTCACACATCTCCCTTTTCGTTGGATTGCAAAGAAAGGTACTTCAACGCACCATTAGTGTAGGCAAATCGGAGCTGGTTTGGCTCTGAAAGCAACGCCTTTTCTATAGCAGGCAGCTCGTCCTCCAACTGCTGGACTCGCATATTCAAATCATGACCTCGAGATCCTAGACTCATCAACTCGTCGTGCAGGCCACAAAATATCTCTGCAGCAAATCTGTTTACGTGACAACAAAACTGAGTTAACAAGATAGTGTTATGTGGCATTGAAACAAACCCGATAAGAGATGCGATACGTAAGACATAGAGCAGTAGACGCCTAAAACGCCGACCATGTTGTCTTCGGCTTGCACCATAGCAACATCTTGTAAATTTTCAATGCTTGATCCTTCAGAACAATTGTCTACAGGACTACAATGAATAGTCATTCAAACTTCTCCAGATCTTGTTACTAACGGCTATAGGTAGTCAATTGTTTAGTGTTACTTATGCAAACTACCAGCATTCACTAGCGAAACACAATAGTACTTTACATCCGACAAACAAAGTCAACGATTTAGTCACAACAAGAATTTTAATTCTATCAACAACGAATACAGTGAGATGGGACGTACTCAGCGAGATCTCCAAGTTGGCGAACAATACCAACAAGTCCAGCCATAGCCACACCCTCCAGTAGAGACTCAGGGTCATCGCGAGCAGCAGAGCGATATAGCTCTGGGTTGGCCAAACTGTGCTCACACCGCACTTCATACCTCACAAGAGGCATTTTTAATCCTCTTCACAAAAATCTGCTTTAAAGCCTTTATAGCAATGTGCTCAATGCTGTGACGACAAGCGCCTGTCACCGCCGCTGAAGTCACATCTAACTCTCCAGATTTCTCGAGCATACAACATGCTTCCAGTTGGAATGATTCACCAACAATATTCAAATCCTCCTCCCACCCTGCAACACAAGATACAACGTGTCGCTCTACTGAGATATCTCTAACTGTAACTTGCTTCTTATTCCCTGCAGCATTGTCCTGGACCGTAGAGTTTCAAAGATGAGGTGATGGTCATTTGTAAGGTAGTAGCTGGCAGAGATATATATTTGACACCTTCAAAGAAACACCTCCTGCATTTTGAATTCCAGAATCTAGTTAAAATATAAATTAAGCTCTTGAAATTTGTCGGGCAGTACCACCGAAAGCTGACATCAGTTGGAACTTGGCTCCGAGGAAATATGAAATCACCCCTTGAAATTTCGAAGAGTATAAAAAAGAAAGGGAAAAGCACAGCTTTACCATCATTGATGATTTGATAACAACCTGCTTAGGCTCTCCTGCTACCACCACCTAAGAACACCAGGCCATAAAATCTGCACGCAATGACAACAGCAAGTATGTGAAGGTAGTACAGTTTTAACGGTGAAATATACGAGCATCAACGTTGGGCTCAATAGTCAACACTCAAGTACGACTTTAGACCTGATAATTCTCCAGCTGTCATTCACTGCGTACAGTAGAACGTAAAACGGTGACTGGAAAAACAAACTTATAGCTAATAATTTCAGAATCAATCCCAAGTACGATTGACTTTACTGCCACCGCTTACTGCACATGAAAGGGCCCCCAATTCTACATTCGATTGACTTGACAACACTCGAACGCTTGCGTATGAGCGCTGCAACGTCCGCTAGTTAGCTGGAAAGGTCGATTTCAGACCTTCCCGTGAAACAACTTTGGGGAGCAAATGCATCATATTTCTATAAGCTATTCTTACTGCAGAAGCCTAATTTCTGTCTGTAGCTCTGCGTCTGTAATGGGGATATCTGTAATGGGTATAGAGAACCTTTGCATCTGGCCATCGGGAACAAGTCTGACCAATACCGAATCTCGTTGCCCTCCATCTCAATGCTGATTTTAGACCCAACGTGCAAACGCAACGCTCAAGTGGAATTCGGCATTGACATTTCGAAATCGGACTATCGCGTATAGCTGTTGCAGTGACACTAGTTGCAATCATATGGGCTCCAACAAGAATCACAACCAGAGAAAGGTGAAGGGTCGATAAACTTGTTTCAGAGAAGCGGGGAAAGAGAAACCCTACGATAATGCCGTAGAAAACCCAAGTGCAACACTCTAGACAACCTGCATTTCACTAGGGCTGACAAACCGATTCCATTCCTCATTCCTTGGTGGAGTACGACCCAACAAACCATGCCTAACCCATGCCGATCGCTCAGCCACTAGAGCGGGGAAATTCACACTGCTACAGTGCAGAAGTAGAAACAGAAAACACATGAAGTGCGTGCACTGGTAATGCACCGTCAGCGCCACCAATGTCGAAGATCTAGAGTACAGAAATCTTCCAAATTCCGAGCAGCAGGTCTAGTATCCCGCTCCGACTACGATACCACCGAAAGTAACAAAACCAGCCAACACCCAGCCAGCACTTGCACCTCCAAATCAATCTCACTCGCCACTCGATCCACCAGAAGCCGAGAATCCAAACACCTCAACACCTCTCCAAAACGGCAGATCAAAAACGAACGAGCGAGAGAAAGAGAGAGAGCAAATGAAACACATACTAATAAAAGCGCCGGAGGCAGCCGCACGCGCCATCTCCACAGTCCAGCTCCAGAACTCCGATCGAGGCCCGAGAATCCCACCTCTTGTCGAAAACCAAAAACGCCACCCCAGAAGAGGGGCCCTAATCGCAACGAATCACTGGTCGATCCCAAGAGCAGCAGCAGCAACAACAACAAGCCATGAGGTCGAGGTCCATATCCAAGGTGAGCAACGAAGCAAGCATGCGAAAGCGAAAGGCAGGCAGGGGCGGAAAAGGCGAAATGACGAAAGGCGAGTGTGAGGAGATGAAAACCTGGAATGGCATTGGGAGACGAAGAGCGGCGCGGGGCGCGGTGCGCGGTGCGCGACGCTTGAGCGAATCCCTCCAAAGCCGCGATGCAGTGGGGGTGGGGGTGGGGGTGGGGGTGGGGGTGGGGGTGGGGGAGGGGGGAGGGCAATGGGCAATGGGGCAATGCGGGGCAATGCCGTGGGCGAAGGTGAGGTGAGGCACGAGGTGAGGTGGTGTTGCGGAGTGAAGTGGAGTGGAGTGCAACCTGTGTCACTCACTCAGTCCATCAGTGCGGGAGTGAGGGAGGGAGGGAGGGCCTTCAGTGGTCTCTTCCGTCCTTCCCTTCCCTTCCCTTCCCTTCCTTCATGGGAGCTCCTGCGTTCCACCCTCGCATTCCTTTTCCTCCCTTCTATGGTACGACACCCATTCCCTTCCCTTTACTGCACCCCATTCCCGCCATTGTATCTATTCCCGTCGCTGCACCCATTCCCGTGTACATGTAGGACACTTGAATCCGAGTGACTTCAATCAGGGGCGGTTCAGGGTCCAATGGTGCTTCACATATATTACTAAATTAAGGTAATCAACATTACTCTACATGAAGTAGTATTGTTGTCAATTCACCATTGAATTTATATACCACCATATTTCTATATGATACAAATGAAAAGACTATTAAACGCTTCTATGTTTATTATTTATTTAGAATGAGTAGATGATTCTATTTAATAGTCATGGTGTCTAAGTTAAATATTGGATGACTTCAGAGATAACTCTAATTTATTTTTTCTTCTCACTATGCAAATAATAAATTGATTTTGTGACAATACTAAATCAAAACTATCTAATTTAAAATGTGCTATGATAGATTTATTAGTTAGAACCTCAAATATAAGCTTTTACAAGATGTAATGATTTGAACTAAGGTAATCATTAAAGACATCAAAACAATGTTCATTTAGCATAATATATGAATAATACCACTTTATTAGAATGATGGATTTGTATAAAAAAATTAATAGCTTACACTAAGTTTTATGTTTAGATATTATAATTGCAAAGATAGACCAAGTTTTATGGTAAAAACCTCAAATGAAGAACATTAGGGATACACCTATTACAAGAATAACAATATAATATCATTTTCATATTCCAAAAATATGAATTGTTTATTTAAAAGTATAAACTATATATTCACAACCTCCAAATAAATGATTTAATCATAAACTTTCAAGTAATATAAAAGTTGTAGATATTATCCTAATGAGCCTCTAGTGAAGCAATATATTACATTAAAAAATACACCATTGACAAATAGTAAATATAAAATGCTAGTATCAAAGGTAACTTAATAATGTAACAAAATTCAAATTGATTTATCATGCAATGAGATTTTTATTGACAAACAAAGAAAATCAAATTAGAAAACTATTACAATATTATATATTTAGAATACATCATGACTCTTATTGATGTTCAAATGTCAGTTCAAATTGTAAATGATATTGTACAACATATATTTATATTGCATGTACATCATTGATTGTTGCGACACTTTAATATTTAAGCTACATTGTGTGTTATAAATTATGTCCTACAAATAAAAGGACATTGTACAATGTACATCTACATTGCTTGTGCATCATTTTGCCTTCACCTATTTCGATATCAAAGCTAGTTTGTGTGATATGATTTGCATTGTACAAGCTAGATCAATACTAAGTCATTTCAAAGTGACACATTGAGATATTATTTCAATAAATTTGTCCATAAGATTTATCTTTTTGCTTTAGCTGAGATATTCCGATTTTTTTTATAAAGCTATAGTACTGCAAGAAAATAATATACAAATCTTAACTGGACTTCACTAGACTAATTATTGTTTATGACAAAATTTATCTTAATATTAACCATTCTTAGAATTATTTGAGAATTATTTTTATTTGAAAATATATAATAAGGTTTTGTATTTTTGTACAATTCTTCTTTAAATATATATGAGAATTTAACTTCAAAACAAATTATCTAGAACTATGAGAATTTTTGTTTATATGGAAATGAAATTTGTATCAAAAGAATATTTAAAAGCAAATTCAAGAGTAGTGGTAAGAAGGCAAAGTTTCAAAGCACAAGAGAAATCTATAAATTTTATAATATTTTTTTTTTCAAATAATTTCTGTGCAAAAGAAATCATTGAAGTGAGTTTGAAATTGATATTTTAATAAATATGTAATTTTTGACGAATCATAGATGTCATGATAAATTTGGTTAGACATTAAATAAAAAGAATTATTTTTTATCAATTTAATTAATATTACCCCCAATAACCCATCATTAGAAAATACACAATTCAATAAATAAACATAATCAAAATCATTACTATCAACAATTAAAACTATCATTTTTATCTTCCTGCGACACCAAAAAATGATTCCGTGAGGATGCCATGAGAATCCCGAGCTAAAAGATAACAATGTGAAAACAAAAAAGGGAAATTCAAAAAACAACTTACTCAGCACTGGCCCTAATGATGGAACAAAACAAATGATTGTAAAAGAACTCGTGTCTTAAGTTAGGTCAGCAACTAAAAGAAAGAAAGAAATCGTAAGTTAGAAATTCCAAAACTGCCAACGCACCGGCTGAGTTGTAGTGCCCGGGTATCGAGACTGAACTCCTGAATGACAGAGTCCTAGAGTGCCAGTGGGTCCACGAGAGTACGTGAGTGTGGTAGATACCCGCCGGTTCCCAGGTGCGATGGTAGGGCGACATGAAGTGGTAAGGGAAGGGGAAGCGGAGGGGGAGGGGGAGGGGGAGGGGGAGGGGGAGGGGGGAGGGGGAGGGGGGGGGAGGGGGGAGGGGAGAGGAGGATGGAGGAGGTCGGGGGACTGCAGTGGGACTCAGGTGATGCGTTCATTCAATGCTTTGCTTGATTGCGGGCACAGCCGGAGCGGAGGCAACAATGCAATTCGCAGTGACACAATCATTGTGGGAATTGGGGCAGTGTAGAGTGGGAGCCCAAGGCAAGGCAAGTCAAGGCAAGGCAAGGCAAGGCTCAGCTCAGCTCACCTGTCTGTGCCTTGGGGCAATGTAATGTACTATCTCATCTCTGGGTTAAGTGTTGAGTGTTCTTTGCTCCTCCCTCTTGTACTTTACTTTTCCCCCTTCCTTCCCTTCCCTTCCTTCGTCCCACCCACATAAAGTGTTTCCAATTTCGCCCATGTATGCATGCATTGGCTCGCGATCCCCATAGCTCGCACCCCCAATTCCCCGCATGCCCCTCTACCAATTGCCTTGTGCTGTTGTTTCAGTTTCTGGGTTTGATTGCGTGCTTGCTTGGATCCCTCCCTTTTGCGCGTCTTCCTCTTCCTCTGTCTGTGTCGGCCCATCGGAGCATCAGGGGTTCTGCATGGTTGCTTTTTGGAGTTTAATGTAAGTGCTCTTTCCACAAGCTTGGATTTCGCCTTTTTCAGTGCATGTATGCATGCATGGATGGGAGTATTGTGGTGTCTGGGGTTCCACTCGACGTGTCTGTTTTGCTGTTTTGTATTTAGGTTTCGTTGCGTTTTCTGTTTGCGTGAGGTTGTCTGAATTAAATCAATTATTTAAAATTTTATGGTTGTGTGAGGGTTTTCGGATGTTGGGGTTGTTGGATTCTTAGTCGGTATAGGGGCTTAATTTACTCCTTCCTGCTGGAAAACCGGTTGCGATATTTTGGGTCTTTTGGAGGTCTTCGATGGAGCTGTTTGAGAATTTGTCTTTTAGTTTATTTTGGGTCTTCTGCACGTTTTGATGAAGCTGCTGGTGTCTTTGTTCGGGTGCTGGTGGTTCCCCTTTCTCCGAGTGAGTATGTCTGGTTTTTTGAGGAAGGGTTTTTTGGTTTTTGGTTGTGTATATGTGGTTTGTCCCTGTGCTCACCGAGTTTTTCGATTGCTAATCGGCTTTCAAGGTTTGGTTGTTGGTGACGATTGGCTGGGAGAGTCTTGTGTTGTTCTCAGATTGGTATGCATAGCATGTACTGACATAGTTAGTCGTGTGTTGCAGAGGTTAGCTGCATGTAATCAAATGAGTGTCGAGCTGAGTGTATCGTCGCGGTGGATCACATTGGCGAATTCGAAACTTTTAGTTTAAGGACAGGGAGGCTGTTCGCAAGTGGTTGTTTCAATCTTGCTACGGAGGTTTGGAGGTCAGAGAATTTTCGATGAGGATGGTGGGAGATGGGTTGGGGGGAGGAAGACTGAAGGGAAAGGCGAAAGAGCATGACGAGGGCCCATCTGTGGACGCAGTCGTCCTCCTGTCAGATTCAGATTCGGTGGGGAGTACCGCTAATGCTGGAGTCAAAAATAAGGAGAGTGGCAAGTTAAAAATGGTTTCTAAGGACCTTTTAGCTGAGAGACAAGATCAACATGTTCTTGACAAAGCATTATCAAAGCTTCTCCAGGTATTTCCTGATGTATGCCCGAACATAGCTGCTGCAAATTTGGCCTCGCAGCTGAAGAAAACTTCACCTGGAACGGCTTTAGACAGGATAATGAACCGCTATCTCGAACATGGTGTGCCGAAGGCTGAGATCGTACTACAGGAGAAACCAAAACCTGGTAAGATAAATTGTCGAAATATGGTTTTTCAAATGCGGGCAATAGGCATGCGGATAATCATTAGAGTACTTTTGTCAAATCTGTCACACCTCACATGCAGAATGGATGAAGATTGAGACAGTGAAAGATTACCTGTATTGTTATGTCAAACTTATTTTGTTGCGAGTTGTGCTTATTATTGTGTACGTTCCTGTCACAGATCTTCCTCAAGTCATTGAGCATCCCATGGACATGCGAGGAAAGAGAAATGTTCATGGAGTTGGAACGAGTACCGGCAATCACGTGGAGAAGCAGGTGGACATAGGTTCAGAGGTTTTACCTCCTGAAATACAAGCTAATTATGATCTCTGGTCTTTGTACACATTGTCAAAAGAATTTCCTCGATTCCCCTCGAAGGAGGTGAAACGCGTTTTTAACGAGAACAACAACAGGTTCGCTCCAAGCTACATGGCAATTAGCCCCATTTACACAGCGGCCCTTGCTGCAGAACAAAATGGTATGGCTTTCCGGCTTTGGTTGCAATTCGATCACATACGATTTTAAAAAATGTAGATTAAAATAATCGTGTATTTTCATACAATATGACGCACATTGCTTTGGCACAGTCTACTTGTCATCTTGAGCAGAGTTGATAAAAATGCTTTGTACAACAATCTGAAAACCACCTTAATTCCAACTTAGAATTCCTGAGTAATACGTAATACCTGCAATCGTTTTTTAACCGTTTACTACTCTGTTTTGCTTTGAGTGATGGAGCGGGATATGCAGGATTTTTTTCTTGTCAGGGCAAGTGTTTTGAGTTTGGTATGCCGCTAGTATCGAACAATTACAGGGAAAGTCCTAATGCGAGCATGAAGCATACTACTAGATGAATTTTCCTTACCATTTTCTCCCTTCATGAAACAACTGTCACATTGCTTACCTTTCGGGGTGTAACAGGGCAGGTCAGAAGACGAGGGAGGCGGTCATGTCATCCTGCACTCAATTTACCAACGCGTGGCAGCCGTAATAAACTCGTTAAGCCAGATGAGCCATGCTATCTTTTTGAGAGGGAGTGGCTAAACATTCAGAATGCCGCCGGAGCCACGGATGGATTGAAGAAGGATGTAGGTCTTCAATCCGGGACCGACATAGATGCCTGCGAGGATGAGGGACCTGGTGACATCGAATGTGGGTGCTGTTGTTCAGATTACCGATTTGAGGAAATGGTCCAGGTAAACTTTCCTTCAGAAGTTCCTTGCTACCTTACACTGGTTTGATCTTCTTTGTGTTCCTTGCACAAAAGTATAGTACAGTTTGTACTCCACTTTATCCTATTGCATTTGGATTTTTAGGTTTTGACATGGGTTTTCAAGTCTTGCAGTGTGCAGAGGGGCATCTTTTCTGCTTCACCTGCTTACGGCGACGAGTAGAGGAGTCTACGTTCGGCGGGGCACAAGCATGCACTTCTCTTCCTTGCATGGATACTAGTGGCTGTGAAGAGTTCTTTCCCTGGTCTGAGGTACGACGAAGTTGCACGTCAAAAGATTTGGCTTACACTTTAGTTGTTATTTCTGGAAAGACGCCCTCAACTTGGGCAAAGCATTTTAAAGAAGATTGCATTGAGGTTTTTTCCTGAACAGATGCAAATATAAATCGTAGTCCTGTTTCTTCATCAAATGATGCACACGTTTGAATTTTGTATATCCTCCAGGTGAAACGAGCGTTGCCTCCTGATGTGCTTGCCAAGTATGAACAACGCCAAGCCGAGGATGCAGTTGTACAGGCAAAGATTACAGGATTGGTGAGTCTTGCAATACTCGCCTCCTTTCTGTTTTCAAAGAAGAAGAAGTTATCATTGTCTTAAACAGTACACACTCGATCTCCACTGCTGTTTTTTACATGTGAAAGCTGCTACTAAATACTGTCATGATTATGTACAGGTGTACTGTCCATTTTGCAACACGCCTTGGGAAGTAGATCCCGATTTGAGAGTCTTGGAGTGTGCAAATGAAAGTTGTAAAAAGGTGAGAGCAGTAAGGAACACAATCATACTGCCATTGGTGAAGGGCTATTTTAAACTATGATGAAGCTGTTTTGTTACTCTAGCTATATTGTTGGGCTAGGTCAGGTAGATGTTTTTCAATAAGAAACGATACTGAAAAATGCACTTTCGGTGGCCAAATAGGCATCCTGTGTTGAATGCAGGGAGCCGAGTCACATCCCTTTACGATGTGAAGAGGTTGAAAAGGTATGTCATTGCAGAATATCTTCAAAGTTTCTCAACTTGTTTCAAGTAGATGTTGCTGGAGATTTTTAGAATACAATTGAAAGGAAATGAACTATACCAGGCATTCTTCAGAAGCTGATGCTGGGACATATCCAATCACGAATCTAGGGTAACTTTTCGATTGCAGATATCAGTATATGCTATTTCAAGCTTACATTTCATTAAGCCAGAATATGTATGTCTCATACTTCCTTGAGATCTCGGTCTCTTACAACTTACGACAAACATCAGCTACTCAAAGATACGATGGATGCCTAGACCACTTCTTGTGCAGGGGTGGTCTGTTTGTCTTTTGAAGCTGTTCATTGGATCAGGTTGTCTGTGTTAGGATTAAAATCGTGTTATTATCTCAAATTTTGCATTTAATGTGTATTGTCCTGTTCATATCTACGCAGAGATCAGAGACAGCATTGAGAAGAAGCATTGAAGAGGTAGTTATACCTTGGCTTTCTTTTTTACCAGTTGGCTATTTCATTTGTGAAAACTCATCATACTACTTTGTATGTGCCAAATCTCCTGTAAGAATTATGCCTTGTCTCCTACGTCGACTTTTCACAATCTCTGACCTGTGAAAGTAGTTACTAGTTTGCCAGTTATTACACAGCGGATTTTCACAAACTAAATTTGTTCTTCATTTGTTCTGCAGCGTATGACTAAAGCCCTCTTACGAGTATGCACAGCTTGCAAAGCGGAGTTGTTGAAAAGTGACGGTTGTAACAAGGTGGGTGACAAGCTCATGGCTGGTTTTGAACTCTATGAAGAAATTGAAATCCTTTCGTTTTCGTTTTGAAAGTTTCTCCTTGTTTACATTATTGCTCATGTGGGTTGATTCTCAGGTTACATGTAGGTGTGGCCAAACCATGTGCTATGTGTGCCGACAGCCCATTGTTCCTAATTATAAACACTTCTGTCAAGTACACACTCATCACTTCTCGACTTTTGTTTTCTGTTTGACATGAATGTTTCTCTTTTGGCTTTCCCTCCGTCATTTCTGAGTTTATCCTTTAAATGCCTTAAGTTATTCCGATGTTCAAGTGGATTTATCGTTTTACTAGCTGCTTTATTTCTTCAGACTTGGAAAGGAGTGGGTGTGTTTAGGATGCTTGAGGAATCAGTCAGGCATCAAATATATGGAGGGTAAATGCGTCTGTTTTATCTCAAGCTCAAGGTGTCTAATTGGATTTGATTGCAGCATGCAAGGCCAGGTCCCAAAAAAGAGTGCACCCTCTGCAAGAAATGTAGTCTTTGGGAAGAGGTGCGTGCTAGGACCCCCTTCCAGACGGTTGAACATTTTGTTGGGTGCATGCATGTGCTGTATGCGCCTTTTTTTCCATATAAGTTATTATTAGTATGCTACATTGCGGAAAATTATGTGGTTTGTCTTTAAAGCCTTTAATGAGTCTCATTTCGAAAATTCACTATTTTTTAGTTCTTCCGAGTTGACGAGTATCTTTTCATCTCGTTTGGCAGGAAGAGGAGCACGAGATTGTTGGTGCAGCGAGAGAGGCAGCTATGAAAGAGCTGGCACAGGATGATCCTAATCTCCTAAAGCGGACTATTGGACCAAAGCTGGAAAAAGTACCCAAAAAGAAACACAAGCCCCCAGCTATTCCAGCGGTTCCGTTTCGACCCCCACCTCCTGAGTATTACAACCGAATGGCGCAGGCGATGATTGGTGTTGCGGAGCAAGTGCAACGAATGTAGATCGGTCATCCTTCTGTTTTCGCAGCACATGCTTTGAGTGTCGATTTGTATTGTCGAGGAAGTCTATCAGGTTCAGTTTTATGGGAATCAAACTTGACAAAATTAGTCCTATGCCATGTGGGTTCTCGGGCAAACCATTCTCAGGAGATCGACAAACCCGGTTTGCGGCAGCTGAAATTCTTATCTGGGGAGGTATACTGAAATTCCTCATTTCATCCCCACTTGAACCCTTGCAAGGAAATTTTTGGTCTTAACGAAGGACGAAGCCACAACAATTCCGAGCAACAATGGTGTTTTCAATTAGCGTTCTTCGAAGGCAGTTTGTTCAAACAATTGAGTGGAGAGAATTTCTGAAGGATGTTGGGTGTTGTAATTGACTTAACCTTCACACATTCTTACAGCAATGATGTAAATAGATTTTATTTACTGAAAGAAATGGTATTATGGTTAGTATGTCTTTCTGCTCTTGGACTCCAGGCAACGGGAGTTTTGTTTCACGCTTTTACATGCCAGGCTTAATTTTTGTAGCGATGGATGCCCGCAGGTCCTCTTCGTGACAGTAAATTTATCATGATAATAAAGACGAACATTCATAATACTTCATTAAGTGTGACTTCTATCTAACATTAAATATATTTCAAACTTTACCATACGGGAATCTGCTCTCAAAAAATTTCTGGATCGATCTCTTCGCAAGCCTGGACACACACACACACACACACACAGAGACACGGTGAGTCGGTATTGCAACGCAATGCTTAGCAGACACCATTAAGATCCACGAAGTGATGAGCAGCTGAAAGGTAGTGTCCGAAGATTGGATGAGAGTCAGGTGAGAGCAAACCAGACCGTAGCAGTGGTGCAGTACATGTAACTTGCAGAAAAAACAAAGGTATGGTAAGGCAGATGGGCAGTAATACGGCATTGTCGTCAGGTGGGGTGGAAGGAGTCAGAGAGTGGAGAGTCGAGACTCGAGACGATAGCAGTTGACCGTGGCCCCACAGCTTGACAGCCAAGTTGACGTGCAGGTGAGAGACTCGGAGAATCGAGAGAGATGATGCTTTGGCACAGAAACAGAACACATGTTGAAGAATAGCTTACATATCTTCCACACCCATCATTCCTCCGATGGAATTTTGAGTTCAGGTGGGGGCTCCTCCGATGTGTTGCACCGATGGCCATGTAAGTTTTTCTGGAGTACAGAACAGTTGAGTTGGGTTCGAGTAGGAGTCCATCTGCCAGTGTCAGGTTAGAAACTGCAAGCTGAGCTCAATCATCCTGTGGTGGTAGAGAGGTAAAGCCGTGTAGTGTCGGTGCACTCACGTGGGAGGAGGCATTTGTCAGGGAATTTGGTCTTTGCCAGGAGTGGGCAAGTCTTGTATTCAGGTGGGTTCGGTGTTCAGTGCAGAGCTATGAGAATTTGCCGTGCTTTTGTTCTACCTTCCTTCCTTCCTTTCTTTTGTTCGGTAACTTAGACGTGTTTGGAGCATCTCGTTGGCGTTTGTTAGAAGACAACTCCAGTGACAGCTCTGGAGGTAGCGAACTCGCCATGGCTGGAGCATTTCGTTGTCAGTGCTGATGTTGTTGTTGTTGTTGTTGTTGTTGTTGTTGTTGTTGTTGTTGTTGTTGTTGTTGTTGTTGTTGTTGTTGTTGTTGTTGTTGTTGTTGTTGTTGTTGTTGTTGTTGTTGTTGTTGTTGTTGTTGTTGTTGTTGTTGTTGTTGTTGTTGTTGTTGTTGTTGTTGTTGTTGTTGTTGTTGTTGTTGTTGTTGTTGTTGTTGTTGTTGTTGTTGTTGTTGTTGTTGTTGTTGTTGTTGTTGTTGTTGTTGTTGTTGTTGTTGTTGTTGTTGTTGTTGTTGTTGTTATTGTTGTTGTTGTTGTCGTCCTGTTCAAGCGTTGTGTCTCGTTGTAAAACGCGATCGTTTGCTCTGTGTTTGGAGTTGAGAGGTGAGAGACTGAGCTCATGCTTTAGGTTCAGAAGAGAAGTTCTGGCATCCTGGAATACGCGGATCGGTTGGTCACCATGTTGTGAACCGTTTGTTGTGATCGCGTGATGCAGGAAGGAGAGGAACGTCTGTCGCTTTGAGGGTTTTGGGATTTTAGGGTTAGCTGTCGAGTGGTGCGCAGATCAATGAAGCACATTTGGTGCCGTTGTGCGGGTTGCTGCGATCATGCAGAGTTTCGTGTGTGATATGCTTGGTAGCGATGTTTCGCTGTGAGTGGGAACATCGGGATGGTATATAGAGACGAAAACGAAGGGACTTCGAGGCGCATGTCGCGAAGGCGGTCTCTGCGCGTTTGTTGTGGCGAGAATGTCTTCAGCAGGGCCAGAGCAATCTAACCACAGCAGCAGTGCGGCTGCTTCGTCGTCGTCAACATCTGCGAGCAACATCTCGCGGGCGAATCCTTCGCCACCCATGACTCCAGGGCGCCAGCAGGCAACCTTGCCCTCGCTCCTTCAGCAGCCGTCCGTTCCTACGTCTCTTGTGGTGCGCGGACGTAACCGTGAACTACAGCAACTCAACAATGAAATCCAGCTCCTGGAGGTGAGCCGCGAGGTTTCGTCACTCCCCGCCCTTGCACAGCATTCGCGTTTGATTTAAGGTTTATGCATTTTCGGCTTTTCCGCCTTTTTGGAGATGCGTTACGCATCCTGTGTGATCTTCCTTTGCAGGAGGAGCTGAAATCACTGGATAATATACCCCCTGCGTCCGATGCCTGCAAAGAGTAAGTCCATCCACTATGCTTTTCTTTTAAAAAATCTTTGATAATGCATTCAAATATCACTTTCTATTGTTTTGGTTTACTTGAAGAAGGATCGAGAACTAGAGCAACTGTGTAGATCAGTTTGCTCTGTGACGGTGCACTTCGTACATAGGTTGTCTAATGTGCTAACCTTCGACTTGCTCTCTTTCTGCAGTCTGGTGACATTCGTTGAGAATCGTGCAGATCCTTTTTTTCCGAAGTAAGCCCCGCCTTCTCGACGAGATCCTTTGTTATATGCCGTTCTATCTTCGTTAGGTTTATGATATTCTCTGTGAATTTGTATTCATCTACTTGAGAAGCACCCTATCTGCAAGGACTGATGTGCTTGACACAATGAAATGAGGCATTCAGTTCTAAGATGGAACGGTGGACTTGTCGCAGCTCTGACGGGACAGCACCTCAATCATGGCCTTATGATCGACCTGTAAAAGCTTCACGTTGTTGTTGGAAGTTTTAACGACATGCTGACAGGTAATGCTTCATTCCCAGAGTCCGTGCTCACTCGACGCTGGTACGCACTCTTTCCAGCTAACATATCTGAAGGTGTTTAGTACCGATTTGGTTTTTAGTTGAAAAGTTCTTTTCAGGTGAGTATGATTGTCTTGCCCACAATGATTCATGTGTTGCATCTGTAATTTGCATTCAGCACGAAAAGAGAGAGATCTTCAATTCAGGGACCGATCCAGGCGTGTGGAAGCATGTTTTGAGCATTCAAAACAACGAAAGTCACAGAAATCTAGTCAGGAGAGACTATCTGCCACAGCCAGCAGAGTGATGGATCGAACGTACAGCTGCGACAACCTTTGTGCATTTTGTGATCGAAGTGTAGTTCAATTGGGAACACAATACTCAGTGTGTTTTGTACGATGAGTTGTGATTGTCTTCTTCAGTAGCAGAGGGACTCTTGTTGGTTTTCTAGACCATTTGATGGTGATTCTCTTTCCGTAATTTTCAAATGTGAAATTACTAGACTCGGAACGTTTACAGCAAGTTGGCTGGGAACCCCACTTTTCTTGAATAGGGTGTGATTTACACTGGAAGGAAAGGATGTTTAAAAACGGTTTCATAATTCCAAATTGTACCTCATTTCACTTGGTGGTTGTGTGGTTTTTCTGTGAACCATCCAATCGATGATTCTAACTCTTCAACTTTAACCTTTGTATCTACAGCAACCAAAGCTCCACACTCAAAAACAAGGGTGGGCTAAGTGAACCAGACAATTGGCACTCGATTTTGCAACATCAATTCACCTATCGATCCATACCAGGTTTGCGTACATCGTCAAGTTAATTTGCATTGCAAAGTAAACATTAACCCATATAATCCATTTAAACCGGGTGTCCACCTATAAAACGGGAACGGGAATAGCCTCTTCTCAGTTGAAACCCACCTCTTTCTGCTCTCTCCTATTTTCTCTCTTATCATTCACTCTCCTATAACATGCCAATTAAACCACTTTTGACCTACTGCCTACAAAGTGGAGTAACTTCTCTGCACCCTAAACTTCCTCTTTACGGAGTTGAAACTGTTTACTGAAAAATCAAGTCGTAGTCGTTGTATTATCAGACTTCATTCATCTCACTGCTGTGTATTGAGAATCAAATAGTACTTAGTCGCTAGATCATCAGGTTTTATCTCTCTACTCATTTCTTTTTGAGAAACTTCGCTTTACTTTTCAACCGAAATAAATACGAACTAGGCGGAGACTGAAGTGTTGTTCGGATAATAGATACCTCAATACTTCTCCACTTGATCAATCCCCCCACTCCTTTGATTCTCACTGAACAACGCAAACATGGAGGTTGGAAAAGAGTAGCACGATCTAATTTGTCATGTCATGGCTAAGTTTCCGTCCAGCAGCCACTCGTTTCCCATTCCAATGAAGCTACTGTTGTCTTTGAAATCCTCAATGTTGTTGTTCATCACCCACATTGCATTAGAGTAGAGCTGGCTGCTGGCCATTAGAGTCGAGTACAACTTCTTGTTGAAATAGCTTTGATTTTTTGATTGGTGTCGAGTACCTGTTCCTTTGAAAATTTGTTACTAGTAACTTCAACATCGAAAAATTAAAAGCCTTTTTGATTTCTTATTTAAAATGACCATATTCTCCTACTGAAAATAGTTGACATGCCTTAAATTGATCAAATTATTGCTTAAGTTGTTGGTCAGTGGTTGTTCAATCTTATCCAATTTTGAGTAAAATAATTTTCTCTTAACAATGAAGAAGCACAACCTCAACTTGGGCTATGGTAGAAGACCAAAAATGGCGCAAATTTCAGCCTGGTGAATCTACTGCGAAATTAGCAGTGCAAATGATTTTCATGCATGGGGAAACTAATTAAAAAGTTGGAACAAGTGGAATCATCATTTTTGGATTCTTCTACAATTAGTTATGAATATTGAAGATGGATTCATAGGTGTTTCTAAAATGGCGCACACCCTATAATGTTTTCCATCAGTACATGGTACTTTTGGGTGGGGAAGCTATTATGTATCTCTGAGGGAAGATGCCTAGTGCGCCATTTTTGGTTGTTCTACCATACTACAACAGTAACAACGTACTTTTCTCTTCATTTTAGGACTCATGCATGCAAAAGATTGTAAATGTCAAAATTATTATTATCCAGTCCTGGTATTCATCTACATTATTAGAATACAAGCTTATTGAAAATTGCACTGGAAATATGGACATGAGAGGAAATATGAGCAAAAAAAATATTACATAAAACGGAAAGGTTAATATAATCAAGCTTTTATTATATTGAAATCATATTATATCTAGAAAACCATTAAAAATACTTAAAGGACTCAATATATTATATGGAGAATTTAATGATATTATAAATGTTGAAAAAAAAGTTTCAAATCTAAAGAATTGCAAAAATTTATTATCAAATACAATTAGGAAGATTACAACTAATCTTTTGCATATTTAATTCGGCACTAAATTCCAAAATTGAATATTATTTGATTTGAAGACACATTCATTAAAGTATTTACAATGTTCCTTTATATTAAATTTCTTCATATATTTAGCATCTATTCACATTTCTTTATGTGAAATCTTCATATATCTTAATAATATAATATATTAATGTATTAATATAAAAGGATCATAGTCTAAAAGGTGTAGTAGAGAAGATATGGGTCTAGAATTTTTTCAACTATCCTTCTAGTGATACAAATTATGATATATCTCCATTTGAAACTTTGAATCCAAGTATCAATACAACTACAAGAACATACTTTTTTCTTAAATGTGTTTTTAAATATAGACATTTTGACATTGTCTAATAGTGAAGCTAATTGGCAATGTGCTACAAATTATTATGCCTTCATAGAGCTACTTTATAAATGAATACTTTTCATTTGATGGTACAAAATATAATGCACGGATAAATAATTAGACTTTTGTATCATTGTATTTTGACCTCCATCTGCTCTAAGTACTTAAATTATTTTACATAAAATTATATTATTTTACTGCAAAGGATGTTAGTTGACTTCATGTTGTAGTTTACCTCTATAAATATACTTGATTAAAAAAAATTATAAAGAAAAAACCATAGCATCATGTACAGATATTATGTTACTAATATTAGGTGGAATTAAATGTATAATATTACAATCGACAAGCGGGAATAGTTTGTATGCAAGTAGAGAGTATAGAATAGAAATTGAAGAACAAGGAGTACTTTTCATTACACATTTTAGAAGAAAGAAAAACCTAAATCTATGGATTTTTCAAAAAATAAGACCTAATTTTAACAAAATTATTAAATATAATTTAAACCGATTCAACGATAAGTAGGATTTAAGAAAGAACCACGTCATCAATTAAAATTGTACCCTAGATATCTAATTATTGATTATACACTTATTAATATTATCAGATTTCAACAAAACTTATTTGTCCTATCATTTTTTGCCACGTCATCAAATTTCTTTAATGGTTATGTATATTGTATTCTAAATTTTTAATATGAAAATTTATGATTTCTTTTTCCATTCTTTTTTTGGTTTGATAGTTTGGTTGTATTGTTTGGCAAATTAGGTTTACTTTAGTTAATTTTTTTTAAAATACAAGAATTGTAATTTGTATGCTTTAACATATATTTCCATATTAAAACATCATGAAACCTGATGCAAGCAAGATAATACTAAATTAAAATCTAAAATCCCTGGGGCTTTTGATTTTATAGAAAAAATGTCATTGGACTCTTCACTCTTGGAGTAGAATTTGTTAAGTGAAATGTATTCTACAGTTTTAATTTCCCACATAGTATTTTGTTTGATTTATTTTCCGTGTTTTACATTGGCCTTTATGATACCAATTTTATCGTTCTTCCCCATGTTTTTGAATTCTAATATTCTCCTTTAAATATTTTTACAATTTTAAAGAATTAAAACGAATTCCAACATATGGTTCAATAATTTTGCACTAATACATATTTTAGCCTTGACCATATGTAGATAGTAAAAAAATTCATAAGGTTTGTAAAAGTTACCTTGTTCGGATTGAAAAATGAAACTTGGGGTGACTGATTTGTCACTGCGAAATCAAGAACATACAACCGAAGATGATGTAGTGCATAATAGAGAAGGTGTTTTAGTCACTTCTCTTGTTAAAAAATAAAGCAAAACATGATGAGGGGCATATTAATTGGATAGGATGTCAAGCATAATTTATTTTTTGGTAGAATTGCTTCATAATTTATGGTTGAAACACATGAGTATGTTGTGCAGTGCTGAGTGGATATATTATAATGCATAAACACATGAGTAAGTTGTGCAGTGCTGAGTGCATAATATGCATATTATAATGCATAAGCAGTACCTTGACAGCACTTTGCGAGTTCCTGCTCTCGTCTGGTATCGTCTCGCCTCGTCTCGTAGCCGGAAGGAATGAAGGAAAGAAGCTTTATAAAGCACCGGCCCTGGTGAGAACCTGCACTTGCCAATAAGTTAAGTGCCGCTCTCTACCATAAACATGCACACTAGGATTCTCTCATGCCACAATATACGAGCAGGAATTGAAGGACCACTTGAACTTTTCAACCGGCAGAGGCAGTGCGGCACCCCCTCCCTTCATAGATGCTGTCTATGCGTCTATCATCGACCAATGGTACTGAATTCACAGGATCATGCCTTCCTAAGTTTGTAGTGTCACCGATCCCAGAAAAGAACTCCCTAGGAGCTGGGAGACTGTTCACTCCGATCCTCTCGCGCCACCAAGCCACTCATGAGTCCCAGTCGCAGGAGGATCAAGATTCGACAGTAGCATTAAAAAACCTTTTGGGGCCCAGATGCCTGCACCTTATTTTATTCTATTTAATCTACTTGTTTTTCTGTGGAACAAATGAAACGGAAGCTTCATTGCAAAGAGAGAACATTTCCCTGCTGCCGAGGTCGGGTTGCAATCTCTTTTGTTTAGTATATTTTGGTCTCGTTGCCTTTTAGTTCCAAAAGAGAAAAGATCAAAGAGAATTTTTTTATTCCAGTTTTTAAAAAGAACTTGGAACAAATGAACAGAATTCGCTGTACAGAGGGAGGGAAACAGGACAAAGCCATAGATAGATGGAACTTTACGTCGTCAAATCTGAGGCAGTACTGTATCTTCAATTAAATGATGCTGCTCGGTCGAATCATGAATGAACAATTAATGTAATGTGGACGTTGTCATGGTTTGCCTTGCTGGTCACGATACAGAGTCTTCACTGTTTGTGTTCGAAAGCTGGTCAGTGGTGAGTACTGGTGATAGTAGGCTTGAGGGGCCACAAGATCATGAAAGGAATAATCCGAGACAAATTTCCTTCGGGAAAAGCGACAGAATGACGACCATGAGATCCCGAAACAGATACAGTGACGTTCATGAGGTCAGCATGGGACAGGTACAGTGACGTCCCACAAAAAAGATGTCGATGCCCCTATCAACTCTGAAGAAAAAGGATTTGGCTGTAGAACTTTGCTCGTTCAAACTGTGCATACTACCTGCTGTCTTTAGCAGTTTCTGTCGGATTGCCGCGCCTGATACTGTGGGCATGAGGTCACATAAGTCTGCTTTGTGCGTGAAGGAGGTGACTATATGTAGGCATGCAGTAACTTACCAACCATATGATTCGCTTGGGCCATTTCTCTGATATATGGGCACAGCTGACGTCAGATTCTTTGGCCAGATGAGGCGCATGAAGACCCCGGTGCTCCGATCGGCATCTCTTCTGGCCGCATTATGGACCCGGATGCTCATAGGAATCACCGGACGTAAGCTCCTTCTTGAGTACTTGCCAATAAGTCGAAGATTTCGGGGAGGGAGTGGACTTTGTACATTGAATGGAACAATTATTGTTCATTTCGAGTGCTAGGTATATATGGCAACTTGATACTGCGCCATGAGACGTTATAAGTAGGCGTGCGTCACTACTGAAGAGGGAAAATGCATCGAACGATTTTAGATTGTCCATTTCTTATGTTGAGGAGACAAGGTGTCTGAAAAGGCTATCAGTGAGTATTGTCAGTTGGTGCTCATTATAAGCAGCAGCCCGAGTTACCAATATGGCTTGGGGAGAGTTGTGTGTCGAGAGCGAAGAGGCCGTGGAGGAGGCGGCATCGCCTCCCTGCAAGCTACACGCCGTATTTCTCCCGTTCCCTGCTTACAGCCATGTAGTTCAGATTCTGCACTTCGCCAGGCAACTTGTCCATGTACACAAGTTCACCGCCACACTGATCACCTCGACTCATTATCACAATGAGTTGATGAAATCTCACGCTGCTGGGAATGGTGCAGATTCTGGGTAAGTGCCACACCTGCATAACTTCTATTACTTGGTATACGAATCCTAGTTTCAACTTCCACCTTCAGAGGCAGAATCGGATGTTATTATCTGGATTCTTGAAAACATTGCTGGTACAACTAGAATGAGTCTTGTGATTGAAGTTGGAATTGGTGGCCGATTCTAAATTCGATGCAGAAATTCAAATGTCATGAACCTCAGTCCTCTTATTTTCTTGCATCTTCCGGCCGACACTTCTGGTTGCAGTATGTACATTTATATCCTGCCATGCAGTACATTCAATAAGAATTTGCTTTCCCATCCCTAGGGTTGAGTAATTTATCCATTTTCTTTGGTCTAAGAATTCAAAATCGATTTTCTCAGGTTCAATAAGGGATTAAACTGTCAATGAAGATATTTATATCTTACGCAACTGTGACTGTAATGTTGCAGATTAAATGGCGGCATTCAGTTTTTACACGTTTCGGATGGACTGCCCGACGATCATCCCCGGCTGGCAGGAAACCTCATGCATTACGTTATGGCAGTATACTCGATGGAACCTGCTGTCAACATGCTGTTATCTGACCTTCATGATAAGACACCAATCACGTGCCTTGTTCGGGATTTGCATCTGCCGTTTATGTTTAAGGCTCCCAGGGACAATGGCATCTCAATCGCTGCTTTTGCACCAAACAGTGCTGCTAAAGAATATCTAAACAGAAGCGTTCGAGCACTCATTGACGAAGGTTTCTTGCCTGATGCTGCTAAGATTGGAGACCAAGAGCAATTTATCGACTGGGAGCGACCCATCACGTGTTTGGAAGGAGTGTCTTCAGAGATACGAGTGGGAGACCTTCCTATCTGGCCAAGTGTCAAAGGCAAGTTACAAGCCGCTGTTGTGAACTCCGTTGAGAGGAGGACCGAACAATACGTACTCTCGGACTGGGTAGTCGTAAATACGGTATATGAGCTAGAATGTGGAACAGTCGACGCAATGCGCAAGCAGACCCCCAACGTCTGTACCGTTGGGCCGCTTAGCTTGGTTGACCACAATGACGATGAAACTTGCATCGACTGGTTGAACGACCAAGAGCCTGGATCAGTTATCATCGTCGCTTTCGGCACTACCACCATGAGATCCATTGACCAATTTAAAGAGGTCGCCATTGGCCTCGAGGCCAGCGAGCATAAGTTCCTCTGGGTGTTTAGTGCAGAGCAAGTGATCAGCGACAGCACGGAGAGCGAAAGAGAGATTTTTCTAAATTTCATGTCCGGTTTTACGGAAAGGACCAAAAATCGTGGCCACATAACGAAATGGATACCTCATTTCTTGGCCACCCTCCGTCACTCAGCCGTTGGTGCATTTCTAAGTCATTGCGGTTGGCACTCTGTCCTCGAGGGAATAGCAAGCGGCGTCCCTTTCTTGACTTGGCCTTTCCAGTATGATCACTGGCCTATTGCACGATGCGTTACCCATGTGTGGAAAATCGGGTTGTCGATGGACAACAAAGGTGATCAAAATGGGCTAGTGACACGTGATGAAGTTGAACGGAAGGTTCGAAGAATATTGAACAAGACTGGTGAGGACATGGAAGTCGATGCCATTCGGGACCGATCAGGTTATCTAAAATCTGTGACGGAAAAGGCCATCACGACAGGAGGCACTTCACAGCGATCGGTGGCTTCGTTTGTTGCTGCCATGAGAAAGAAAGCGAAGAACTCAACTTAGCATAGTGACATCATTAGGCCATTCTACCGATTTTCTCGCAGCATTTTACCCGTCATTTGAGATGCGGTTTCGAAGACAATGTAACTTGTAAGTAGGTAACTTAGGTGTAGAGCAGAAGTGTCACATGGAAACAGTCAATCCCCTGTACCATAGAGTTGATAATAAATTGAATTGTTTCTCAGATACAGTCTGACCTCGATAAGTGTATGGGTTGGGAGCATTTTCAGGTATCATTTAGACAACAGTAACACATAACACTTACGAAGGGTGATGCCCATGATTTGTGACACTTATAAAAAATAACACTTAAGCTAAAATTGACATTTAGATAAGTACTTTGAGGGAAGCAATTGTGAAAGGCCAACCCCTTACACACAGACCTTGGAAGAAAATCCTTGTGATCGTTGAAGGGATCTACAGCATGGAGGGTGAAATATGCAGGCTGAGGGAGATTGTGGCTGTTACGAAAAGATACGAGGTCACTTATCATTGTTCCAACAATCTGTCTTCTGTTTATCTAATTGAATCCTGGCGGTTCTGTCCTTTCGTTGTGTATTTTTATAGTAATCTGTAGAATTTAGATATGCTTTCAGAAAATGAAGAGAACTTGTTCAACTGGTGATGAATGTGAACTGCTCCATCTGATGCCAGGCCTATCTCTACTTAGACAAAGCACACAGTATTGGAGCGATTGGGAAAACAGGGAGAGGAGTATGATGTGAACTTCAGGGGGTGAACATTGACGATGTTTATGTTGTGATGGGAACATTTACCAAGTCATTCGGGTCATGTGGTGGTTATATTGCTGGATCAAAGGTCGGGCGCTAAGGCTCTGAACACATTTTAAAAGGGTTCCAATCAGTTTTCTGGCATATGACATCTTCGCAGATTGATTTGTAGACTAGCTGTTTCATGGTCGCATTTGAAAATGCCACACCCTATTCATACGAGGCTATTGTATTATCCTTTGTCTTTACAATGAAGATTAAGATTCTTTTGTTGCGCAGGAGTTGATCCACTACATCGATCAGCCCTGCTCATCTCTATGCCTCTTCCATGCCAACTCCAGTAGCGGATCAAGTAATTTCGGCTGTAAAGGTCACCATGGGAGAAGATGGCACTGACAGAGGTACCAGTGCTTTATTTATTGAAAGTAATTTTAGTTTCTAATCCATGGCATTCAATGTTGAAATGGAGCAATTTTTGTTCTACAGACATTGGCGAGATCGTGGAGCGTAGACAGCCTCGTTTTCTGACAACATCATGTGCAGTCTAATCTCAGCTTCACCTCTTCGTAAATGTTGACCCTCTTGTAAACAGAGTGACCTCCATCATCTCAACAGAAGAGAATACTTGAGAAAGCTTTATAATAGATTACAAGGATCTGTTTTGGTTTTTAGCACATAAGATAATGCATCATTTTTGTGAAGTGAGATTCACTTCTTCTGTGCAATTAAACTGAATGATCGAACTTGAATTTTCAAATGATGCAGGTATAAGGAAAATTACAGCAGTTCGTGAAAACAGTAACTACTTCCGGGAGGAGCTCCACAAAATGGGATGTGAAATTCTCGGAGATGAAGATTCACCAGTTATGCCTATCATGCTCTACAGCCCTGCAAAAATTGCCGCCTTCTCAAACGAGTGCCTCAAACGTAATGTATGATACTTCTCTTTATATTTTTACTCCTAATCCTTCGTATAACATACGTCTCTGTTCACAGTATCGATTAGACCACGACACACCTAAACAATTGTGTTTTTCCGTCACAAAGTCCTGATTTTGCTTGATTCAAAAAGCAAGAAATGTCTTCAGAAGTGTTTTGAAAAACATTGATATGCTGGGGATCAGAAAAATCTCCCGAGAAATTTAGTTTTAAACTCTGCTGAGACGTTACCATTAAGTGTGCTTCTTTGTGAAAGCAGTTGATATCCACCACTGTGCAGGTGGCGGTTGTATCTGTGGGATTTCCGGCAACCCATTTCCTATTCTCAAGGGCTCGTATACGTATCTCTGCAGCTCACATCAGAGATGACCTTGATCAAGCTCTTCAGGTGTCTATGCTCGATTGCTTACCTCTGCCCTGTTTATCATTTAATCATGTTAATGAAATTATAGCATCCTGGAGACAACTTAATTACCAGCCAAATCGTAGGTCAAATGAAGGTGCCCAGGATAGTTAACTACACACAACGCAGACCAGGACAGTGGCATATCGACTAATATCATTGTAGATGAATTTAAAGATGAGCGGCGCTTCAATAGTCATATACTGAGTCCGAGCTCATTCGGCTCAATCTGTTGATGCAGGTAATTTCAGAAGTCTGTGACATATGCCAACTCAAGTACAATCCTCCTCTGCGGTTGACTGCGAAGGAGCTGGCTAGGCTAGCTGAGAAGGAAAGACTGTTATGATTCAGTTGATCCTACTAAGACTGGAAGAAACAGAGAAAGGGCCAGGAGCACAATAACTTTGGACCAAAAAAGTGCTTTACTATTTGTCAGTTTCAGCCCTTTTGCAAAAATTGCACAAAAGTGATCGGAAGATGTAATTGGAGTCAATTTTTTTTTGCTAATACAGATTCTCAACTTGTTTTTCTACAACTTAGAAAATTTTTGTGCAAAGTAGACACTTCAAGTTATGATGCCAGGGCTTTAAATCCAAGCAAAGTGAATGCAGTCATTTGAAAAATGGCTAGAAAAGAATCTAAAACTATCTAAAAATCACTTTTGATGGAGTGGTGCCCTCAATATGTTTGAAAGGTATTTAAAAATAGTCAATTCATATACTCATTAATTGATTTAGGGTTCCAAAAGTAACGCAAGAATGTTTTTTAAGAGGGTCACTTCTGCGGTACTTTTTGTGAGTTTTTTTTCACCAAATGTTATTTTTTAAATTGGAAAAAAAATCCTCGAGAGACAATAGAGGGCTCAGAATGAAGAAATTAAGACTTTGGAAAATTTCATGTTTATGATTTAGAACTAGTGGTGAAATTAAGTTTTAATTGAAGATGTTCTTTTAATCTAGATTTGTGTGAGAAAACTTATGACATCCTAAAAAGTAACTAAAATTCTCAAAAAATACACCAAAATGCTCAAAATCAGCTTTAAGCTTTGAAAAACAACACACTTCATATTCGCTTCCTAGTGATCACATGTTGCACTTTGTAGTCCACTTTATTGTGTTCTCCTTCTTAGAAGAATTAAAAAAGAACATTTATAGAAAAAATGAATGAAATCACAAAATAGTGATTCATCTAAGTTTATCAAAAAAATGAATAAATTTTACTTCCAGATTTTACTTCCTTTTTTTAATGCTTCAATATTCCTAATAGATAACATGGTGTTATTAGATTGTTGTCCAAAAAATTTCTTCAAAGGTTGAAGAGCAGTACTACCTACATCTTTAAAGCATACAACCTCTTCTATTATATCATGAAAATTAGCTTCATCAAGATCACCATCTTTGTGTTTACTACTTTGTTGTTGAGATGGACGGAAGTCTGGCTGTATTGCGAATCAAACTGGCCCATGGTAGTAGGTACCTTGTACTTGTCAAGCTAGACTTCTATATTATTCCTTGGTATATAAATTTTCTCACCGACCTTCATCAAACCGAGGTCCAGTGCAAAATAAAGAAAACGGACTTTTGAACTAAAAGGAAAACCGGCTTGGAGCCGATTCATGAAAAGACCTCTTGGAGGAAGTAAATTCCATCTCACCTGCAAACCAACCCTCACCTCGACAATGCTTCTCACCATTCAAACAAAATCAAAGGCACTAATTGTATCAAGTATATGATCGTGAATATTGCATCTACTAATCTAAATTAGAGTCTGCTTCCATGAAATTCAACCATTGTATAGCATAGCATTCCAATTGAATTGTCATGATCTTTGATTGGCCCATTGAGCCCCTTCAAAGATTTTTGCATTCCTGCTCAGCAGGTCTCTCTATTTCTCTCCGACGAGCAGTGCTCCCGGCAGCCACTCGAGGAGGCACTCATTTGGCTTGGTGGCCTTCTGTCTGCCTTCTTCCGTTATCCCATCACCGAATCCTTCCCGCCCATTCTCTACTGCCCACTCCCGCTCCTCATCGCTCGGCTCCACTCCTCCGCTCCTCCCCGCTGCCGCCCCCGCAATCTCCCGCAGCTGCTTCCGCCTTGCCCCCGCCTCCGCCCTCGCCCTCGCCCTCGCCCTCATGTACAGCCCAAGTGTTAGCAAGGCAAATTTTCAAGCAGAACACAAGAAAATCACTGGTGCAAAGGAACTTGAGTGACGTACAAAGTATATGAGAGTTATTCAGGGCGCAATTTCCAAGTTCACCGTCATGTAAAACATCCTATATTGCTTGCACAAAATGTATCTAAGAACATTAGGTGCAAAATGGGGTCATGAAAAGTCCGTGTAAGCGGCACGTGAGAGAAAAAAACGGGCGCTCCCGCGTACTTTTTGACATGGCACCGAAGGTGCCACCGTGGTGCCAGCAACGGCCACGGGGGCTCGAACCAATGACCTCCGAGCGAGGCGTGTGGAGGGCACATCTACAGTGCCGGGCTGACAGCGGACTGGCGGAGCAAGGACCGGATCCCGAGCCGACTGCTCTTGTCAGCAAACTTTCTGCCAGCACTTTGAACGAGGAAATTATGAGTCCGCCCACCTACCTCCCCCACCGACGATGAGTGAGTGCTGAAGTTTTTGAACTTCGTAGGGAGAGTGAGTGCAGCCAGCAGGTGTTCGGCGCTACGGGAGAAGCGACGCACTTGGGAAATTGGTTGCAGGCAGTGAGAGTTGGGGCTGAGAGGATTCCAGCTGATTTGGGAGAGTGGGTGCGGGTTAGTGCGAAGGGAGAAACACGTGATTGTGGAAATTCGGTGCCGGCAGCAAGAGTTGGCACTTGCTGGGAGTTGACCAGGTCATTTGGGGTTGTGGGTGTTGTTCATGTAGCGAATTGTGCTTGAGTAGTTACTTGCTGAATCAAGGTGGAAGTGCCGCTTTCTTCGCTGTCAACTCAATGTGCCGTTTGCTGCCAGCGAGCTACAAAACTAGGTAATTTTATTTTCAATATGATCAATTCCATGTCTTGACATGATCCAAGCTTTTCTGCCTCCTGGGGGCAACGTTGTGACTAGGCATGAATTCCTCAAACTTCATCTCTGAATACGAACTCAGGATTTTGCTCTCCTCAAGTGCTTAAACTATGCAAATTTGATTTTCTCTGTGCTGGCAGCATGTTCCGTGACCTTGGTTGGTACAAAAGGGAGATGTTATAGTTCATTTCTGTGTCTCCCAATACCTTGGGGTTTAGGGAAGCATGGCTAGACGGCCAAAATCGATAGTTCAGAGCGTAATTTTGCACAACAATCAAGATGTCCATGGCAATTGGATCCCAATGAGGCTGGACCGGGATTTGTGGGTTCTGCTGCAACCAAAGTCGGAAGGGCCTTGGGGTAGAGAGGCAAGGTGGCATGGTGGAGATAATATTCGAGGGGCCTTCAAGGCTCAGATCGTGGATTTCTCATCGACACCTGGTGTGCGTGGAGCAAGCAACCTGGATAAGGTGCTTGTGCGGCATGCGTATCAGCCTCGCCAATTAAGCATAGATCCCGATGTGGCAGCAAGTAGGCAATGCACGGCAAACTACCTATACTCCTCGCACTTTGATGATTGGGTGCACCCCACGTCTATCATCAGTCCCATTCTTGTGCTCCATGCAGAGATTGGGGAGGCGACGCGGAATGGTCGAAGCCATACAGACTTGTTGGACACGGGTACATTCTTCCTTGGTGGCGTATATTTTCCCCCGGTAGAGCCTACGTTGTACGGGAGGATAGAACCAATCTCGCTCCCTAGTTTCTCTCCATGCTGCTCATCTTGGTTCGAATAGTCTCCAATTCAACCCGCAATTGCATGCATGTATCCTCAATGTCCCTGTTATGGTCTAGCCTTCCTCTGCTGCCAGCAAGGTCGTCTCTCACCTTGCGGAGTTCTTCTTCTAAATGTCGGCACTGCATTTCCATCTCACGCCGTGTAGGTCCTCCTCCATCATTGAGACCCAATCTGCGTGCATATCCATACAGACCTTGCTCTCCATGACATATGAATTCCAGGCAATCTCGAAGAGTTCTGAATAGAGGTGGCCTCCATGTTCCTGGATCAACCGGGTAAATGCTGCCATCGATCCACAAATCAATGTTTGTATCCTCGGCTGCCCTCTGTCCTGGAAATGTTGATGGGCAGGGTTGCTCGGATCTCAATGAACCTCTCCTAACAAGTGGTGCATAGCGTGCACCAAGCGAAAGTGAGGGACGGTAGCTTGAAGCCTCTGCCACTCCTGCTGCCATCGTGAGTCTAGAATTCCGAAGTACTGCTTCAAGCTCTCAATGCCCCGGGTCGGCCTGGAAGTATGTAGATAAACGTTTTCAAGATTGCCAAATACCCAAAACTCAAGAGTTTTCAACAAGCAAACCCTATACCATAGGCACTCAAAGAAATTGCAGGATCAAAATTATCAAATGAATAGCATGCACTGTACAAATGCACGACCCAAACTTGTCATAGAGAAATCGACACTTACACAACCTCTTCAGTCCACGGCAGGAGGTGTTGCAAGAACACCCTTTGAATGCTTGCTGCTCAAATTTGTATTTGCTGCCAACGCGTATCTGCACAATCATGCTCACTGGTTTAGTTCTCACAATTTCCCTTGACTCTCTCGAATTTCACCTGCGAATTGGGTCGTTGGTCCTGCAACACCAAAATTCTACACACCCAACTTTGATTCACCCCATTCCCAGGTGGGGAGACCAACTTACTGTCGGCTGAGCTCCATGGCTTCTTCCCATTGTGGCAGCAAACTTCGAATCTTGAAACGGTTGACACCAATCTCCCGTCATCTCTCCTTCGAATCGGGCTTCAACTTCAATAAATGCGAGAAGGCGTGGTTCACCAAACAAGGGAGCCACCTCGGCGCCACTAGGCACACCGACCCCGCCCCGCAACCCCTTCCCGAGACCATTAAGTCGCCCTATTAACTCTGCGGGCAACGATCCTGGCACCCGCTGCCAGCGACAGTGCCGCATTTGGGCAGGGAGCTCACCTAGAAAGGGCAGGCTTACACGGCCTTTTCATGACCCCATTTTGCACCTAATGTAGGGGTCTAAGAGAAGTAAACAAGACGTTCTCTGAACAACTAAATAATAAATATTTCCAACTCAATCGATTTGCTTAGGCTTTTGTTCATAGCTTCAAAAGTGCTGGTTTTGAGTTCACTCCGTTCAGTTCACCTCCCGTTCTTGCTTTCACGTGCTACGTTTCTTCCAACCTCCTTCCAACAACTCTGTAAATTATTTTTTGGACATCATCAAAATGTGGCGTTGTAACTTTCTTCATCGTGGTTGAGTATGCAAGTTTGTCAAGAAGACGATCGACGATCTAGCAGATCGGGCTCAAAGAACGTATGCTAGGGAGGGTGCTGAATGTGTCGTTTTTATCGTCTTCAAATTTCATTGAGAATTTATTTTGCAACTCTTCATGCTGCTCACGGTCATAGTTGATGCCAGTTCTCAAAGCGCTCTCGGTGATGCAAACGATAAGGTGATACAGTGTGCTTTTGGTTGATGAACAACGACCACAACATGAGACAATGAGAACTAAATCCACAACACACTTCTCAACTCATAACGCAAAAACGATTACAACACAATGAAGATAGGGCGGTTTACGAGGGCGAGGGCAAGGGCGAGGGCGGGGGCGAGGCAAAAGCAGCTGCGGGAGTAAGCGGGAACGGCAGCGGGGAGGAGTAGAGGAGTGGAGTGGAGCGGCGAGGAGCGGAAGTGGGGAGAAGAGAATGGCCGAGAAGGGTTCGGTGTTGGGGGTAACGGAAGGAGGCGGACAGAAGGCAATCCAGTCAAATGGCTGCCCCCTCGAGTGGCTACCCGGGAGCACTGCTCGTCGGGGGGAAATAGAGAGACCCCTGCTCAGCCAAATGCACCAAAGTGCAATGCCCTTGCAGAGGGACTTGACTCTTAAGGCGACTATTTTTTGAAAGCGATCATTTTGTCTTAAAAAATATTGTTGAAAGGTGAACTTTTGAAGAGGGAAGAGGTTCCAGAACCCCTTCTACAAGATATGAATCGCATATAAGCTCAGGTTTCCAATCACCTTTGCATGTGAGCACTCAAAAAAACAATGCGTGTAAGTCTCAGTCAAGGGACTTGAGCAGAGGCAATAACTCTCGTCTATTTTTGGGCAAGCTTTCCTCTCCATGAATTTGTGGCTACTGCCTCATGCCAAAGCGACCATTAAAATGCTATTTCTTTCTTGGAGCGAACCAAAATCCATAGTTCTTTCCATTTGAAATTGCATGTGGAGCTTCCTTTGTTCTTCCATTTTTTGGTAATTGGTTTATAAAGTATTGGCCCGTCAAATAACATCTCTCTTCTTTTCTTGGAGGAATACATCATGAAGGGGACGCCGCAAATCCACTTCAAGCGGCTGAGGTCTATATCGAGGAGAACGCCCGCTATTCCAAAGTAATAGAAGAACTTCGCCTTCGTGCTTATCCACGTGGGCTATCCGCACGTGACAAAAAAGATCTGTCTAGCCCGCTATCTTCTACAGGATACTCTTTGTGTCATGCTTTATGCAGATGCAAGAATGGAAGCCAACTCAGTAAACTAGTATGTGCCACGACATGGCTCTGTTAGTGATTGTTTCCGGACTCTTATCTACAGTGGTCCTAATCACAAAATCGGGCTCCACAGCCTCACTTGAGCTGAATCTTTTGTACCAAGCTTCGAAGTGAAGATCTTCATCAAATCCTCTTAGTGTATGTCTGAACTTCCTTTCATAGTTCTAGGATAGGGAGGAGTACAAGATCCCTAGCTCTTCCTCGGTCAGGTTGAAGTCATCCTCTAGATCACTCATCGTCTTGAAGCATCTTCTGTTTGCATCCAAGAGATCCGCCGTTGTTTCGATTCCCTTCTCTTAGAAGACTCAAGCCTAGAGATTAGGGATGTTTAATTTACTTGTTGGTCTATAGCCAATATCTTGACCATAGAAAGTTCCTTAACATGCTTGTGACTTTGGTCAGAGCTCTCTCTAAACCCTGCGAGATAGAGGCAAAGTACCAAATGGAGGATAACAAGACCTGTTTAACAACTAGTGCTTTCCTTGCTAGGAATAGCCTTTGTATGTTCCAATATTTGAACTTGGATGTAATCCTCTCTAAAAGAAAATTGTCTATTAAGTCAGTAGTTGGGTTTACCTCAAAGGGGGTATCTAAAAACTTCCCTATGTAAGCTTCACTTACCCACTGCCATCCATAGACATCCAACCATGTAGGTCTAGGAGCATTGGCAAGCTAAAAAGCATGGCTTTCTTGCCAATTTATCTCTATAGCAGTGATATCTTAAAAGAGTTCTAAGGTGTCTATAAGGTTCCTAATTGTCTCCACATTAGGGACTTCAATATAAATAGTTGTATCATTAGCAAACTGAGAGAGGGTTTGGGACTGGCCTAAGTTGGAGATTTTAAATTCTAGAATCCTCCCTTCAACTTCTGCCTTTTTTAGAAGAATGTTAAGCACCTCAACAATTAATATGAACAAAGAAGGGCTAGAAGACAACCCTATCTAACACCTCTATGAATTTGTATGTGGTAATTGAAACCTATGTTTACACTAATTGAGGTTGTCGCATTAGTAAAAAGAAGTTTAAATAGGCTAGTGTAGAAATCACTAGAGCCAAACTTCTTTAAACATCTAAAAAAGAAGCTCCAATCAACCTTGTCAAAGGCCTTCTTAAAGTCTACATTAAGGAATAGTAGAGGTTGATTGGTGCATTTGGCTATGTCTATAGTTTAATTGGAGACAAAGACTTTATCTAAGATTGATCTCATATGGTCAAATGCAGGTTGGTCAGGGTTAATTAACTCTAACAAAAGGGTTTTGATTCTAAGGTGTAGAGCCTTAGCTAGAATTTTGTATGATCTATTTAAAAGGGTCATTGGCCTCTAGTTAGATAGGCCCTCGCAAAGCCTGAGATCTACTGCTTCTCTCAGACAGTACAACTAATAGAAGATTATAATTTTGCGCAACTTTGAGAAGAAAGGTAGTCTTGGTGGAAGAGACCGCCAGAGGTTCCTTACTTCTACAACCGTGGTCCGTATCTTCAAGATACTTAACATTCATTTTCCATTGTGTTTTCTAAATCTGAGAGTCCTCCAAACAAATTGATATCTGAATCGATAGATGGTAAGAGACTAGACAGTCACCCCTAATATTATCAGATTTGGTTGGGTTGGGAGAATTGGTTGAAGGATCAACATGGACATACAATCTATCTAGCCTTGCTAGGATCGTTTGCCCCTCTTCTCTACTATTATCCTAGAAAAACTTTGAACCTCTAGTTTAGTTAAAACAATCCTTAATGCTTAAGCTGAGCTTTACAGCTTTCCATGACAAACTCTCAGAGGCAACTAACAAGTCTACTACATCTAGGCAATTTATCACTAGAAGATTCAACCATGTTATAATTCCTACCCATAATCCATCTACATCCTTTAGAAAGATTAGCTTAGATGGATTGCCAAAGATTTCTCCTTTCCCTCTAATCATTGGGAGCATAAAGGTTTAAATTCCCAAGTCATCCTCCGGTAGTCCTAAGAGGATTATCCAAATGGTTTTGCCCTCAAAATAATACTTGAGGTGGTGACATGGGAAGCCCATTTTGGATGCAACAAGATAGATGTCTCACCTTTCCGTGCCCCTGAATCGCCATTTTCGTGCCTATAGCCTGTAACCGCTTTATTATAGAAGTAGAGGGCGTTATTGTCAACACAACAGCCAAGGTTATCTGCATTTGCTCCTTTGACCTTATGCTCTTGCACCTAGAATACATTTGGTCTGGGCATTACTAAGCGGTTGTAGATTCTGAATTCGTCAGTTTTGAGGGGTCTTTGAGACCCCTCACATTCAAAGTATATAACGTCAATGACATGATAAGGTAGAGGGCTCAATATCCGAACGGGACCATGAATCGCACAGTAGGGCCAATTACCTGAAAGCTAGATTCTAGCTTCTAGCTCCAAAACGTAATTTACAAGGGAGCTAGATATTAGAGTGAACGGTTTTAGAAACCCCTACGGTTTTACATTCAAAATTTCATAAATAATTCAAAAAGAGTTCAAAAATTATGATTCCATCAATAGGTCGGCCTCCAACAAGCATTGCAGATGCCTCTAAAAATATTCCCTTTCACCACTCCAGAATATACTTGCCAATTTGAAATTTGAGCGGTTATTAGACCCTCTACCTTAGTGGGTTTGAAGGAGGGTGGATAGAGCTAAGGATTCTACTCCGCTCTCGAGGCTAATGCAAGGTCCCTATCTAGTTTGCTACAACGCGTTTTGTAAGCACCTGCCATGTTGATAGAGCGGATCTTGTTCGAAGTCTCCTCTATCGCAAGTGTGGAGGGCTTCGCTCTCTCACTGGCTACATGGGAGTTAGCGTCAGGCAGCCTAAGTGAAGTGTACCTGGTCTCCCCTAGGATGGCAGCAGTGAGGATGGGCGCATCAACGAGTCACATGATTGTAATTCGGAGGAGGAGGAGGGATTCCCTCTCAGAGTTGAGCACTATAGCGGTGGTGTGGGATTAGAGGTACTGCATATTGTACTCATAATCCTCTGCACCATGGAGAAACTATTGATTAAGGCGAGCTGACTTGGCAAGATAAGAAGGCCTTCCTCTTGTAGTTGTCGAAAAGCCTTTGGAAGCGACTGACTGTACAAAATCAGGATCTTGGTGGGATAGGATTTTGCTAGCTGTATCAGCTGACTCTTCCCTACCGTCTCCAAGATGTATAAGATATCTCTAGGGGATTTTGTAGCACGCACCTGGTGGCTCTCACTTAGGCGATGTCGTTCTTGAGCTTTCTTCTGGTGAGGGTTAGCTAATGCGCTAGCCGCTTAGTGTTGGGATACCTCCCGTATTTCTTAGGGGACCACGTCATTGTTTCCCCCAATACTAACTTCAAATACCTCGAGGATTCTAGCATACGTTGGACATGTTCAGAGGTGAGGATGGGTGGATTCATGTCCGGTGAGGAGCCAAAATCAAGGAAACATAGGTCAAAGGTGAGGAGTGTTGAGGAGGTATGTCCATGTATTGCAGTCTTGATGGCTCCCGGAATCTCTGTGGTTGGATGTTCCCTTCTGCGGTTCCTCACTGTAGTGTACATTCCTCGCAGCATGGCTTTTTTGTTGAGTAATTCTTGTAGAACCTTCAGAATCACACTGGGATTTCTAGTTGGTCTACTGATTGAAGTGCGGCCATTGATTGCGAGAAGCCAAGCTAATCGGGAAGCTAGTGGGAGCTGGGGGTCTCTCTGGTTGGGGTTTGGATATAGGCGCTTGGCTTTTTATAGTTGAAGAAGGCCTTGCACGAGGGTTGGTTGGAGAAGTACGATTTGTTGCCTTGTTTAGCTTTAAGGCAACCCAATCATCCACCAAAAGGTTTAACGAGAAATAAGCTTTTCACCGGACAAGCTCTTGGTTGCAGTTGATAAGAATCGAGCTCCATTTCCCCTCTAGGCCTTTGAAATTGAAAGCGGATGGACATCCTCTTGTCACATCTAGTCCCACACAAAATCTTGGATTATAGAGGTTGGGGTTTAAATGATTAGCCTCATAAACAGGACCAAGAGATAAAGCTAAAAAACCTTCCAAGGGTTTGAATTCTAGAAGAAGCTTAATCAAGTTGATCCAAGTGGAAATCTTTAAACCGAAAGGATAATTTGGGTCAAAGCCAGTGACTTCCTTTTGGTATATACAGATATCCAACAATGTCACATGTGAGAAGAGAGCCAACATCTTCCTTGTGACCAATAAGTCCATCGTAGACAGAAAAAGAAAACCTCAAATCATGTCCATTCTGAAGGATGGTTTAGGGATTGGATCCAATTGGCTAAGAAGTATCAAGGAATCTTCTTACCGGAAAAAACTTGCAATGATTGTATGATCTTGTAACTCATTCGCAGTTGCTTGAAGGGTGGCATTGTCACACTTTGGAGTTTTGGTGACAAACCGCATGAGTAAGCAATGGTGGTTCCTATTGTAGCCATTCGTGAGGCTCTCTCCCTCTTTCGCTTAATTGACTTGGGTTGAATATGCCTTTGTCGCCTATCCTGTGGCACAAAGCAAAGTGAAATAGAGAAGCATCAACAACCATTGATTTTGGAGCTAGACGGTGAGAAGGATCAGCAATCATGGATGTAGGGGGGGCCCGCTCTAGGGCTTCCTTGTACGTTTTCATTTGTGTTAGACTGACCAAGCCAGATGAACTTGGGTAGTACATCAAACTGTCTCTAGCTCAAGCACACACTAATCCGCATTACTCTGCTAAGACACTAAGATACGACGAATTTGGTCATTGTTTATGACTAGATTTTAAGGCTATAACTAAGTATTGAATAAAACGGAATCGCACTTGCAAGGGGCACTGCAGCTCTTGCATACTATATGAAATCATGTTTGAACGCTCCTTAGGCTAAGCAAGGTGGAGGCTGTATAAAGACAGCAATCAAGCTCGACGGCAGTAGTCTTTTCGGGCCTCCATTAGGGGAAAAATCAGGTCTCCTATGGGCCTTGTAAGACAGCCCGGATTAGGTGAGCTTCCTGCCCGCTGACACTTCTCTTCGAAATCTCATTGGTCAATATCCTGCCCGCTGACAACAAAATTCGCCCCGCTGACAACAGGATTCGCTGACAATAGGATCCGCTGACAACAGGATCCGGTACTGTCCAATGGGGTGACAGCAGTGGGCACACGGTCGGTGACAGTGTCATTACTGCTTGTATTGTCCAATGGCGGGTTGGGGAAGGGTGGGGAAGGGAAGCGATTGGCTGGACCCCCCAAATGCCAACTGCTGGCACTGCTGGCAGCATTTGGCGACCTGCTGGCAGCATTTGGCGACCTGCTGGCACCATTGGTGCCTGCAGGTAAAGTGCACGGGCATGGCAAAAATTCAGGCACGGAAAACCTGCAAAAGGCCCATAGGAGACCCCAAACTTCTCCTAATGATTGCTCTTGCCGTAGTTTGGAAGTCTCTTGCATCCAATTCTGTTTTTTTAATGATAAGGTCTTTTGTGGCAAATTTAATCCATGGGACTCTCTTGTTGGCTCATGCATGCATCCACAAACATCTAGTAGATGAGCATCTTAACTGAATTTATCTATCTGTGAAAGTGCGCATTTTTCTAGTCTCTAAGATTATCAATCAATATTTTACTCTTATAATGAAATAAATGTGCATTTGGATTAGGGTATCAAGGCAACACTAATATAGTAAACTAACATGTCTATCTAATTTTACAAAAACTTTGAGAAATAGGCCTTTATGCAAAATTTGAAAAATGTGAATTTCACCAATATCATGTAGAGTGGGTAGAATATATACTCTCTCTATATAGTATATCAATGGATCCTAAAAATACAAACTATTGTTCAGTAGGCAATATCCTCTATTCTTTGTAATGTGCAATTTTTCCTCGGTTTCGTTAACTTTTATAAATTTTTTATTAAAGACTACTCTAAAGACTAAATTGCAGCACCATTGACACGTCACATTGGCAAAGAAAAATTACTTGAAATGATCAAACACAAGAAGTTTTTGATAAGCTTAAAATAGCTTTTCTATTGCACCCATTTTTATGCATGTTGATTTTATTATTTAAAAAAAAATTAATTAATTTTTTATTTTTTTTAAAAATGCCTCAAATTATGCATTTGAAGTTATCCTATCTCAATATGGTGACAATGATTATTTTCATCTAGCTGCATTCTATTCTAAATAAAATACTGAATCCTAAATTAATTATGAAATTCTAGATAAAGAATCATTAGCTATTGCGCCCACATGGACTTTTGCAGCCACTATCTATTCTAGAAAGACCTTGGACATCATTATCAATGGATTTCATTAATGATCTTCCAAATTCACATAATTTTGATTCTATTTTGGTAATAAATGAGTGTTTTACCCAAATGTCACATTCTAGACCTTGTAAAAAATCAATTATTGAGGAAGAAATTGCAAAATTATCTATAGACAACATTTATTGTATCCACGGTGACCTCTTGATATTAACTTCGATCAAGATCTACAATTTGTTTCAAAGTTTTGGAAGATTTTCTTAATACTTATAAAAGTGAGAATTAATCCTTCTTCAACTTATCAATGGGCAAACTCAATAGGTAAACCAAATCCTAGAACAATATTTATGTTGCACTATTAATTACCATCAAGATGATTTGAAAAATCATTTACCGTTTGTAGATTTTATTTGTAATTATACCTTACATTCATCAATAAAGCAAAATAAAATAAAATTATGGTTAACATTCTAAAATAGATTGTTTCAAGTAAAGATAGTTGGAAGTGCATCAATTGAAGACCTTGTAGATCATATGGCTGCCATTCATGATGAACTCATATTGCCATCCATAATAAACTCAGATTCCAACTTCAAGAAGCTTAAAATCATAATAAAAAATATGCAGATGTTCTTTCCAAACTACAACATATATTCAAACACTAGAGCAGAACAGCATACTGTCCTGCGTTAAACCGCGTCAACAGTGACGTAAACCTGGACTTATGGAAATTAGTGCGGAAATGTGATCCAAATAAACATACTGCACGTTAAACGTTTTAACGTGCACGTGTCACTTTTGACGTTGCTTTAACGGGTTCTATCAAAGAGTGTCAACTTGAATTTTGAAGTGACGGTTCGGTGTTAAAGATAACAAAGCGAGACAAGGACGCGTCAACTTTGACATAGCTCTGCTTTGTGGACAGTAACTTTTCCGGGGAGTTTTTTACCTCAGGGTAGTTTAGTGATGGATGAATTTAGTCACATCCCACGTCAGCACGTTTCTTTTAACGTAGTGGGTGTTCAGGTTGACATGGGAAACGTTCAATTGCGTTATTAAAAACATAGGTCTAGGGTTTCGGTTCTGCTGACGTGGCGGCTAGGTTGTCTGTGAGCTACATCCTAGGGGGTGTCAACAGTGACGCCCGCGTCTTGGATGACATAAAAACGCGTCACACTGCGTTTCAAGAAACATATGGACGTAGTTGACGTGTCCCCTATGCATGTAAGGTAGGAATGACGTGGCGGGTAGGTTTTCACGAGGTATATGTCCTAGGGGGTGTCAATAGTGACGCGCGCGTTTTGAGTGACATAAAAACGCGTCTAATTGACGCGCGTGTTAACTTAAACGTGGGAGGCATTGCTGAATGTTTTGATGTGAAAGTGTCACTACTGACGTAGTTTTAACGTGAACGTGACAGACTGTACGCAGATTTAAGGTGATAGCGTCACTATTAACAAATGGGAAACTATTACGGTACTTTTGACGTTCACACGTCATTGTTAACGTAGCTTTAGCATGCATTGCGTTGTGAACGTTACTAAAAACGACAACTGCTGTTCAGTAGACGTGGAACTGAGTTACGTTAAACATCATTTACAGTCAACTGACATAAAATCTGTGGAGGGTCAATGCTCACTATCTGATGAATCGCCGAGAAGGTGGTCAGCTCCCTCATCGTCAGTGGCCGCTGCTACGGGACCAACTATGTGCCCTTCTACAAAAGACCCGTTCACTATGAAGTCCTCCGAGTCTGATGCTTCGGGTCTACTGGTCTCTATGTTATTGGCACGTGATGAAATAGGGCCGGTGATCTGTGCATCTGCGTCGTGATCTTCTTCTGCGAATGCGCGACCTCCATGGCTGCCTCGAACATCAACCTTGCAGACCACCTTCCACGGCCCGTCGTTGGTTGCAAAAATACTTGCTGTACATGAATGGGAAAAGCAAATGACTGGGGACCTAGAGGTGCTTTGTATTGATCTGCAAAATTGACAGAAAGGAACCCGTGTTCATCCCGCTTCATTGTAGGAGTAGCACCTCCTGTTCTTCCTTTAACCCATGAACATACAAGAACTACGACGCACGTACGCCTGTAGTCCAATTCGAGTATTTCTTCAACATGGCCGACGTACTCCTCTGTCTCTGCCTGTCCATCATCTGTGAAGGATGCATGCACTCCACTGTCCATGGTGGTGTTTGAAGCTTCAACTGAGCGGCAACGAAAGTGCATGCCATAAGCCTTCATTGACCAATACGCGGTTGCAATAAACGATGGAGGCCTCGACAAATCGAACGTGGTCTGGGTCGATGCGCCTGGAGCCAGTGGCACGGTCGATTTAAGGAAAATAGTGTACGCAGTGACACGTTTTAACGGATGTTAACATGAATTCCGGTGACGTTAACGTAAAATCATGTTTCTAAAGACATTAAATCATGTTTACGGACGTTGACATATGAAGGGAAAAAAAAATAGGGAAGGGTCACAGCTATAGTTTAGGGTGGCACCGTCTGTAGTGTTGAAGTGAACTGGCGTTCGTGATTACAAAGTTGTGAATCCATTCACGAAGAGTGCGGGACATCAGTCGCCTTACTCCCTTGCCCTCCACCATTTCATCGTGCATTGCCTGCTCTTCATTTGCGTCCCACACTCTGCGGGACGTAGCGCCGTAACGTTCCATATACTCTGAGCAGAATCCAAGTGTTTCTTCCATAGAGTATGCCTCTGCCATGCAACCCTCGGGCCGAGCGTAGGAACGCACATAATCCTTGAGGGTCTTCATGTATCTCTCCATTGGATACATCCAACGACTCTGAACTGGGCCGCATAGAAATAGCTCATCCATGAGATGCACAAGAAGGTGCCCCATGATGACCATTGAACCTAGAGGAAACTCGCGCTCAATCATACAGAGTGTCTCGTTTGCGTCTGCAACCCATTCCTGTTCTTTGGCCGGGTTGATTGTGCGACTGCACAAGCGCCTAAATACCTTGCTGACTCTCATGATGCAGGTCCGGACTTCGCGATTCATATTGACATTCCTCAGTGACACGGGTAGTATCTGCAAATGCCAAAAAGAGAGTTAAATAGAATGTCAGAACGTACGGAATTAATATTCTGTTTACATACCACAGAAAGGTACAAGACGGCTCATTGTTTTCAAGGGACATGAATCTGCATACGTGCTTTGTCTTTAACCTGGGGTTACCCCTTGTTTCCAATAACGCGGAATTGCGTTTCATCAAGTTTAAAATAACAGGAAGCAACATGTTTTGACTTCAAAGGTACGTTACTCATTGTTTCAAGTAACGTTACACTGCGTTTTCGAGGAATTTCGCATAACACGAAGGAACATGCTAAAGTGTTAACTAAAACATTCCATTGACAGGAAGTAACATATTGCTTGTATCTCTATAGCTGACACACATTCAATAGGTCAACTCAAACATAATAGCAACGAAGAATTGAAACTTGCTTACGTGTTGCATTAGGATGTGAAAGTCATGGGATTTAAGAAATCTCAATCTTCCTTCAGACACCCTTTTGTGAATGGCGCCTGCATAATTCTGTGGCACCTTCGTCGATCCTATTACGGCTAGCATGTCAGTCTTCGCTAGTGGTAGGAGAACATAAGGTGCGTGTGGCATGAATAGCCGGCCGTCTCTGACGTCAGTCTGTCTCAACCATAAGTTAGACCTCACTCCCATATCTTTGAAGTCCATGCGTCCTCGGGGAAAGTCAGTCTCCCCGAACAGAGTCTTTATTATATTTTCACAAAGGTTTTTCTCGCAATGCATGACGTCCAAGGTATGCCTGATCAGCAAGTCCTGCACCACATTGACGGCCACGTTCAAAATTCTAAAATTCTATATATTTCTGTGGGGTGACAGAAAGGGACGTTTTCAAGTGACATAGGTTGACAGGTTTTAACGCTGTTCAGTGTTTAAAGTGACGGTACTCTATGTCACAGGTTCATCATTTAAAGACATCGTGGTGACACGGAATAACAGAGTTTCACGTTACAAAGCATCTCTTGCACTTAAACGTATTGACGACTGGAGCACAGATAAAAAGTGATGAGCGGCATGGCCCAAACCTTCCAATATGGAAGGGAGAAAAGCGCGGAAATTCTCTTCACTCCGTGCCTCCTCACAGGATCGCCTGGACCATCTGCCTTGCCACCAGAGGCAATGTACGCCTCCCTTTCTTGTGCAAATTGCAGGACATCGCTGCCTGTCATCCTTGAACATGAACAACCTCTCTCTTCAAGACCGTTGAATCGAATATCGGTACGGAATGCATGGTCCTCCGGAAGACGCTGGCGTGCACCTACGTACACTATCTTCTGGCCGTTAGGGCCCCTCGCAGTTCTGGAAACAATGTTCGGACCACAAACTGGGCAAGCCCTGTAGCCCTTCGTTTGTTGTCCTGAAATCAATCCATAAGCGGGAAAATCCGAAATTGTCCATAATAGGAGGCCACGGAGGGTGAAGGACCTCTCCGCTGGATCTGCTGAAGCGTCCAAGGCTGGTGCGCCTCCTCAGAGGGCATGCAATTCTTCCAAAAGTGGCGCAATGAAAACGTCTATGTTCTTGTCCGTTGGTGACTCCTTGCCCGAAATTAAAATGCTCAGCATGATGAAAAAGCGTTTTGTGAGTAACCACGGCGGTAGATTGTAAATTATCAAGAGAACAGGCCACGTTGAATGTGACGTACTCTGAACCGAAAAAGGGTTCAATCCATCAAGTGACAGTGCCATGCGCACGTTCCGATTTTCTGCTTGAAACGTGGGATCTATGACTCCAATGTGTCTCCAAGCGGGACTGTCGATTACGGAGTCCATTACGGGCTCGCCATCCCCGTTCGTGGTCACCCCACCCTCTGAATGCCATTTCAGAAGCTTTGCAATTGCAGGAGAGCCAAACATGCGCCTCAACCTCGGAATAAGGGGAAAGTGCCTTACAACCTTCGTCGGTGCTGTCTTCGTACCTTCATACAGATACAGAGAACACTACATCACGTTACACATGACACAAATTGTGTGACACATGACACAAACAATGCGTCTAATATGACATGAATGCATTCTTAATGGTGACATAAAGTGCGTTTAAAATGACATAGACTGAGTTACTCATGACATAAATTACGTTTCCAATGACATATAGGGTGTAAGCACACTACGCCCCCCTAAAAAGTATGTCAGAAAAGTACTTTTTCGGAAATACTCGGTAGAAAGTACTCTGTTTCCCTAAGAAAAAACTGTGCGAATGCACTTCTCATTACAAATTATGATGGGAACATTGCACAGCATTGTTATTGAAATTCTAAAATCACAAAAAGAGTCGTCTGTAGTAACAAAAGTAGTACTTTTCCCGAATTTAAAAGTATGTCAGATTGTCCAAAATTCTACAAAGTACATATTTTCTAATACTTAGAAGTTATATTTTGCTGTAATATTGAAACCGGGTATTGGACGCATAAAAGGCTAGGGACCCCACTTGAAAAATCTAGAAGAACCTGAAGATCGATAGAAATCTTTGCTGCCTTTTGTCTTTTTTTTTTGCAGCGTATATTTCCTAAAATATAAGGATCTTTCATGATTTTCCTACGTAGAAGGCTTTCCAGACGTGTGCCCCATGTTGGCTAACGGCACGATCATTCTTCTAGGCTGTTTTATTAGGCTTTCAGAATTTATGCGGCCGCCACTGAGTGTAGTTGAAAATGTACTTCCATTTTCAGAAGTACTGTGAGTACTTCATTGCAGAATTTCGACCGTCGGATTATCAGATTTTTTCATCACAGCCGTACACGTTGCTGATAAGGTCCGATATAAGTGGATCTAGCCGGTTTCGAAAGCAGGTGGATCTTCTATTCGTTGAGAGGACGGATGAAATGTCATTGAACTCTGTGCATCACTTTGAGTTGTCTTGCATGCGACTGTGTGCCATGCAAGGGTTTTCGACGTCGTTCCAGACTGCCGTCTTTGTTTTTGGAGCAGAGTAGGGTGCGGCGCGGCCTTTGCAAAGGCATGCGAACCAATGTCAGGGGAAGCGATATCTCAGAGCCCGACACTAGTGCAATCGCTGATAACGTCGTACTATTGTGTCAAGGATCCCCCCCTGCTTGTCCAGCAAAGAATCACTCAATAATTTCCTGCTTGCGAGTGTGTCAATGAGGAGAGTGAAAGTGTAGGTCAAGGGTTTACTGCTTGTTCATGCTATAGTCCAACGGAGGATGTTGCCAGTAGTAGTGACGTTGCTGCCACGCCAACGTAAAGGCGTGGTGATATTGGCTGGTACCTACACACCTCTAACCAGGTTCTCCAGGCAAGAGAGCGACTGGTCCAGAATCCGAGGTCGCTCTTCGGAGCTTTGGTTACCGAGGACGGACTGTCACGGGACGAACACACAAGCCACCCAGTTCTTCGAAGTCCTTGCCCTTCGGTGAGTAGGTATTTCAGGTTTTTTTTTGCAAGTTATCTTGAGTTCCGACTATGTATGTCCTCTTCCTTGTCATGTTGTTTCAAGGCATTTGTATTACATGTTTGCATTTGACCCTGGGCGTAGGTTCAGAGCAATGGTATTGGCAGACACTATATCCCAGACTGTGCTCGTCCCTCTCTAACCGTGTAGTCTCCACGGGTCTCATGACGTGTAGGATGGGAGACAAGGCCCGTTCACAGAGGTCGAGGGTGCGACGCTGTGGTCCGGCGGAGAGGACGGCATCCATGGAATCTGTAGAGGCTGCACGGTTAGAGAAGGCGGAGCGCGATCGTGCATACCAGCGACGCCATCGCGAGAGATGTTCACAGGGCTCGGAAGGAGGGGAGACGACGACGAAGGAACCAACTCAGTTGAGGCATGGTGGCATAGTCAAACAAGAGTAAGTCCTAACAGGAAGGACGTGGTCAACAAGGGCGGCGGCTTGAAGAGAGGAGGGCAGACACATCCCAAGCACTACTTGACGGTCACGCAGGTATGACTTCGAACTATATGAATGTACTTTAACACTGTTCTACCTCAAGTACTAGCATTGAAGTATTTCCATTGTCGTCTTTTGCCCCTTAAAATATTGTTTTGGCTTCTTTGTTCGAATAGTACTTTATTGGTGGAAATGTACAACGTACCGATTGTAGTGTCTGTCCTACGACTCATCCAACTGTAGTATGCAAACTACTACATTACAGTTGAGAACTACCTACGCAAAACCCCTAGTACTCCAACAGTAGTAGGTCAAGTACTATATCACACACTAGAACTACCTACGCACTACACCCGGTACTCCAACAGTAGTATGTCAAGTACTATATCACTCACTATAACTACGTACATAGTAACCCCGGTACTATTTTTATTTTTTCATCAATGACTTGTGGAAATAGAGCTCCTACCCAACTCGTATTGTTACTTATAGAGTACTTTCCAGGCTTTACTCATATACTTTTAAGTAGCACTTTCTGATGAAGAGTACTATTGGTGACTATACTAATACTTGCCAAGTATTATGTACTGCTGTAACTTAGATACTCTCAATACTTTGGAATAGTACTTCCATTTTGTAATGTACACTTTGGTTCAGAATGTACGCATAGTACTAACAATACTCTTATCACTTGCGGTTTGCAGACTGCATTCTTCTTGCAGTTCAAGGAGGCTCATCCAGAGTGCAAAATCGGTCAGCGACGGTTTGAGGAATTGAAGCCATGGTACGTGAAACCTTTGAGGGACCGTAATGTGTGTTGCTGTATCTTTCATGTTGAAATGGATCTCATGAGGGTCGGGTTGAACACTTTACGGGAGGAAAAAAGGGGTCTGCATGCACAACGAGGTTGCTCCTGTGCTTGTACTGTCTGCTCTACAGTTTCGGAAGATTCAGCGGCTGCTGCTGTATGCTGTGATGCTCATCACAGCGTATATAAGAGGATTACTCAACTTTGGGAAGCTTGTCTTTGCCCTAAGGAAGAGCTTGCTGAGTGGCATAATCTGAGCTGTCTAATGGGTGAATGTAAAGACTGTGGGGTAGAGACGCTCCCACTTTGCCCACATGAGCTGTCTTCGGAAGAAGAGCCGAAGCTACGTTGGAAACAGTTCTCCTATGTTCAGATTGGGATGGATCGGGAGACAGGGAAGGCGAAGAAGCGTTTACAAGAGGTATATCAAGAAACAAGTCCAGTTTTGTTCATCAATTACATGAAACCTAAGGTTCAAGCTTTCATCAAGCACAATTTTATTGCAAATTGGCAGGATCATCAGTGCAAAGAAATGATGCGTGGTTTGCCTGAGGGTGTCTTGGTTTCTCACATTGACTTTGCAGAGAACTATGAGTTTCAGAGTCAAAACGAGGTACAATCTATGTATTATATGTCTGAGTATGTGTCCTTGCTGGTTCACATCACCCTCCAGAGGGTTCGTGATGAGGACGGTGAATTAGTCACCCTCAAAAATACTCACTATTATATTTCAGACGATAAAAAACATGACAGTCTGTTTGTTCAGCATTGTCTCATGCTCCATTGGAGGTGGTTGAATGATAACGGTCAACCACCGTCAGAGCATTGGGTATTTTCTGATGGATGCGCAGGTCAGTTTAAAGGTGCAACGGCAATGTATTTTGTTGCAAGGTACCCAAGCCTTACCGGTGGCTGCTCCATGACTTGGAATTACTTCGCAACCGGACATGGAAAAGGTACTTTAGTACTTTAAGTAGTCTGCTGAATGTACTTTTTGTACTAAATGTGACTGTTTGGCTATGCCAGAAATCTGCTGATTGATTCACCTTGTATCATGCTGATTGATATGCCTTCATGGATTGGTTGCAGGGGAATGGGATGGGGCAGGTGCAGTAGTGAAGCGGGCCTTACGCATGGAACAAATTCGTAACCCTGACAGACAGTTGCAGAACGCATATCAGTGTGTCGAGTTTCTGAAACAGGGTTTTTCTTCTCGAGCACCTTCCTCATATGCTGGGAGCAGTACCCGAGATATTCATCGTACCTTTTGGCACGTAGGTGAGCACGAAATTAATAGAGAGTCGTCAATGGCGTGCCACACCATTGCTGGTTCGAGATCATTTCATTCGATAATGGGGATGTCTGCCACAAATAAGACTTTGTTGTTGGTTAGAGCTCTTTCTTGTTACTGTGCCTCATGCATTGAGAGGGACTGGGAAAATTGCGAGCAGCAGGACCATGTCAAACACTGGCGTGCCGTTCAGCTCCAGCCTAAGGCACCTACAGAAGAACAGGACCCAATCGACGATGACACTATGGATCAGGTAGCGACATGATCTTACGATCATTTTTTTACAAGTTTATTTTCCTTCAAATTTAGGTGTACAATATTGTGATGTATGCTGCAATCTTTTTAATCTCTTACAGTAACTTTGACTTGTAATGGCTAAATAGGTTCAGCAGGGAGAAAGGCTTGACGATGTCCTTGAAGTCGGAGACAACTTCGTGGTGCCACCCGAACAACCGAATGAGGAGGGGGTTGATTTTTACGTTTTGCAGTGTCAAAGACGAAAGTACCAATTACAGTCTCCTCTGCAGTGTCCTTGGGGAGCTGAGTTTGAAGCAGGGGATTACGTCATTGAAGGAACTTACTACAGAAAGTCTGGGCGTGGAGAGTTTACTTACACTTATCTTGATAAATCTGTCGTAGCTCATGTTGCATCTAACTTAGTCTTGGCGTGCAAGTTTCGTATGAAGCAAGCTACGTACAGCTTGAAGGGCGGGGATCCTGTGTACAAGATATCTTCGGAAGTTGTCGAAGTCGTGAGGCAGGCTCTATCACATTTGTGGGAAACTGAGTGCAATGAATAGCTGCTAGATAATAGTGACGTGGAGAGTGAATCCGTGTGTACTAGTTAAGTTGTAGCCCTATATCAAGCTACCACCAGATCGTGGTTTCTATCGTCAAAACACTCTGATTAACTGAAACTATTTTATGAGAAGTTTAGCCGGATAACATTCGGGTGTTGTTCATTCTGAATGCATTTCCTATCTTCTACCTAGTCAATTACATGCATCAATGTCCCCTTCGTTCTGAGACAGATCCTGCCAAATACAGTCGAAGACATTTCTAGTTCCGCTAAGTATGCCAATATACATGATTTCATCACTGAATTATACGAAGCCCATTACTAGAGACAGCAGACAATTATAAGACTGTTATGCAATGAACTTATGGCACCGGGTCATATAAATGAAACCGACGTTCTATTAGAAGATTTGTGCTTCCAGGCCCATGAAATACAGAGTGGAAGTAGCCTTTTTTAAAATAGGATGATCAAATATAGCTAACGATTTTTATGTTCGTTGGGGTCACTGCATACTGCAACACCATTATTGAACATGTGCCTTGGTGACTCGGCCGATACTAAAACAACAAAAAGAGCTTGTCCATATATGGAGAATCGATATAAAGTAGGAATATTATGCCAGGAGTTGTAGAACTAAAAAAGGCATCGGTAACAGAGAATGTCAGAAACTTATTTAAGGCACGGAATATTTGACTTAGAGAGTAGGAACGCACGTTAGTTTCAGAATCCTAAGTTCCTTCAGTGTATAATTTGGTTGGTAATGTGCTTTTAAGAAAAAATCAAACATAGGGAAGGGCTCAACACCAAGGGCATAATTATTTATAAATATGCACAAAAAATAGAAAATAATCGAATTAAATATAACAAACTGAAGGCAAACGGATTTAAAAAAAAAAAAAAGGAACAAAGGGTGGGAAGTGTGGGGACTAACTATGAAGGATTTCACACAAACATGGGAAAATATTATTCAAATGCATTGGTAGAAAGTACTCGGATATAAAGGTGATTTATAAATCGATGCAAGAGTTCGGCACTCCTTTTTTAATTTATAAATATGAGAAATAAATAATTGTTAATAAAACAATACTAGGGAACCCCAAAACAAACTAAACAAATAAAGAAAAATGAATAAGGTCATGAAAGAAGGGAAGTTTGAGGGAAAACTTCTAAGGAGATCAAACGAACACGGATAAATGGTATTGAAATGCATCATTTGGGTTCCATGCTTATGTTCTTTGAACCATTATTTATTTCTCATACTTAAAAGGTATCCCTCGCACTTCCCTTTTTCCGTTCCCTATTTTCTTTTCGTTTTTCTTATTTTGTTGTTCCATAGATTTGTTTTATTAACAATTTTTTAATTTTCATTTTTAGAAGGTATCACTCACGTTCCCTCTTTCATTCATTTTTTTTTCTTTTTATTTCCCTATTTTGTTGCTCCATAGATTTCTTTTATTAACAATTTTTTAATTTTCATTTTTTGAAGGTATCACTCACGTTCCCTCTTTCAATTTTATTTTTTTTCTTCATATTTCCTTATTTTGTTGGGCCATAGATTTGTTTTATTAACAATTTTCTTTTTCATATTTTGAAGGTATCTCCTACTTTCATTCCCTTATTCTTTATTTTCAGTTTTTTATTGAGGTTCCATTTGTTGGTTTTATTAGCATTCGGTTTTTCGTATTTATAAGGTATACCTCACAATTCCCTTTTATCGATTACTATTTTTTTATTTTTTTTATTTTTTTGTGGTTCCATTGTCTTGTTTTATTAACAATTTTATTTTTGATTTTTAGAAGGTATGTCTCACAGTCCTCTTCTTTCATTTCTTTATTTTTTTATTTGTTTTTTTTTGCAATTCCATTGTTTTGTTTTGTTATCATTTTATTTTCATATTAGGAGAATCACACAAGCTTCCCTCCTTTCATTTTTTTATTTTTTTATTATTTTTTTTTTCCTTTTTTTGGGGTTCCAACCTTATATTTTATTTTATTTTCTTTTTTTCTTTTTTTTTTACAAGTTATTTTCATGTTTTCGTATTTCTACAAAATTAAGTGCATAACCGCCACCACGCGGAATTCCCGGTTCAAGTGAGGTGACTCATGGCGGGAAAATCTACAACGATCTCACCTGAAAGGCAGCGGTTTCTTTAGGCGGGAGAAGATAAGGCGGGAAGGACCGTGAGTGGGTAGAAAGTTAAGCTCAATACCTGAACCGGCCGAGAGGGACGGGATAGCTGGCGACCCACATCCATGCATATATGAGTCCGTTGAGAGACAGAAGGTCGGAGTAGACCATATGTTTTTCAGATACAGTACAGCCCTTCTTAATATGCTTTGGACCACAGGGTGCCCACTCCATCTTCTCTTCTAACCTTCCTTCGCCCGCGACTCTTGCATTCAATTACTCCCTTTCTGCTGTTGTTGCTACGTTCTCCTCCCTTGCAGATCGCTTGCATGCCCGCTTCCAGAGTGTCCAAGCTCCGGAGCTTGTGCTTAGTTCTATTTCATTTTTAAGTTTGTTATTCTGACTGCGTTAAGATTATTTCCATGCTCATTACTTTATTTCACGTGTTATTCTATTAGATCTGAAGGCAAACGTCACACACATGCGCTGGCAAACTATAGTCAAATATCTAGGACAGGTCATTGTATGAAAGACAGATAAGTTTTGTTTGCAATTCATCTGTTTTTGAGAAACGGTACTGTATCCACTTGCATAACTTGATTAAATCCTAGTGAGTGTTCACTTTAGGTAATCTGTCGATTATTTTTTCCTACGGTGAGCGGATCTGGACCCGAACAGTTTCCTCGATTTCTTTTTGCTCTTTCTCTTTGTAACCTCTTGGGTCTTGTCTCGGCACTTCTTGCTTCCACACATGCACCTAAAAGTTGGTATATCACGATTGTCCGACTTAAAATCCTCGCCGTAGTCCTGTAGTTCATTCATTGTCGGTTAAATTTTTGTATACATTGACATAACGAGTGTGCTTTGAAATAGAAAGAACGACTGAGTCTATAAATAACGGATTGAATGCGTGGTCTTATCATACCCAAGTCAGTTCCTCTCCCGGGAAGATGTCTCTCCTTGCAAAGAAGGCCACGTGGTAGACTCGGACCTCTCCTGAATGTACCCTAGCAGGCATGTCAATGACATTCGCTCCTTCACACCTGCAGTACGAGCAGATCAGTTAGAATACTAGGATAATAAAATTAGAAAACTGCTGATAGTAAGAGTTAATAATAAGATTCCGAGGTAGAAGAAAATTAAAATTACAGGTTCAGCGGGGTCTTAGAAGCCTTGCCTGTGATTCAAGAACCTAGCGACGTTTCCATAGTGTGTAGCGTCGATGCAGAGGGAGGTACTGTCCGTGGCCATCACTTCGGCCCGCCAACAGGCGTCGAGTTGGAGAGTGTAGGTCTGTCAAAATCCTAGGAGTTTGTGAATCAAATGGTTTCGCTCTATGAGCTCTCCATTAGTAACTATTTCCCCAGCAAGCTCGAAAATAAACGTACCTGCTGGAATATGTTGTACTGTTCGCACACCCCAACCTCGAGGTAAGGTCCAAAAGATCTGCAGCATAGATCAATCACAGTTACTTTGTAATCCATTTTTTTTAATGATTTTTTTAAATTAATTTCTTTTAGCAAAATTCAGTGCGACGAATGGAGTTCCAAGCAATGGATAAAAATATTATCAAATAAGGATTTCTGATTTTTCAATAGAGCACCTTCAAAACCGTCTAAAGCTACTGTGCTAAGTAACCCGAATTAGAATAGCATCCAACCAAGAATAAGTATTTGTCCTTTTACAATGAAGCCGTTGATTACCTTCTAATAGAGAAAAAAGAGAAATAATTGTCGTATCTTACCTGGACCTTTACCATCATGCCGTGTTGGATCACACGATTTCCGCACATGTCATGACACGCACATAACGAGTTACACTCATTGATGAAAGACCGTGGATGATGGCCCTTGCACTGTGTATCTTCGTCACTACTACTTCCCTCGGTCGGGAGTTTAGAACAGTAACATCCTGACCCTTCATCACAGAATTCTAGCGGTGCGTTCTTCTCCAACTTTCTGATGACGTCGACCTGTAAAGTTCCGTCTCTACTGTAGACCAGACCGCCAGATTGTGCGACACACGTGCATGGCGGACCATCTAACGCAAGACAGTCCGACCCACACCCCGTACAACCACTTTTAGCCTTGAATGCATCGGTGACAGTTGTCCATAGATCACCGCGACTAGGCTCTTCAAGCAAAACCATGCTTTCTTTAACATACCCAAAATCAGGCGGGGGGATGGAGCATTCAGCCGGGACAACCACCGCAACTGGATGCCGTTCAAGACCATATGACAAGTCCGAAACAACTGTGACCTCCTGCTTTTGCAAAACAAAAAACATCAGGACTCCGAAGTGCTATATTTGAAGGCCATATGAAGAGTCTGGTTTTGGTATTCCATTCACATACAATACGCGTATTTAAAAAAAAATACACACAAACAATATAAAATCTATCCTAGTACTAGCATTCTACAATACAAAACAGGGCGAATGTTTTTGGATCACCCAATCTAGGCCTCGCTATACATCGCTACTGCATACATTAGTTTGAGGCTTCTATCACGGACTTCACCGGTTTTAGCTTCTTTCCACTTGGGCTGCCTCCAGGACTGGTAGATCCGGGACAAGTGCTCTTACTATGACCTTCTTTATTCTTCCTCTTGCCCTTTGTCTTCGACTCTAGTTTTTCATTTGTCACCTCAGTCTTCTTTGTCTTGTGGCCGTGACTCTTTCTGCCCCTTTTTTTATCCTCAGCATGCCGCACGTCATCACCAGCCTCGGTAGTCTTTGTAGAGGCCCGGGTTCTCTGAGCTGGCCCCAAGTCAACAGCTTCTAGTCGCCCACTCTTTCTTCGCACTTCGGTCTCCTTAGCCGCTGGCCTTCCCTCTATGCTTTTCCTCTTACCTTTTGCCCCCTTTGCCACACTATTGAGCTCCATCAATTCCTCCACAACCACTTGGGGCCCCTCGGTAATATTCCGTTCCAACTTCTCTTCTACTACTCCCTCACTGCGGCAGATTTCGACTCCCGGACCCTTTTTTTCCATCTCCTGCTCAAACCTTTCCGTAATCTGGTCCACGTTGGTCGTGTCCTTGGCAGATGACATTTCTTCCACCAACGAAGTCCAATTCTTACCCCATATCCCCAAACTCGGACCGTCTCCATGAACCTGTTGATCTTCGTCTGATAAGTCGTCCTTCCTGTCATCTACATTCTCTGTAACTTGTCCCTGCCCTTTGCTTTCTCCTACATCTACCGGAATCCTTAGCTGCGACACCTCCGGCTCTACAACAGCTGTCTCTTCTTTCTCTACAGCAACGTCTATCACATTGACAGCATTCATGTTACCTCCTCCTTGCGGAACGCTGTCACTATCAATCTCCATATCGCTTTCACCACCCTCCGCTTCGAAGGTTTTGTCTCCATGCGATGGCCTACTGTTTCCCTCCGATGATTCTGAGTCCCCTTCGCTGCCACTATCACTCACAGTAGTTCCAGAACCAGATGGCAACTCAGGCACGCCTTCTGCAGCATATTCACAATGTAGTTTCAAATACATTAGAACCGTCATTTATGGAAAACATCCCGCGAGTATTTAGTTGCTCTTACAGTACAATCAGCAAGATTTATAGGCATAAAACCAGTAAGAAGGAAAGTATAAATACCTTCACTATCGCTTTCTTCATCTTCGGAGTTTTCTTCAAACTCCGGCTCCTGGACTACAGCCTTTGAGCGAGAAACCTTTTCGAGGCACTCAAATACTGTCTCCGGATTAGCTCTATGTTGCTTAGATCCAGAGGATCTTCCCTGTGACATACCCGACTTGGTCTGTGTTATTGGGACTTTTCGCACAGTGCTCATCTTCTCCCTTCTGACATCTTCATCCTCTTTGATTTGCATCAAACTGCTCTCGTAAGTATCTCCCACGGCTGAGTCCTTAAACTTGGTTGAGCACACGGCCTGGCTCTGCTCCCCAAAACTAGCAAGTCCATGCGAAAGACATGACATCGGCTTCAAGGATGAGTCTGTCATCACATCGCACAAACGGAATTAACATGTAGTTTAGAAGTAGAATTAGTATTCGCAGTAGCTACAACCATTTCCAAAAGTACTAATATCACTAAACCTGCATAGTATGTACTACGTAAATATACTTCAATTCTTACTACCATGTACTTGTCATACTCCGAAAAGTACTTTGATAAAAAACACGACCATCGAGGCCTATGTACAAGTACTACAACAATGTAGGATGATCACTCGGACCACAACATGTTCGACCGGTACAATATCACGAGTACTACATGTACTAAAGTGACTCACAGTGTACACCCCAAACAATGCATGAGTACCGACATGTACCTGATGTCACACCACGTACTGGAAAAAACAAAAGAAGTGACAAACAGAAAGTAACAAAATACAATTCGAGAGACAAGTTGTACAAACAGTTCAGGGGAGGGTATTTTTCCTTGTGACTCTGCAAGACAAGTACCTTGCGATCAGTAACTCTACATTGGAAGACAAGGACCGGTACAAATAAGTACTAACCATACTAAGTAGCTAAGGCCATAGTAGATTGAGTTCAAGCCACATAATCTGAGGTCGTACTCTAATCCTTTTAACTAATTAGCACTAGTTAAATGATATTGTTATACATGAAATGAATAGCACAGCAAGTAATTACCTGTATTAGGGCATCGTAGTCGCGCTTTCTCTGCTCGTTCAGATAGCAACCTTGCCACCTCCTCGTCGCACTGAGTCATTTGCGAAGCTACGTCCTCCACGACTACACTCCCCGGACCTCCCCATCCAAAACTACGATGCCAGTCAGGATCCACGAGTTTGTCGCTGCAATTTGCCGCAGCGCACTTATATCCGCTTTCGTAAGTGACCTTGGCACAGAAAGGATGGTAAAGATGTTTGCAACTTGCTATTACAATGTCGCTCTTCGGGAATCTGTAACCACAGAGGGCGCACTTCGTGATCTTCAGAAACTTACGCTCTGGAGAGTTGTCTTCACCGAATGCACTATCACGGTAAACCAGCGGGACAGGAGTGAGGCTCCCCGAATGCCTCCCATATCTAATACGATCACATTCGGCCCTCACTCCCTCGCACATCCGCGCCTTCAAATCAACGAGCCTCTGACACTCTGCCGCCATGAGGTCCTTCTCCTGAGCCTCTGCCTCCTTTCTTGCAAGAGCTCGCTTCTGCTCCTCCAGTAGCTCTGCCAGTAGTTCCCGTTTTCCCTCGCTTGTCGTGTTCACACCGTCCCCTGCTTGGTGAGAAGCCAAATTGGCTTCGTATGATTCCACCATTAGAAGAGCAAGTCGCATGTCTTGAGCAGCACCATCCTTCTCCTTTAGCGCCACCTGCTCGTCCATCTTCAGCCCCTCCATCTCCATTAGCAGAATAGTATGCATACTCTGAAAGTACTCCAGCCTAGACATAGATGCTATTCCACGGTCTTCGACTTTCACTGTTGGAGTGGGTGCGTCTGCCTTATAACCGTGACCAGTCTTCCGTGTCGATGGCGTGTTGGTCGGAGGTGGGGCAGGCCTCCGCTGCAACAGCACATGGATTTTAAATAATTCAATCTGAAAATCTCTACGAACCCAACACAGCCGCATTATGTTTTCTGAACCCGTTGCCCCATATACTGTAATTTCTCTTTACTCTAGAAGCACTCCGAACTCTGGAATAATTACTGAAGTCTTGAAATTAAAATTGAAGATCCGCTCACAATGAACAACTAAACAGAAATTTCAGAGTAAAGCATACATTTGTAACCCAAAGCGTTATCTCCTTAGAACCTCCTCAGACACTGCTAGTCACTTAACCATTGACCATGTCAACTCTCTGAAATCTGAAAGTAGAACCGAACACTAAAATTCTATCGAACAATCCTCCCCAGACCTATGAAACTGAAGATCCTTGAAAAGCCTCGTCAACTCAACTAACTCTACAAAGACAACTACGACCCGACCCCTGCTCAGCTCTTAACATCTGTAAGACTTACCGAAAAAGCGAACTCCAAAACCTAGATCGCAGACACCGTCTCACCCTCACAAATCTACTGAACCCCCGAGAAAACTTACAAGCCCTTACGAGATATGTAAACCCGTAACCCGTAACCCAGAATCTCCAAACCCTCAAACTAATACCAAACCCAGAAATCACCCGAAAAACCATAAGAAATTGATATCAACTTTTACAAAATCAACAGCATCTACTATTAAAACTAATAACAAAGCAGGAGAACAATACACGAAGCGTGCTGAACTCTTACTCCTCTAAAACAGACCCAAACACTTAACCTACACAATGTAATGTTTTCTTTCCGAAACAACACCTGATTACCCTACCCCTTCCTAAAACCCTAACAGTGGAGATTTCCGCTTGACAAACATTTCCAACGAAGCAACAACGAACTATTGAACTCACAAAGCATCAAGGAAGAAACGGTAACAGAAAACACTTACCTTTGTAGGAGTCACAGTCTCCCCACCAACCAGCGGCTCTATCTTCATGGCGCCATCGACCTTCAAACTCCGCAACGATCTCTTCGTTACATTTGCATTTGTGTTGATGGCATGCTGGAGCTTCGTCAAATCTTGCTCGTACTTCCTACGCTGACTATTGTTCGTCTCCTGCCCGTACAATGCCCAGTTCACGTCGTTCTTCTCGTACTCTAATACAATGCCCACCGCAAACTGCTTGGTCACACACCGGGGGATCTCATCCGGACGGTGTTGATAAACAATCGGGTGCAGAAACTTAATCCGATTGACAATTTCTCGGACCTTAACATCTGCCCACAAATATCCCCCGCGGCCCTTCGCTCCTTCCGGCCTGAACCCTAAGTCGTGCATAGCCTTATCGGAGATGTCTTTGTCTTTCCTACACCTGTGCGGGTTGATGGAGTTGGGGCCAGATTGGAGGTCGTATCTGTCCCGGAAATCCTCCCAAGTTAGGACGTCAGGTGGGGGCTTCAACGTCGATATGAGCTCTTCCAGCTCCTGAACCTCCAAAAAGCGATCCTCTTCCTTCACTACTGCTGCAACGACGTCGCTCCCAATGGACTTTGTCTTCCTGTCTTTCGCTCCCATCACAGTTCCTCCATTCCCTCCGGATCTAACCCTATTCTCTAGAACTCCAGATTGAACAGCATCACCACCTATGGACTTGCTCCTCCTCGACATTGCACACAAATACGGAGCGAAAGCCCCAGCGCTACTCCAATCCAAAAATTCACAAACCCTACAACCTTCACCCTCCCTCCGTAACAAACCTTGGTAGAGGAAACCAGAGCTCGACTCGTGTTCGTTGGAAAAAGAAGACGATAACACGCGGCAAACACCTGAGACCAACGCTGGAGGATGACGATGATAACAACCGGCTATACCAGGTTGGAAACCCTCGAGGTACTGCCAGTTACCGGTGCCAAGCTTCGCCATTGGAGGATGGTGGCATAGTCCCAGGTGAATCTCGTCGCTGAAATGGACGGCCGAGATCTACGACGAAAAGTATATTAAGTACTGTATCCAAGTAATGTACAACATAAGTACTCTCGAATTCTGCCCAAAGTGTACCCAGCGTAGTGTGCTTCCACCCTATACTGACTTACAGATGTAGAAAACTGAGTCACAGATAACATAAGGTGCGTTACGGATAACACACACTAAAATTTTGTATGACATACACTACGTTCCAAGTGACACAGAGTATCTTCTCTGTATCTGCTTTTCCCGCAGCGGGGACATGATTCGCAGTCCGCGTGCTCTCCACGAAATAGAATGCAACCTGCAAGACAAGCATGTATAACATTGTACGCTAGTCCGAGTGCCTGCAGCATTATCTTTGCCTTGTAGTGCTTCGCAGGCAAGACGTTTCCCTTTGGAAGAAGCTCCCCCGACAGATAATGAAGCAGCTCTGTTACAAATGCGTTGCTCACCCCATGCGTCGTGCACAGTGTCATGATGACAACCACTGCTGAAATTAGGCTTACAGAACTACCTGCATACACTGGATGTGAGGCCTCCAAATATAGTAACTCCAACGCCTCGACTGTGCTATCTGCAAAGTCTGCTTCATCACTGTCATCGTTGGGCCTATTCTCAGAATCTTGCGCAATCTCCTGTAATTCTTCAGCGGTTCGCAGAGCATCCTCAAACTGCTTATGAACATCGTGGTGGCCAGGCGGATCATCACCTGCGTCTTCGGGTTCAAGATGCTCAAAAACCTCTTCATTGCCGCCATCAGTATTGTCTACCATCCACTCCTCGTCGCTGTGGTACCATGCTCCATCCTCCGGGTACTCCTCTGGGGGATCTCCTCCAATCATAGAGCGGTACAGAAAAGGGTCGCGTTTATAAGATTTCAGATGCTTCGTTATTGCTCGAACAGGCAAGCGTCGGCCTCCGTGACAGTAATTGCATGGTCATGACCACCTAGTTATTGGAACCTCACTGCTTGCAGCAAACTGAAATTCGTGATGGTGAATTATCTCCTCAGTCAATCTCCACTTGCGTTTCCTAGTACTGGGAAACGCCATTTCTGCACAGAAGCCCCTCTGATAGATTAGGACGATTTAACATACAGCTAATAATGGAATTTAGTCATGTGAAGATTACGTTACGCTGCGTTTAAAATGACAGTAGAACGCGTTTTAGAAGGCGTTAAATGTCGTCTCTTGTAACATAAACCATAACGCAGGGACAGGTTACAGAAGCATATATCGCGTTTAAAGAGACGGCACATGACGTCTTAGTGGATGTTACATCATGTCACAACACGTTTTTGACGACGAGAAACTAAATGACAGATATCGCATAGTCAAATCACATATCCGTTGCAATATTTAGATTCTCGTGGCTTTGTAGATCACAGTACGTCTGCTGCGAGTAATGCATATCAGATACTCCTATTTTGTGAGCCCTACCACCGCCCATGAATCCAGCACTATTTGTTTCAGTCAACAGAGAAGTCTAGTTTCTTCCAGCCTTCGTGATCTTCAAGGGTGATTGCTATATCAATCAATTGTATCGCTGAAGATGTAGGTCTCGGTGAACGCGTGGGCAACTGCAACACATACATCTTCCCGTCCCCAACGGCACCAGCATATGGATTGGCCGTGCGTTTCATTGTCCTCGAAGCAATTGGTCTCGTCATTTTCGGCTTCCAACTCGGACTTTGGATCTGAGGAATGTTCCTCGAACTGCGAAGTTCACAATATGGGCCTAATCCCAACGGGTTCAAGGTACGCATGTTTTTCGCTTCACTGATCATTGCCCCTTCCCTATCACTGGGGATCAAATATTCATCTAGATTTGAGAGGATAAGGATCACTTCGCGTTCTTCCGCACTGGGAATCCAATCTTCATGTTCTCTTTTAGCCATCCCCATCCTGCTTGTATCTTGCGCACATTTGAGGCATCTCCGTCTTTCTGGGTCAACCATATCCTGAGGCTCATGTATTTTTTCAAGTGACGGCATATCACGTCTTAGTAGATTTTACGATACCTTAGAACGCGTTCCCAATGACACAAAATGATGACGCACATCACGTCATAGTTGACATTACATCACGGTACAGGTATCACATAGTCAGATCCAATAGCGGCAGTGAATGCATCCATAAGATTGGTAACATGTTCATTACTCAAAGTTCCAAGCAGAGAGAGAGTTGGGTTCCTACCTTGGTTTAGGGAGTCGTACTTGCTGTGCGTGTCCAAGAATCCAGTTTCAATAACCCTTGTCCCTGTTCCAAAATAAACTCAGAACACATGCCAGACACACATTTTAACACTTCTAGCTTTCAGAAACAGGTACATGTGACAAACATGGCAATAGTGTCTTATGCTTGCAATCAAAATTGTTGAACCATCCCTACCAATGTAATCCACTTCAAAGGCAATCCGGAGATAAACATTTTTTCCTGTGAACTCTTTTTAAGGATGGCATTGCGTTTAACTTAACGTTGCATCACGTTGTGCATGACGGTTGACTGCGTTCTTTCACGTTAACAATGACTGTGCACCGCGTTAAAGGTGACACTGAATTGCGTCACATATCACAGTAGAACTTGTTATATCGCGTTAAACCAAAGACAACGCAGCGGAGGATAAGACAATTCCGCCCATGAATTCTCACCTGTGCCTACAAAGAAGAATATTGCTTGAAAATCTTCCCAGCTGGAGTCCTCTTCCTGTTCCTCCTCTGCTCGTATAGAACCTAGCCTGTTTATCTGTAGGCTGAACAATCAGACAAAGCTAGAGTGTTACTAGAGGGTGATTGAGAGTTCAAGAGTACACATGGCCTCACATGTGCTTACATGTGTGTAATGAATCCCAGTCATTGTACACACGGTATCTTTCATCAACCAAATAGATTGCATGCACACATGGGACGCTGAATCAAGTGACTAGATTGCAAGTATGTCCAGATTTTGGTCAATTACCAGATCCTTGTACAATTCTACAATCTATTTGAGTACGCATCAACCCACAGGACATATTTCTGTTTTCTCCGCTCTACATCTGATTCAATCACCTCATCAGCATGCAGTGAATTTCCCACGCAAAAGAGAGATCTGCACTGCTTCAGCAAATCCTGAAGGACTACGCTTAGGTTTAGGGTGAGGATTAATTTCTGAGTCCTGTATCCGACCGCGACATCACATACCTCCCAATTGGAAACTGACAGGCTCGGGTCTCTGCTTTGATCGGTGTCACCTCGGTGTCGGGCCTCCTCCCTTCTTCAGTTGCGAGAGGGGCTGTTAGCTTGACTCATACAATGTTCCCGTTAGCTCTTACCTGCTCCGAGTTCAAAGTTGTCCATTGAAGTGGAAATGGACAAGCACGTATTCTTTAGTTGGTTGGCGGAGGTTCAGGTGAGAAAGGAAACACATGGCATTCAGCTTCCTAATCTCCCAGCCCTTGCATCGTTTATGACATTTTCTAACGAATTCTGTTGGAGTGATCCTTGTTACCAGGAGGTGGAGTCTCTAGGAGACGCGGCCGGCATCCATTTCATAGACTTCATACGTCTTCATCGTGACACCAGGGGCGTGCGTGGATCATCGCCTGCGCACCCAATTATCCTCGATGAAGACACTGTGGAGGATGTCACCAGCAACGCTGGAGAATCGAAGCCGTGGTCGTACTCATTCAGAAGCTCCGAGTGTTCTTCTCTGGCGACTTACTTGGAGACACCGTCTGACGTTTTCCTGAGTGCCAGCCATGGATCATGTCCCGCCACCAGCTAGATGTTAGTTGCAAGGATATTACGAGGTGGTACATGAAAGAGAGTCATACCCTGCTGTTAGTTTAGGAGGCATTACCTAGTTCAACTCAGACTCCAACGCTGCCTGTGCAGAAAAATTACATTTCCTGGACGTTTATTTGGTCAGAACTTGGTTTTTATTACAACTTTTTCCAATGTGCGTTCTTTTTGGGTTTTCCCTTTCTAACTAAGACTCTTAGGTGTACAGAAATTTCTCTTTGTCCCTCTTCTATGAGGTCAGACTTTCCACTGCGTCCTGGGTTCCGCTGAGACCTGTATTCTAGCACGGTGACCATGTCATTCATTCACCCCTTGGCTCTTAGTTCACTTTGCTGTGCAAGTACGTTATATCGCGTTTAACATTACATTAGATCACATTGTGCATGACGGTCCTCAACGTTCTATGACGTTAATAATGACATGAGATCACGTTCCGTGTGACTGTAAACCACGTCATAGGTGACATCCGGGAATCGCGTTCTATGACGTTATTGACTAGATTACATGACGTTGTGTGCTCTAATCTGTAGACGTCTGCTTATTCACTGTGTCTCTTGAACCAGCATGTAGAACAAAGATGTGCCTAACAGGATTCAATTAAGAGAGAAGAGAACGAGAGACATGTGAAGTACACCTCTATCGTAAACTTTAAAAGTATCTTCACGTCACTATAGCTCCTGCATTACAGTAAGAATATAGGTTGTTAGCTTGACTCTGTCAGCGAGATTCCTCACGGCAACGTGACATACTAATATATGGGGCTTTTTGATTACTTTGCTTTTTTAAGTATTGTTTCAAAGCATATACACACATTGAAAATTATAAGTACCATCCACAAAACAATTTCCAGTGATTACTAGAGACCACAAACAGTAGAAGTGACAATAGATCATGTTATATCACGTCCCAGTTGACATTAATTTACACTGTGCCACGTTAAAGTTAACATGAGAGAGAATGAATCTTGAAAGGCTGCAATTGATAACAACGGAAAGAAACAAAAAAAAATAAAAAAAATAAAAGAAAACGTTGCAAGTAGGGAAGAGAGGTGCAGTGAAGGGGAGATGCTCAGGGGGAGAATTTGAAAGAGGCTGGGTGATGGTGGAAAGCAACTCAAATGTAATAAAAAAAATTAATTAAAAAAAAATAAAAAATAAAATTAAAACTGCAAGCAGAGAGTGAGGGGAGAGAGATGGGAGGCATTGAGAGAGAATGAAACCTTAAAGGCTGCAAGTGATAACAAGAGAAAACAACATTTAAAAAAAATAAAAATAAAAGATAGAAATGGACAAACGATATATCCACGTCACGTGTGCACCATGCGGATCAGTAAGAATAATGGCTGCCACCTTCACATAGTCAATGAATATTCCAGCCATTCTCTCCCTGACCACAAATGCTAGAAGTGACAATAGATCACGGTACATGACGTCATAGTTGACATTACACCATGTTACAATAGACGTTGCATCCCGTCACGAGCGAAAGATTAGATGGCCGCATTCCACATTAAATCACGTCTCATTTGACATTACATCACGTCTAGGTTGACACTGAATCACGTTACATATGACATTAGTTTTGGTTGTATCACATTAAAAATGACAGACAGAGGAATTCAGATCGCGTTCAAAAAAACACTTTTCATTGTTAAAGATGACGCTATACTGTGTTAGATATGACGTGTAAAAACCATTTTCGCATATTCAATTCAAAGCGCGGAAGTAAGGGACGTGTACCTGATTACCGCCGCCTGATTTGAATGGAGCACGCCTATAGGGTCACCTACTCCCGATCACTTATGGCAGCCGAACTACCTTGCACCATGCGGGTCCTAACTCAGATATGGCGGCGGCTTTGGTGTGGATGTCCTACGAGCAATTGCGTGATGCAATTGTGGACGCAAACAGGAGGGAGGTGGCGTTGCGAGTGAAGGAGGCAGGCTTCGACCCATCTTTTGCCTCGGGGCTGTGTCCTCAGCGTGCGGTGTCCTCAATCAGGTCCTCCGCTGCTCCAGCGGAACCTCCGACTTCGAGAAATCGGCGCTCCTCATCCGTGGAGTCTGACTTCCAGCCGAGGCGGAGCAAGCGCCATCGAGAGCGGGTGGCGTACCAGGAGGGAGCGGAGGACGCGACGCCGAAGCCAACGTCAATCCCCAAAACTGTAAGTAAACCCTAAACCCTGAGCTACCAAAACTGCGTTGTTCAATGTCGTTTCGCTTGAGTCCTCAATTTCATCTGATTGCATGTTATATGTGAGGAAATGGATAGTGTATGTTTCAGTTCTCTTAATTCGGTGGCTGAATTATGGTGGCTGAGAGTACGTTTTCTCGGGAGTAGTGTCAGGTTCTGTGCACGCCGCCATTTTGGGAAGTTAGGTGGTCCGCTTTCACAGTTTAGGGTTGGGATTCTTTCTTCCTTGACAAAATCGAAAGAAGAGCAACGAGGTTTTTGCAGAGTGGAGGCAACGAGCCACAAAGCCGGGTCTCCGGAGAAATACTCTGTCGATGGAGGCGATCCGATCAGCATTACGTGGTGAAGACGCCCCCTGCAATTCCATGGAGGACGACCAGGAGGAACGCAGACGGAGTGCGCAGGTTCGCAGCCGAAGCAAAATTGCGAAGCCGAGGCGCATGGAAACTAATTGGATGGAGAGAGAGACGGGAGGGTGCCCACCAAGGTCGAGGGCAGGGGCTGCTGGCGGTACGAGGGCATCTCCGGGGCCCGCTCGCAAGAGACCCGCGGGCGTCCTCAAGAGGATTCGCGGAGTAGAGAGGGGACCGTCGCAGGCAGAGGAGGAAGACTTGACACCGCCAAGACGCTGGAGAGGTACCTCGGACGTCTCCTCTCCAGTATGGCGCTCTTCCGGCTCCCGAACCCCTGCTGCAACGGGGAGGATACCAATGGGCAACATGCGGGAAAATTCACACAGTTCGCAGGCACAGCATTCAGAGGAGCCTACCTACGATGAGGACATGGAGGACGACTACGGTGACGAAGAGATGGAAGACGAAGAGGACATGGAGGGATACGAGGAGGAAGACGAGGGGGAGCCGAAGGAGCCAATGCGCATCAAGCTGGATCGCCATGGCGTCCCTGTCGGGCCACACGAACCCCTCCTCAATGCGGCCCTACAGAAATTCGCTCGCGCCCTGGATCCGACAGTGACACCCGGGTGGAAGGGACAGCTGAAGGAGGCGAAGGCATCACTGATAGCGCGAGTATGCTCGGAGTTCAAATTCTATGGCGAAACCACAGAACTGAGCGAGAGATGGTTCAATACGAGGATGTCGAGGTGCGTCACTCGGGTGAAGTTCCAAATCAACAAGCTCATCCGGTTGGGACAGGGCAAGCCACCGGATATCGCCACTCGCCATTGGGAAAAGCTGGTGGAGATGCGGGATGACCCAGTTGTACAGGAGAAGTCCCAGATCATGTCCAGCATATCGCTCGGGAGACCTTCGAAGTCCGGCAATGCGTGGAGCCAATCAATCGCGGCAGTGTCTGCTCTGGTAAGTACTTGTAGGATTTCCTGCCTGCGACGAAGTGAAGTCCTGTTTTTAGTGACATGATATCGCGTTTACTATGTCCTGGCTTTGCGTTTCTAGTGACGCTATCGTTTCGGATTACGTTACTGTGGATTTCAAGTGACGTGACATTGCGTTATATTCTGTTGCTAATGACGTGGCTCTGCCTTTGTAGAGACGTGAGATCACGTTTCTAGTGACATTGCCTACTGTTTCTTGTGACGTGGCTACTCACTTTCTCAATGTTCTGTGTATGTCCCTATTGTGTGTATGTTACTACAGTGTTGTGTGCATGTTTCCACTCCACATTTCTGTCTATTTCTTTCTTTCTTTTTTTCTGGTATTTTTTGCGTTGTTAGCACTTGCAACCTTTCCGGTTTCATTCTCTCTCGGTGCCTCCCATCTCTCTCCCCTCACTCTCTGGTCCTGGATTTTTTTTTAATTTATTTTTGATTACATTTGAGTTGCTTTCCATTATCACCCTCCATCTCTCGAAATCTGTCCCTCAGCTTCTCCCCTTTACCGCTCCTCTCCTCCCTACTTGCAGCGTTTTCTTTCTTTGTTTTTTATTTTTTTTTTTCTTTTGTTCCGTTGTTATCACTTACAGCCTTTCAGGTTTCGTTCTCTCTCGGTGCCTTCCAACTCTCTCCCCGCACCCTTTGCTTGCCTTTTTTTTTATTGTTTTTTTATTACATTTGAGTTGCTTTCCACCATCACCCACCCTCTGTCGAATTCTCTTCCTGAGGTTCTCCCCTTCATCGCACCTCTCCTCCCACCTCCGGGGCTTTTTTTTTTTTTTTTTTTTTTTTTTTTTTTTTTGTTTCTTTCCGTTGTTTGCAGTTGCAGCTATTGCTGATTCATTCTCTCTCGGTGCTCTCCCCTCACTCTCTGCTTGCGGTTTTTTTTTTAACTTTTTTTTTAGTTTTTTTTTAAATTGTTTTTTTATTACATTTGAGTTGCTTTCCACCATCACCCACCCTCTGTCGAATTCTCTTTGTGAGGTTCTCCCCTTCATCGCACCTCTCCTCCCACCTCCGGGGCTTTTTTTTTTTTTTTTTTTCTTTCCGTTGTTTGCAGTTGCAGCTATTGCTGATTCATTCTCTCTCGGTGCTCTCCCCTCACTCTCTGCTTGCGGTTTTTTTTTTATTTTTTTTTTAGTTTTTTTTTTTTATAAGTTTTTATTACATTTGAGTTGCTGTCCACCATCACGCAGCCTCTCTCCAATTCTCCCCCTCAGCTTCTCCCCCTCACCGCACCTCTCCTCCCTACTTGCAGCGTTATATTTTTTAATTTTTAATTTTTGGGTTTTTTCTTTCCGTTGTTATCACTTGCAGCCTTTCAGGATTCATTTTCTCTCGGTGCCTCCCATCTCTCTCTCCTCACTCTCGTAAAACTTTTTTTTATTTTTTTTTATTTTTTTACATTCTAGTTGCTTTCCACCATCACCTAGCCTCTTTCGAATTCTCTCCCTCAGCTTATCCCCTTCACTGCACCTCTCCTCCCTACTTGCAACGTTTTGTTTTTTTGTTTTTTTGTTTGGTTTTTTTCCCTTGTTTTGACTTGCAGCCCTTCAGATTTCTTTCTCGCTCGATGCCTCCCATCTCTCTCCCCTCACTCTCTGCTTGCAGTTTATTTTCCTTCTTTTTCGTTATCATCACTTGCTGTCTTTGAAGTTTCATTGTCTCTTGGTGCCATCCGATGTATGTTGATTAATATGCTACTTTGTTTGCAGATTTACTCGCTTTTGTTTTGGCTTTGTTTTGTGCCTTGTGTTTGGTTAGTTTGTTTGCAAATTTACGAGATCCTTGTACAATTTTGGTTCATTTCGTATTTACTGTTGGTTAGTCTCTTTGGAAGTCTATCGGCTTCAGGTTTCAGTTCGGTTGATTTTGTGTTGATGGTATCTTTGTTCATGTGGTGCCAAATGTGGCAAATGGAAGGTATGTCTTAGAGTTTAATGGATCAATCTCAGACTTCTTAATTTCAGTACTAACACGAACAGCGTCAGAGTACGCATTTGTGCTGACAGTATTGTGCGTCTCAAGTGACGAGACACTGCGTTGCTAATAGCGGGATATTACGACTCCCGTGACGGTATCTTCTGTTTCTCATGACGTGACTCTGTCTTCTTAGTGACGATGTAGTGACGTCACTGATTACAGTTCTCCCTATTTCATATAGTGTGAATCCACGTTTCAAGTGACGTGAAAGTGCGTTTCACCGCTGTGGGAGGTAACATGTTTGTGCCACATGCTAATGGCACATATGATGCAGTATTTCCGATGTCAGTCTCGTTTTTTTAGATTTATTAATTTCATTTGTACTGGGACTCATGCGCAGAGTATCAGACTAGGACGGCAGCCATCACAAGCAGAAGTTGCTGCGAAGGTGAAGGCAATGAGGCAGAAGGAGTTGGAAGACCGCATCACCGCAAGGAAGCAGAAGTCAGAAGGTGCTCAGGATGCGAGGATGGAGAAGATAGAAGCGCTGTGTGCGGCCTAGGGGTCGAGGTTGAAGAAGGCTGAGGATATGCTCACGGAGTTACACGCCAACATGACGAGGGTGTCTACTCCACCCCTTATGGAGCCATTGAAGCCCAAGCAGAAGACCACCAAGAAATGTGGGGGGAAACCGCGGCCTAAGCAAGCCAGTAGTAGGCCCGCAGACATAGTCGTTGCCACTCCAGAGTCTTCGAAGGCTCGTACGGGTCCTTCAGGTCCGCCTCCGGATGACTGCACCAGCACGGAGGAAGCTGTAGACGACCGCCCTGTGGTAACCGTGGGCCCTAAACCTGCATCCACCACTACAGACCAGGAGTTTCACGTCTCTACCTGCGCAACGCCGGGTGAGATGACGTCTGGGGCGGACACAGAACAGGTCGAGCATGTGGATGGACCAGAGGGTATAGCAGAGGATGGGCTCGAGGAAGGTGCCGATCTGGAACAGTTGACACAGAAACAGGATGTGGAGGAGGAGGAAGAGGAGACAGAGGCGGACGACGGCGTAGGCTCTCCAGCTGGAGATCCGCACGACAACAGTGACGATGCAACAGCACCTTCGGAGGAGAAGGTTTTCTCACCAGAGGCGGATGAGCAAGAGATTGTCGACACGGTTACAACCCTCTCCGTCGAGAAGTTGGCTACAGATCAGGTAGTATAATTGGTACGGTTAACTAGGTAGACAAAGACGTTCCGTTAAACTTCCATTTGTTAGGACATTCTGTAGCATAATGTACGCAGTTCAATCACGTAGGAAGTCGTCTTGCTTGACTCAGGACCGCGTAAAGAATGGCAGGAATTTACGTTTCCAGTGACGTAAGACGTTGTCTGCGCTCATCCCTGCTTTGTTTCAAATGACGCACAACGGCGTCTTGAATGACACAAATTTTTGTTACCGTTGACATACGAGCCTTGTTTCAAGTGACAGTACGTAACGTATTCATCCGTCACCGTTAACGTACATGCGTTTACATATGTCCGTTGTTGGCGTTGCAGAGGCGATTTGCAAAAGGAATGGCAGTTGAGTTGCTCAGTAGCGCTTATGACGACTCCTTCGCCACTGTGGTTGGATGTGGAGTGCTACACGGATTGCCGGGAGAGAGTGTCTACTGCCAGCGTATAGAGGATGACGAGTTCTCCGTGCAGGTGACCACAAGCGTCAAGGACGACCACGATCTTCAATGCCCGCTTGATGATGAAGGCGTCCTCACCATGAACTAGGCAATCGGTTACTTTATTCGTTGGCCCGCGACTGACCTAAGGCGTGCACCCAATGAAGAGGTACCAACCGCTGTGGGGACTGTCGAAGGGGTAGTAGCGGCAGTGGGGTCTGTTGGTGAAGACCCTTCCCCTGCCATTGCAGAGCACGGCAAGGCAACCACACGGGCGGCCTCAAAGAAGCTCAAGTCCCCACCGGCGGAGAAGAAGGCCCTGTTGAAGCGAAAAGACTCAAAGGATGATGCAGCGGCCTCGAAAAAAAGGGTTGCATTAGAGGCAGTAGAGGTAAGTGATCCCTGGTCTTTTTCCCTAAACCTCAGAGGGAAGTTTCTATACGTAAAATTAATAATTCATTTTACGTATAGACTTCTCTCTGTATTCGGTTGAGTTGCAGGTCTCGCCTAGTCGTGCACGGTGTCGCAGGGTTCCCCTACGATCTGAGCTGATCAGTAGATCCCGTATGGAGGCGTTGACGCAGGCTATTGCTTTCCTCTACCCTCGTGATGACAAGTCAATTGTTTATATAGGGAGAAGCTGGGGGTTTGGAGAAATTGTCGGCCCCGAAACCGACAGGCCCTGTTAAGTGCTACAAAAAGGTACAAACTCTCTAGACCTCCTTCGTATTCCACAGTAGATCCGGTTTTAATAGTGTCAGTAGTTCCTAGGGTTTCTAACTGTCTGCGTTCTGATGTCGGGTGTGCAAATTAAGAAGAATCCAGCACAAGAAACCAGCATCTCGAAGAAGTAGAAGGTGCGGTTTCTGTGGAAAAGTGCTGACTGTCACCAAGTTTCATGCCGTTTTGCATTATGCTATTAAACGACTCTGAACTAGAAGGTAGCATACATACTACTAGAATTACTGTTTAGGAATCTGTACACCCTGAACCGATGTTTATTCGCATTTTGCAATAAACCTGAATGATTTTGTTAATTCTCGTGTCACGTGACGTTTCTGTTTGTTTTAAACCACGTTATATATGACATTTCAACTGCGTCATGCAATACGTTATGCCACGTCACTATTAACGTAGTTTTTCACCCTGCGAACGCTACTGTGCGTCATAATAGACGCTGTCCATGCAACAATCTGAACATCGCCTTATGTTTCATTTAACACAAATCTGAAAATGGATGCGTCAAATGGTTGACGTGGCCCATGTCACAGCACGTCCAACGGCGTTTCAAGAAACGCGTTACTTCCTATTGCATGTGTTTAGCATTGTCAAATTTGACACAATACTATGTTTCTTTTGACACTAAATTCGAACTGCCTGCATGAAATGGTTGTTTCCCCTTTCATAATTCTCTGTCTAGTGACGTCTCTGTAAACGCGTCCCAATTTGTAGCACATGTGTTTATCAGCGTCAACTTTGACATCGTGCAATGCTTCCTCTGACACAGAATTCTAGTTCCGTGCATGAAATCATTGTTTTCTGTAACATAATCGAATGTCTGGGCACGTCCCTGTAAACGCGTTAAATCATGCATCACAGTTGTTTATGCGTCACATCACGTCAAAGTTAACGTCCACGACGATCCAGAAAAAGACGTCACACTGCGTCAACGTTAAAAGAGGAGAAAACAACAACGAAGATCACGCCACGTGTCACAATCTCAGCCACTGAAAACGTAAGCGACACTTCAGATTTCCGTGCCACGTCATCAAATTTTTCATCCATCTAGGAACGCGGGAAATGTCCACGTCACCCTCGAAGTTACTACCCTGGGTAATTTCCATAATTTTTGTTTGCGTCACCTTAGACGCACCACGTTAACTCGTGTTAACTGGTTTAACATAAGGTTGACGCACCACGTTAAACCAAAGTGACGTCCGTGACCTTTTTGTATTTTTTGCGTCAAAAAAACTGTTCACATTAAACCGCGGTAAACCGCGTTAAAAACCGCGTTAAACGACGTCACTTTGGACACTGTTATGCTCTAGTGAAAGTTGGAGATCGAGTTTGGCTCCTTTGACAAAATATTCAAATTACAAGGCCATCTAAAAACCTTGCCTACCAAAGATTAAGACCATTTCCAATTATTAAACAAATCAACCGTGTTTCTTTCCGCTTAAAACTACCAAGTAGTATGAAAATTAACCATGTTTTTTATTTTTCTTTATTAAAATCATATTTCAAAAATATAATTCAATAGAGGATTTTACCACCTTTTCCACCAATTGATGCTAACAACAATCGGAAATATGAAGAAAAAGAAATATTAGACTCTCAAATAAAAAGAAACCATTTAGAATATCTTGTTTATTGGAATGGTTATGACATAAGTAAATGTACATAGGAATCTCCATCAAATCTTCAAAATACTTTTATAAAAATGATTGATTTTCATAGAAATATTCTTAAAAACCAAAACATCCTCCTTATGGAACTTGTTGCTAGAGAGGAGGAGATGTCACGGATACCTTTAGGTTAGTTCAAGATTAGATGTTGGATACTTTTTAGAAGAGGTTTAAGTGTAGAATTAATTTTGGAAGTTACAACTTACAATTAATCTTATGAAAAACTAAATACCAAAAATGTTGACAAGGGAAATAATGTTGTGAACTCCTTGGATGCATACCATGGTAGAACCTTGTATGAATTTTCAGAATGATTTGAATTGAATGATTTGGTTGAAATCTGAAATGAAGGGGGAGAAGAGGATGCAAGCAGGGGGCCAACATGGAGGGCTAGGTAGAAGGGTAGGAAGTGACAGGAGGGGAGAGGAGAGGAGAGGCGTGGCGTGGCGTGGGTGGCGTGGCGGAGTCCATGGCAGTGGACATGACCCATCACCATGGTCCATGACTCCATGGGGGAGGAAATCCAGGGGTGCCGCGTGCACAAGCCACAACTTGGCACAATGCACAATGCACAATGCAGATAGATAGTAGTAGCCTAGAGTATCTGAGGAGTGTGTCATATATGCTAAGTTATGCGTTGTGAGTCTGGGTTGCGTTTCGTGCCCACTGCCCACCACTCTCGGCTGGCTTTCCCCCACACACTCACTCACTGCTAAGTTCTAACTTACACCAACACTCACACTGTCAGGTTGGCGTGCCCCCCCACTGCACTGCACTGCACTTCCCACTTCGGCACTGAAACCAATTTCCATCCTATCCAATCCAAAAACTAACGCACGCGTGTCTGTATTGTATTGCAATTATGTAATTATACATGTTGAGACCGACTGCTGCTGCTGCTGCTGATGCTGCGTCCTCAGTGGGATATAGAATAGAATAGTCACTACGTTAGTGTAGTAAGTGAGTGCAGTGCCCACTAGTATAGATTCTCTCTCTCTCTCTCTCTCTCTCGTGAGTCGTCACTTGTGTTGACGATTGATTGCAGGTGCCCACTGCCCACCTAAGTCTTCCTTCCTGTCCCCCCAACATCCGCCATCCCATCCCCCCAACATACTCCCAGGTGCGCCTCTCCCTCCCTCCGTCACCTACTAGCCCCTGGGACATGCCTGGTACATCGTCACTCCCACTGTAAGTTTAAAACTTTTCTTCTTCCCCGGCTCGTTTTGGATTCTGTGTCACTTCACTGCCAACTGGGTGATGCATGCATGCATGCATGCACTATCCGCGCATTTTGTTTCCATGCCTGCTTTCCATTCACGTACTCACTTGCAGTTGCAGGTGGTATTATTCTCCTCTGTATTCCCTGTTTCCCTCGAGATTGGGAGATTGGGAGTAGTAGTATTAGTACCAGTAGTGAGGTGAGGGAGGTGATGTGAGGGGGCAGTTCTGTGTGAGATGTGGATGGATCCCCAAGCCTTGGGCGGGTCAGGAATTATGCAACGCCTCGTTTTTGAGTTTCAAGAGTTGCTCACGGCTTTGACGCGCTGTTGTGGCAGGATTTGGAATTCAGAAGTGAATGGTCCGAATTTGGTTTCCTGTTCGGACATCCCTCATGTTAAGTCGTGGCTTTGCACAAAAAACTTATTCTTAGTTCACAGCCGTCGTCGTGAAGATCATATGGAGTTTGGGAGGAGCGGGTTGGAGTAGCCTAAGGGTTTAAACAGAATTGGCGTCAAAGGGGGCTGTTACAGAGACAGGTTTGAATTCTACGTCTTGTTGCTGTCGCTGAAATCGATGGGGACTTAATGATGTTGGCGTACACCGACTTGGGGACACTGAATTTGTGCTTTTCTCGAGTTATTCTGGAAACCTGCAAAAGTACGAGGACCCCAAGGAAGTCAAGCAGACGAGGCTAAATCTGAACAGAGTGAATATGCTCCTTGGATCCAAGAGGTTGTGAACTCTCACAGGCCAATCATTTATAAGGAGACACAGTAGATGCAGGCATGGCGGCATTGCAGCCACATTTTCAGCTCGCGATGTCGTGCTTTTCACACGGTGCCCACAGGGATCACGGACTCATCACCCAATGTCCCCAGTCCTTGCCCTGCTGTGGAACCCTCACCACCCTTAAGCCTAGTCCAAGTGAGGGAAATAAATCGGCATGGAACAGAGCTTCAGCTGCTTGTTTAGTGTCCCTTCATGAACCCAGCAGAGCACCACCATCAAACCCTAAGGGAAGGAAGGCCAGCTGCTCCTGTAAGCTGTTCAACGACGACACTGCCGGGGAATATACGTTCGAGGATAAAGAAGAAGGTGGGGGAGTAATAGGAACGTCGTGGCTGCATTATCTCATGGATCATGCAGGCATTGATACTTCACACGCACAGGTGCCCTTCGTTTCTCAACCCTCTACACGAGGATCGGTTTCAGAGTCGCGGTAACGTGTAAATTTCTTAGGTAAAGTTTGAGCTTGAGAGACCGTTGTATAACTTGGGGAGGTATTGGGATGCAGGCAGCACGTAGAAACTATGCAGAGGAGGTTGCGAATCTGAGAATGGCGCCAGACGGTTCCCAATGTCCAGTTGACCTGGCACGCGCAGCCCTGGAGATTGCAGCAGAAGACGATGCTCTAATCTCTCATTCCCCAGTTCCGCTGCCGGTGGATGCGTATCTTAACCGTCTTCAAGCTATGGCACTGGAATTTGCAGGCCATTACCTTCCTCCACAGTGTGACAATCCTCACAATGTTCTGGAGGCTTTGGATCTTTACTTGTTTGGATACCAGGTATGGAGCTTTCACAAACAACTATATTTTTCTAAGGTTGTAGAGTTTATATTGGTCACCATTTCTGACAGTTCTGAAGTTGCTCAGGGTTTTAGGAGGACGAAATCTGTGCACAACACAGTGGATGCCAGAGTTTTCTATTTGAACACGGTAAGAGTTTCAAGACCATGGCACCACTGATTAGTTCTCAAAGTTCAGTCTCCCAGAGAAGTTTTTCAAATTTAAGAGGGTGAGTTCATCAGAAATGAGTTCCATGGTTATGAGATTGTGTGATGTTGGCACGTACAGGTATTGACCACTCGACTGGGCACTCCGGTCATGCTTGCCCTAATTTATAGCGAGTTGGTCAAGAGATTGCAGCAGATGGGAATGATAGATTTCTCCGTGGACATGGAGCTTCCAACCAACCTCATCGATCTTCCGCGTCCTCGAGTTGCTACACAGGATGGTGACCAGAATTCCTCCTTGATAGTGCACACCAAATTGCCGAATGGCCATACTTCTGATGACTTCACGTTCTGACTCACATGCTGAAAAGTGTAAAACTGACTGCATTCAACGTGTGCAGGTAGCAAGAGAGGCGATGATCAAACAGTGTTACTCACACCTGAGTTGCTTCTAGTTGAGGTATTCTCTCAAAATTTCAGCTATCAGTGGTACTAAAGCGTCTAATTTTCAAATCATTGTAATAATACCACTGCCAAATTCTAGAACTTGAAGCCATTGAGAGTTTGGATGTGGGTTCAGGTATTGAGATCCCTGAAGCAGTTGTACTGGCCGTGGCGAGAAAATGGAACTGTAGAAGAAGGAAGCGGTTTTTTGCAAGCAGCCACTGCTGCCAGCCGAGGCATTGGAATGACAGCATCTACCAGTGCCTTCGACAACCTTTTTCACGCTCCCCATAGTAGCGGGTGAGGCTCTCTGTCTTCTTCTTTTTTAAAAGCATTTTCACGTCTCCATTTCTTAACTTAGTGTTGCCTTTGATTATTAAACCAGAGCCTTATCTGAACATTTGTGTTCGTGCAGTGGGGCAGAGTTGGCCAGAGCACGATCAGCTCAATTGAGGTTGCAGCGTGGCATCTGGACGTCAACCAACTTTGGGGATCTTCGGCGGGCTCTTGCTGGTGAGCTTAATGACAAGTAATCACATGACCATATTTACCAACGAATTTGATGAATCAATCATTTCTTTCTCTTCCTTGTTGTTTCTGCAGCCTCGGAGAGACTTGTGTTGCTAGGAGTAGACGAACAGGAGCTGAGGGATTACGGCATGCTTCTGTTTCATGCTGGGCTATACGGACGTTCATTGGAGTATTTGAATGCATACTCAACTTCCCTGGTAATTCATTGCTCATTTTCTTTTTATGAACTGGATGTTTTAAGCCATTGTCTTGTGCGTTCCATTTATAGGGTTTTCCATATCTGGAATTCTTGACTCTATGTAGATAATGGTTCTGAAGGTCAATTATTTGCAAAGTTTTGATTGGTACTATTGTGCAGGCGAACAACATAGTACCAGCCGCACTAAATCCACTTAAGATGAAGGAAGACGTTGCATTAGAACGATTATTAGAACGCTTACGCTTAATCCTTGCTGAACAAGCGTGGCTAGGAACCTCAGGCACCCAATTCAGCTCCTCGGAATTACCTCCAGATCCATGGTAGATATGGAATAACTCGTACCCCTTGTACAGCTTATTAGAAAATTAGAGACGATATGCGGCTCTTGGAGATTGGAAAAAATCAATTCACTAAATACAAATGAGTTTACATTTCAACCTCTGTTTTGTAAGTTTTCCGAACGCTGGATTCATGGCATTTGTTATGTGCTGGATTTTCGAATGATGCCGGGCTGTACTTCTTTAGCCTTGCAAAAGCCCAGCTGCCCAGTCACACTGCTCAAGTGACGACAGCGGTAGGTGGGATAGAAGCATTGAAGGTGACATAAAGATGAGGGTTTGGTGCTGTAGAACAAGCAGCAATGGGTTAGTTATCAAGTAGCAGTAGTAGTAGTAGTAGTGTAGTGTGTGGGAGTGTGGAAGCTGCTGCGTTGAAGAAATATTCCTGCGCAATTCGTTAGGTCCCAGGCTCCATAACATGATATAATATAACATAACATAACATAGTGTGGCCAGACAGATAGACACACTCGGGGGTTCCATTGCAGCCAATGCCAATGTGTATGGGAATACATGTTTCTCATGACTGCGGCACATTTATTCACTTGTATTCAATTTAATGTATATACGATGCGATCATGCTTGAGAACATCATTCTATTATATGCATAAGCAATCCTTAAAATGACAGCAGACGCTCTTCCACTACAACCAACTTCTTCTCTTCTTTTCACTTTTCACCTTTCAATACACTCATTTGCTATGGTTGTTGTACTTGAGGTATTCTATTGATTACATGATGTTGGTTTTCAATTTCGATTTATTATCGGTAAGTGGACCTATCAACAGTGTAAAAACTAAATCATTACTTGGACCATATATTATAATTGTGCTTATCATTAGAACACAATGTCAAATCTTTATTACATGCATGTACTTTTACTTTGTTGGAATCATCATACAATGTGGGTTGATGAATAGTATAGAAGTATTCTTCTATAGCCCATAGTAAATATATTTTGTAGTGAAATCATTGTTTGCTAAATAATGTCCATTCATACTTAAATTCACAATTACAACAAGCAAAGAGAATGATAAATCATGGTATGTTTTACATGCTTTTGAGTAATATTATTTTATATGCTTTGAAGTGTCATAATTAACACAATATTTTTAGCCAATTTAAAATTCTGACAATAAAATATCAAATCTTTGTTTTTACTATATAATCTATACTATAAAAAATTAATGATGGCCCATAATTCGTCAATTACAAGCCAATTCCACACGAAATTTTACATAAAACCTATTTTTTGTATTTTTTAAAAATATGCTATTTTCAATTAATTCAGCAGTTACTTATATGTTTTTTGAAAAAACTAGTCATTTGCAACTTACGTTTTAGCACAATCTTTACATGATATCTAATTTTCAAAATATGCAACAATTTTTACTACTTACATGACTTCTTACATATTTTTTGAAATTCTTCAATTATTTGTTATGTATCTTTTGACAAAATAAACATTATATGCATATATATATTTGCATAATAAATTCACACTTTATTTTTGAGAATATTATAAAACCTACAAATAAAATATTTATTTGAATACTTTTTATAAATTATAGAATTGGAATCTAAAAATAATATAGTCAATGCAAAACAACATTGGTACATTAAGATATTTGTATAAATAAATTTGTGTATTTTCAAAATATGTACATTTTAATGTGCATTCATGTTTTTATATTTAATTATAGAATATTTTCAATTAAAAAAATGATTTAAAAATTAAAATTAAAATAATGGTATTATGATAAAATTAACTTAAAAGCTTTTTCTACTTTGTACTTGCAAAAATACCTTGACTAAGTGATGTATAAATTTTATATTTCTATCATATAGATTAATAATCACTTAAAAAGTTGAATATGTATGAACACATCAATTACAATAATATATCAACAAAATTTGATTTCAATTAAATACCACATTTGCTAAAAAATCATTATGTTACATTAATAAATATGGCTAATATAATAATAGACTTCTATTATTCTTCTGTTATTCATCTAAAATTTTATTTATTTTTATATGAGATTAAATAATATGTGGATTTACAATCATAAAAATATAAGATGTACTTTGCAATAAAATCATAATCGTAAAATGATATGCTTTGTCATTAGATTTTTCTATGATTAAATAATTTTCCATGAACTTTTATATATATATATATATATATATAAAAAAAAAAAAAAAAAATTAAACAATGCAAACATATATCCACCTTTAAAATATTAATTTGAAATAATTTTGTATCGTATGACAATATGATGTGGATTATACATGTAACTAGATTATGCAATAGCCTATCAATTACCGCCAATGACTTGCGGCTTTGGCACCAACACATATAAGTAATCATCAATCTATATACACTCAATTTTAGGTTTAGGTTTTTTTTTTTTTTTTTTTTTTTTTTTGGTAGTGACGATAGAGTTATTCTCAAAGTCACCTTGTGTTTTAAAAAAATACCATGATTTTTGCTTTATTGTATCATTTTATTTTACTTCAAATAGCTGGGAGACATGGAAAAACTTCGTGGTCTCACTATATTTGGTGTGTAAGATCTTGGTGGTCTCTAAACTCAAGGAATTTTTAATGATGGAATGGCGGCAAATCTAGTTTTCCTTTAGTTTAGAGCCTCACCAAGCTTTTACACACCAAATGTAGTGAGACCAACGAGTTCTCACAACTATTTGAAGTAAAAAAGAATAATACAATAAAGCAAAACTCATGGTATCTAAATCAAATACTTGATGCCTTTACAAATAACTCTAATGTATTTATAATTTTCATGTAATATATGTCATGACATAATTATAAATTTTATAGTTTTTTTTTTTTTTTGAAATTTTCATGATTAATAAAATAACATGGATGCATAGTAAAACGAACATTGCATAAAGATAACGAAAGAAATATAGCATTTTGGAAATGTGACAAAAAAATGTGCATCCACTATATCAATCTTGGATTCAACTTTACGTTTTTTTTTTAAATTATTTTAAAATACTAAAAAAAATGTACATTCGTCCATCCGTTTGTAAATCAAACACAAAATTAATTTTACAACAAACCTTATATAAATCCAATTAATCTGTCTTTTCAAAACATGTAATCGTTTTGAATACTTAAAGGAATATTCTTTTAGTATCATAAACTTTGAGGAGTTGTGATAAAGGTGTGTTGAAGCTCTGCAAATCCTGGTGAGGAAAGCATGTGAAGAGTTAGCCGCTGCTGTGAAATATGTGTCTTGCAAGGGGCTGGCTTTGGAAGTGATCTCGCACATTCTTGTTAACAATAGGTTAATGAGTTTGAAGAGGTATTCAAATGTGTTGGTAGAAATAGCGATTGAAGACATCAAATCGGAGCATGTTTGTGTAAAGACTAGAGTTGACAGCCGGGGCTTGTGTTGGAATCAATGCTCTCACACACTTAGTAGATCTTAGATCTAATAATTCAAAGGTTATGCTTCTTGATTTAGGACAATATTTAGGGCCCAAACTCAATTGAATTCTTGTGGCACATTTGAACAAGGAACACACTCATTGAAAAAAAATAGATCATTTACACAAAGGCTGCGTTAGGCTCTTTTTTCTTCTTTTTCTCCTCATCTACTATTCCAACGCTCTTTGTACCTTTTATGTAACCCTTGATACAACTATTTCTTTAGATCGAACAATTCAAACAAAAGTCCTCTTTGTAGAACTAACATAGAGATCTAGGATACCAAGCCTTGCAACATCAAGAGTTAGAGAAGTAAGCAGAACAACATATGTACAAAAGGCACACACAACAACAACCAACAACTCATAGAAGAACAGATCTGGTTGTCCACAACTTCAAGAATGTCTTCAACGACCATTGTATCATGCAAACTCAGCTGCAACCACAAGTGAAGCAACCTTGCACCTAATCATTGCACCGAAAGCCTTGGACTCAAGAGCAACCCGCTCATGACATGGAGCCTCGAAGCACGTACCTCGAATGACATCTTCAGAGTCACTCACCACCTCGCAAAGAGAAGACCTGACAACAAAGCGAGCAAACAAGGGATAGCCACTTGCAACAGACCTTGAAGTACTCCATCTCGACAACATATGAGCGGAGCTAAAATGTATCCAATATACAATACCAAAGCCAATATTAGACTTCCTTGTAACTACATTCAATAGCAATCACTCATACTTCTCATCCCCAATCACATGCCCTACACAATTCAACCAATTTTACTCACCATTTTCTCGTGATAAAATCTTTGGACCCCTAAGGAAAGCAATATTTGACCATAAATGAAAGGGAATTGGATATGCCCACCTGCATAATGCAAAAAGGCATATATATGCAGGTGGATAAGCTATACATTAGGCCCGCCTTGTGACAAAGGAGGATCCATCTGCAATCATTATATTCATCTTCGCGGACACTAATTGGTACCAAAACTTCAATCCATTCCCAAATACGCACATTATTGCCTACTTTACCGTCGACATTGTCACGTACAAAGAATCTACAATATCCCATGAACTCAACATCACTACGAAAGAACTATCTACACTACAAATACCTTATGTACATCACCAAAACAACAACATTGGAAACTATGAACAAATCAACCAATTCACACAAATAGTGAACAATCTCTCAATACTACAAATATACACACAAATTGCACCACCTACCGCGGCAAACACTCTCGTCAACCACGATAAAAATTGGTCTAAATTTAATTATTTAAACACATCCATAAATAATGACACTCCCCCTCCTCAAATTCCAAACTATTAAACAAATCTGTCACTAAAACTCTATCTCCAATTCAGTTTTTATACTAATGGTTCCTTCAAAAATTCCAAAAAAATTACATCAAGTGCGTGGAGAAGAGAAAAAAGCATGATATGGCATCTATAGCCCCAAAAGCCTCAACATTTCTAAAAGACTTCATGAACTCCAAAATATCCTATAGGCTGAAATGATTGCCATCCGCAAAACACTAAGAATTGTCAACACATAATACCCAAATAAACCTGCATACATATTTACTAATATTTAAAACGTATTATACCTGCTTAACACATAAATTAAACACCTCACACTACACAACAACCACCCCGATCAAGTCACACTTGCGTCCATGATACAATTACTTCAAAACCGGAAACAATTATAAAAAGGTTGCATGTTTTGAAAAGATACATAAATTTAATTTACGTTAAAGATTTTGTATAGAAGATAAACTATGCAAACATTTTGTTGAATTTAGATATTGATTTGTAGTATTTTTGTAGTCTATGTCCATTATGATGCAAATTATACACGTAATATAATTTCAAACTTAATTTTGTATTATTAATTCATAGAAAAAGTAACAAACAACAATCCAAGCACTTCAAGTAAATGGAAATTAAGAAAAAATTCAATTGATATTAACCCTTAAACGGCCAAAGTCCTAGAATGGGATTTTTGAAATTTTGGGCACGTTCCTACGATGTCAATTTTAGAAGTAAGTTTCTGAATTTTTTGTAGACATAGGGAATTGCAAGAGCTTCGCGGGAGTATAATTTTAATTTGCAACAAACTTTGAAAAGAATATTTATGGTGCCCGAAGTGGTCTTTCCTACTTCTTGGGCAGCTCCAAAATTTTGATACATCCTTCAACTACCTTTGGTATTTTTAGTGCAAGTAACTAACATGATTAGTTTTGAGATTATCAAAAAAAAAAATCATATATTGTGGAAGATTTTCATTCTACAAGGAGTCAAAGTTTTATCATTTGTTTTTGGTCAAGCATGAAAATAACTTTTTCTTTATCACATAAAAGATGGAGATTTTGCTATTATTTTCTCTTCTTTTTCTATTTCAAGAATAGACATAGACCTTTGTTTTGACCGCATGGGTTTTTATTCTAACCTAAAATGATTAATCAGAAAATAAGAATGAGTATGAACAATAACATAGACCCGTGTTCCTTATTCAATGTTTTTCACAATGCTACGCCTCTTTGTTGAATCTAAAATTTAGTGCACAAGTAACTAACATCATATACATCATTTTAGTACAAAACCCCTAACTTGTATAGTGCAAAAATTTTACTCAAAGAGAAGTCAAAGTCACTTGATCCTGTTTTGAAAGGATAAAAAATAACAATGTTTCTTACTTCAAACTCTATAATCTTCTAATTCATGCGGTCAAATTTATTGAATTTTTTTGTGCATGATCTTTTAGAAGTCTTATGTTAGATCCTACGGTTAGAGATGCAAAAAATTAAAAAAATAAAAAAAATAAAAAAAAATTGTTAGTTCACACCTGCGTCTGAAATGATAGTTTATGGAGTGTTTTTGGTGAGAAATGGTCACGGCCGATTAGGGGTTAAGATATTTAGTTTTGATTAATTATGTTATTTAGATAAATTATGTTATTCATTTCTTTTATAGCAAAAAAAATTAGCGTGGACTTATCATTTAGAAGATACTGGTCTAAAAGTATTAAAATTGGTGAGAAATATTGACTTGTACATGTGAAATTACATCTGTGTGAATGAAGCTATATAAGTAAATTGGCTTCATAAGTACATTGATTAGGTAACTCTGTTTAAAAACTGTATGGTTATTTGAGCATCTTTGACACTCTAGAAATGAGTGTCTTAAAATATAAATTAGAATTATAATAAAATAAAAATAAAAGAGATTGTTAGAGAATGCAATGGATGATCTACACATCAATTTCATCAAATATTTAAAACCATTATTCATGAATACTTATTGTAGCACCATAGTTGGTTTGTCAATCATTAAACGGATATTCAATATATTTTGAAGAAATGAGGTTTGTTTTTTAAAAGATAAAATTAATGATTATTTTTTATTTTTTTAAATATATAAATATAGCTTAAATAAACTCGAAATAGTCAAATATCATCAATAACAATTTATTCTAAATTTTCTTTTTTAGAATTTTTTATTTTATTTTATTTAATTCTTAATTATTTTTGAATGAACACTAAATGCCTTAGACTTGAATTTTTTTTTTTGAAAATACTAAACCTCAATAATTACATACATTTGCGTCAATTATCAAAGATCTTACAAGGTAGGCAATTTTAGATTAAATATACTTCAAAATAAGATAAAAGTGTCATTTGTCATCTTATGATTTGTTGCGCCTCTCTCAGAAATGGCAAAGAAATTCAATTTCAACTATAATATGTCAAATCTATGTTCTTTGTATAATGATATGATAAATCACACAAGTGTTTGGTTTTATTAGAGTCTTGCAAAAGATTAAATCTTGCATGTTAGTGCATAGTAAATTCACCAAGCATTTGAAATGTCATACAATGATACCTTGTTTGTCACCTATTATTTATGTATTTTCAATTCTATAAAAAATTCAAAACATGTTTGAAATCTTGATGGGATGGTATTAAGAACATAACGTGTTATGAGGATAGAAAAGTCAAGTGACTACATAGGAAATTTAACTCTCAAACGGGCCATGGCAAGGTATTAAAGACCAACGTCACGTACCACATTGGATTTGATGTCAAAGAATAGTACGAGCCAAATAACTTCAAGGATACGCAATGGATCTATTGACTCCATGAGTAAAGTATTGAGTTTCTAAAGAAGTCAAATAAAAGAAATTTGGCCCTCACTTGCGCCCTTTTAAATCTAGATTTATGTGTTTTTTAGATATGATGCTTAACTTCTAAAAATCTATGAAAGCCAAAATTAGTTTTTGCAATTTCGGGCAGCCAAGATGAAGGGGTTAAAATTAATATTTTTTCCTAAGATTTTTACTGGATGCTCCCTACATTGCAAAGTGTATGTAGTAAAATTTTCAAAGCCAAATTCCAATTTTAAGACCTTCATCTAGAAATTTTAGGTTTCAAGTCCAAAATGGGCAGCTTAAAATTAGGCTTTTTAAAAAAAACAATTCTTGAAATATGTTCATAACCAAATCACCACTCAAATTCCAAAGAGACCCAAGTCAAAAAATATACCAATTTTACAAGGGCAGCCTCCAAAAATTACAAAGACAAGCTTCAAATTTTTGAATTGTTTCTTTCAAAATTTGTCAAAATTTGAGATTTTGAAATTTTTAAAAAATAATTTTGCACAAAAAGAAATTTTTTATAAAGGTACCTAACCACCGTTTGGATTTTTCTAAAACCAAGTATACGTAGCGTCATACATGTCCTATTATATCAAGGTTTTTAGACCTGTTTTTAGACAACAATTTTTATGAAGGTCCTAAAAAAGGAATGAGTCTCTAAATTTTTTCACGGAGGTACCTAACTTGATTACCTACATGGAAAAAAATATGAACAAAATTTTTGGGGTAAAAATCTTCAACTCTCCCTTTGCACCATTTTGACTTTGTCATTCAAGCAATGCCCAAATAAAGTTTTGCTGCAACTTTGAATGTTATAATTTCTAAGATGGTAAACATCCAACGGCTGAAAATTTTATCAGTATGTCTAAAGAAGATAAAGTACAAGATATTAGGGTTAGATGTCTTTAAAAAGCAACTGTTTTTGGTCCAAATTGTTGTTCTCACAAGGTGGTAAAAAATGGCTGTTTTGGGTTTTGAAACCTCCAAAACCGGCTCAACTTTTAGGGATTAATTATTTAAAGACTTATTTTAGCATGAGTTCTCACTTTTCAACTCATAGAATAATAAATTCTCTTCATATATCATCCAAATTGTTGAAAAATGTATCAAAAGATGTGCAAGATGAACATGGTAATTCATTTTCAAATACCTTATAAGATTTCAAATCCATTGTGACAATGTAGCGTCCTCTTCAAAGATGATGTAAAGGATTCTTTTAATTACCATATAGACTTTAGTTGCTCAACAAACATTTGATCTACTAGGCTAATTCATTTTTTAAAGTTTAAAATTGTTTACACACAAATATGTGAGCATCATCACATTGACACTTTCTAATCTATGTATTAATAAATGAGATGACATTTTATTATAGAGCAAATATAATTTTCATTAAATCAATAATCAATCAATAGAATCAACTTTTTGGTATAATATATAATCAATATCAAATTCTTTAATTGTACTCCTATTTTTGGTGATGAAATCAAGTTACTTGAAAGTGTTAGAATTCATTGTATGAACTTATTATGTCATTATTTTAAATTTAAATTTCACCCAATTATTTATAATATAATACTAGGTACGATGAGAATTATATACATTTTGTTTTTAACATTAACTTTTCATTTGTAATGTGTTTATACAAAATTGTTAAGGGAGCGTATGGAAAAAATATACTAATATTTTTTTCAAAATAGATAGAATAAATTTGGTTTTAAAAAAGAAACAACTATTTAATCTTTGAAGAACTAATGTCCATGCCTCCAAAAACTACTACTTGGGTCGTTTCGAGGATGCTCTGTTTTTTTGGACATTGCAAAAAATTAATGTGACAAATATTTTAGTGATTGAAGTGAAAATTGTAGAGTAAATTAAAATTACATGAATGTGTCGTGCATTGCAATTGTGTGTGGTATAGATTTATTAGTATGGATTAAAGTATCTTGAATTTAATGTAGTGATCTCTATAAGTCTCACAAAGCTTGGCAACCGACAAAGGTAAGGTGACGGTCATCATAGAAACCAACTTCAACCCACTTCAACCCAGCTTGACAAATCCTTTTGAACAGAAAAAACCAACTTCAATCACCACAACAACGAGAGTATATGTGACCACAAAGTTACCAACCAACAAAGCCGAAAGAAAGAAAGCCTTTCAAACACTAACGGCGGTGACGTGGCATCCACTGACATCCGTCGACGAACGTCGTGGAATCCACGAAATCAGCAAGAGATGCGAGATGCAAGGACCAGAAGCCGGACCCCGTAACCGGGCATATGTACAGCGGGTGGACAGGGCGCGAAATCAAGGCGAGGGCGGAGATGGAGAGGGCGTGGATGCAGGCACAAGTGGTGGATTTGGGGGGGCGGGGGCGGGGGGAGGCCCAGAGCGCGAGGGAGGGAGGGAGGGAGGGCCAGAGTGAAGCGAGCGACACACCGCAAGGTTTGTTTTGCTGTTTCGGTGTTTGGTCCCTTCTGTTTTTTTTCCTCTCGTGGTTCCTCTCGCCGCGCGTGAGATCACAGAGCAATCGTCGTCGCCGGTGCGCGCCTCTTGGAACCGTGTCGATGCGCGCATTCCAATCGCTGTCTGTCTCTCCGCGCCCTGGCCAATTTTCTCGGGCGGCCGTAAGCCGGTGTGGCGCCGGGGGCGTACCCTAGAACTTTGTAAGTGTGGCCTTCCACCTCGTCTTGTCGGAAGCCCCTCCCCCCCCCCCCCCCCTCTCCTCTCTCTCTCATGGAGGCGCTCTTCTAGTGAAGTCTCTCTCTCCCCCTCATGTTTTTCTTTGCTGGCGGCGCGTCCGTTTTGGCTTTCCGCGGCAGGCGCCTCCCATGGTTGAGATCGCTGTTCTTTCGTGAGACGGACGCCTTTTGCGAGTTGGATGTGCTTGAATGTATAATTTTGAGGCTGCTGCTGCTGCTACTGCTTCCGCTGCTGCTGTGAGTGAGGATTAGGGATGTGTGTGGTGGTTGTGGTGGTGAGGGTGGTGATGTCTGGGGCTGTCTAGTGGTCGGCAGCGGGGGAGGAGTCCATGGTTTGCGATCTTGCATCTTAGGGATGGTGGGGTTGTGGATGAGTTTCGTCGGTTAGCGATCTTCGGAATTTGAAGGGGTTGAATCCGTTCGTTTGGTTGTTGATGGTGTAGTAATGTTTGGTTAGGAGAACGAGGATGTATAGATGCATAGTGGAGTGGCGCTTTTGTTGACCTCGTCAAGCTATGTCGCGTCATGGTTCTGCACTATGAGCGCATGCAATCTATGACCCGTTCCCTCTCGATGTCGGAGGCCAGGACTTTGTTAGCCCTTCATGGTGGAAGGGGTTTCATTTTCACTTTGTACCTGAGAGTATCGTCAGCCATTTAGAGGATCTCGTGCTTTTGTTGAGAGGCGCCGTTGTGGCCGGGTGCTGTTGTTTGGTCTTAGGTTTGTGAGGAGCAACTTCCCATTCTTTTTGTAAAGAACGGCCATTGTCCTTTTGAGGCTCGTTAACCCTAACTGCCGAAGGATTTTGCTAACTACGAAATAGTTTTTCGTTGACAAAGTATGTGTCTCTACTGTACTTGGTCTGATGTTGTTTTAGCCTCCTTCTTACCACCGTGAGTTTGGTATTCGTCTCCTGGGAAGAATATCTGAATTTTCACGCTGTCCTGCACCCTAACTGCTCCGCAAGCATTTGCTTGTCTTCGATGCGGCCGGTCTTTGGTTTCATTGTGTCGTTGGCGGCCGCTGTTTGGTAGGGTTTCTTTTGGTCTGGGTTCTCATCCTTGTGTCCTTCTAGTGTTGATCACTATGGGATGCGCCTTTTAGACCTCTTCGTAGCGCATCAGCCTTTGTCTGGTGCATCACCCTTTTTTTTCCCTCGGAGGGGACAGCTTACATGGTCCATGCCTCAACCGTGTCAGGCTCTTTAGTCCTTTTTATTTGTACTCGTATCTTAAGAGTGGCAATTGTTTCAAACCCTAACATTATCATTCCTGGGGATGACTGTTGCGAACATTCACTAATATGTTTGTTTACCGTCTGATTTCCTTCCGGCTTGGATGTCTTCCTGAATTAGTTGATCGAGTGCAATATTATTCTCGAGTTAGTCGAATTCTGTGATGATACTCTGGCAGCTTCTGTTGTTGATAGTTGTGGAGGTCTGACAGCCGGAGGCAACTCGGATCATATTGTCGTCGTAACATTTGTTTAATAGGCGTCCTTTTCTAATGTTGGTGAATATCAGCAGCCTTGTCGTCAGTAGTAGCGCTGTTCGCATTTAAACACTAAACCAATAGTCCTTTTTGTATTCACGACCTGGTAAACAGGAGGGTTGTTAATTCTGCCAGTAGACTCTGGACGCGTGTCCGAATTTGTTTATGAACGGTGTCTATTGTGTTGTGCAGGATCTATCGCATTAGTAGCAACGAAGAGAAACGGAGGTGAAGGTGGAGAAGAGAAGGTCCCTAAAGGTGGGGAGAAGTGTGAGGGAGGGGAATGGACAGCGCGGTGTTAGATGATATCATAGCACGGCTGCTCGAGGTGCGGACGGGGCGGCCGGGCAAGCAAGTGCAGCTCTCGGAGGCTGAAATTCGTCAGCTCTGTGTTGCGTCTAAGGACATATTTTTGTCCCAGCCCAATCTTCTTGAGCTTGAAGCCCCAATCAAGATCTGCGGTATGCTCTTAATATTTTTTGTACTCTTTAATGCCGCAAATTTAGCGGCGAGTGGGTTTCACTATACATTGTAATGCGTGGTAGATGACAGTCAAATATCGCTTTCTTTATTAGCACTAGTTGGCAGTTTTATTTTGTTGTCAACTCCTGCACTTGCTTGTGCAGATGTTGGTTTGGTCATCAATTCATCTTGAAGGAATTGAAACCTCTCAGAAATTGCATTTTTTTGGGTTTTTGTGTATGTTGGTGTATCTGCGTGCGTGCGTGCGAGTGTTTGGTTTATAAAATAAAAATAGAAGGCAATAATGTTTGTTGCGACTGATAAATGCCGATCTGATGCTGCAGGTGACATCCATGGGCAGTATTCTGACCTCTTGAGGTTGTTTGAATATGGTGGCTTTCCACCTGAGGCAAATTACTTGTTTTTAGGGGACTATGTGGACAGAGGAAAGCAGAGTCTAGAAACCATCTGCCTCCTCTTGGCTTATAAGATCAAGTACCCGGAGAACTTCTTTTTGCTAAGAGGTAACCATGAATGTGCATCAATCAATCGAATATACGGCTTCTACGATGAATGTAAACGTCGTTTTAACATTCGATTGTGGAAGACGTTTACGGATTGTTTCAACTGCTTGCCCGTGGCTGCGCTGATCGATGAGAAGATTCTTTGCATGCATGGAGGCCTTTCCCCAGACCTCAAGAACTTGGACCAGATAAAGAAGATTGCACGGCCAACAGACGTCCCTGATGCAGGCTTGTTGTGTGACCTTTTATGGGCTGATCCTGACAAGGATGTGGCAGGCTGGGGAGATAACGATCGAGGAGTCTCGTTCACATTTGGACCTTCTACCGTCTCAGAGTTCCTACAAAAACACGACTTGGATCTCATTTGTCGGGCTCATCAAGTACTTGTTTAACTCTCTATTCTGTAGCCTTACAACCAATAATCGGACATGCATGAATACTGTTTGTATTTTATTGTATCTTTTCAAAAGGGACTTGTTTTGTATTTTATTGTATCTTTTCAAAAGGGACTTGTATATTTGTAGACTTTAGTTAAGAATCATTTTACGACTTTCTCCGATCTGACAAACTTGCCATGTGAATTGTACAGAATCTCTCCGCCCATCTTACTTTGGGTTATTCTTATTTTGTACTGATGTGCTTGGGTTGTCAAATACAGGTAGTGGAGGATGGCTATGAGTTTTTTGCCAAGCGCCAGCTGGTCACTATTTTCTCTGCACCAAATTATTGTGGTGAATTTGATAATGCGGGTGCAATGATGAGTGTGGATGATACCCTCATGTGCTCGTTTCAGATTCTTAAACCAGCAGAAAAGAAACAAAAATTTGTCTCGTATGGCAACAATGCGTCACGACCTGGAACTCCTCCTCGTGCAGTCAAGGTCAGCAGATTTTGAAGCATGAAATCGTGGCTTGGCAGACTCACTTATTGTTACGTATATCTTCATACTATAATTATGCAAAGTCTACAAGGTATACTATACATAGAGATATCATCTGGTATGAATGCCTTTGGTTGTGCATTCATTGACTTTACGTAAGACTCTGAGATTTGTGTTTCTGGTGAGGGGGCCAGGGATAATGCCAGATGCTGTTCATGAGCGAGAGAAACAAAGTTATTATCAGTAAGCACCTTTGAAGCTGAAGCCTCATCCTCTTGAGGCTCTATTGAGGGATGGCAGCGAGTTTGGACTTGCTCTTTGTAACAGCCTTATCAAGTGGGGAACCTAAACAGTTCGCTATGGAGCTGGAGTTTGTGGCCAGCAGGAAGTTGAGCATGATCTCAGAGACACATACGCATATGTATGCATGCAATGCACACAAACATAGTAGCTGTAGTTATTTTGGAAGCTGGAGTGGTGTCCTTGGGAGGGCGGTGGCGCACATCTCCTAGCTCTGTACACTTGCTAAAGCAAGACGTTTGCTAGGGTGGGATTGGTGATGTGGGGGTGTGAAATGTCTGTATGTGGTGGTCTGCAGCAGAGCAATTATGCCAATCGTAGTTTATGTACATTAGGGAGCGTGAGCACCCAGTTTCAAGTCACTTCACCTCATTTCCACTTCAGTCAAGCCTTTTGCTTCAACTTGTCTTGCAGTCAGTAATCTGCTCGACTGGAGTGTCTGTATTGTTGTGGATGAATCTGCTTCTTTTATCATGCTCTATCTGATCATCTATTTTTTGGTTCCAAATATCTTCAAGTCTACTCTCATGTCTGATGCTTATTATGGCACTAATACCTCCTGTTTGTACTCGTTAAAATTTATCAGAGATTAATTCCTCTAAGATTATTTCTTCCGCGATTAAATCTTCTAGTTGCGTAGTCTTCAAACTTGTTGCATCATTTAGCTAATCAACATTTTTAATATTCAGGCTGTTTTTGTCGGCTTCATTATTGCTTACAATATATTCGTCTGTTGGGCCCTGCTCTTTAGGATAGGCCTATTCTATCGTTCTAAATCGGGTAAGAATACATCCATTCGTATCCTGTTTTACTTACTCAAAATGTCATGTGTGCTTTATGGACTATAAAATCTTCATTTGAGATTTTGGAGTGCCAATCTGTAGATGTTTTTCCAATACTGCCACTCCTTTCTATGGCCGTATGGCTAGCATGGAACATTTGGGACTAGGAAGCGATTCATCACGAATCTACCTGTCATGAATTACTTAGATCAAAGGGTGGAATCTACCTACTACTGATGACTTGGCTGTCCCAGCTCAAAGTTTTACTCAAAATTTTACTCAAATTTTCTGAAAGGTGTCAGTATGACTGCGATTTGTGCCTTCCTTAGCACCATAGCTTAGAATATTTGATTGTGATTTCTGCCCATGCATGATGCATGACTCAGCTGATAGAAAAAAAGACATGAACATGAATATCACACATGCATTATGTTTCCTGGAAATCAATGTCGCTGAGCTTTTAAGGGTAAGCCTGCTCTTCATGACCTACACAAATCTAAAGGAGGGCGGACAAGATGCCTTCAATGTTTTCCCCGATATTCTTTTATAATTTTTGAAAACATTTATTCAGTTTTAAAAAATCTAAAGCTTACAATTTATTTTTGTCAATGGTGATTTTTCTACATGTTTTTCACTCCTTAATTTTATGAGTATTTTAAAGGCCACTTTTTGTGACTTCAATTCTAATTAGAATTTTTAGGATTTTTGTGTGAACCACTTCAATATGAAATAAAGCATAGAAAATTTACTTATCATCCTTTTTCTTTGAATTTTGTATAATTTTAGAATATTTTTTTGTAGATTGGATGAATGCAATCTAGGAGATATTTGCTACTTTTTGATAGGCAATTATTTAAAATTTGGATACTAGCAACATAAAGGCTTTTGTTTGTAAAACCATCAAAAGATTTGGATTTTTCTATAATAATATTTGAAATTAGAGTTGATCTAAACATGCAAATGTTTGATAAAACCATGTGTTCATTCCAAAGTCCTAAAAATCTCCCAATACCATGAACATAGTGTTTTTGGAGAGTTTTTATATGAATACTATTTCTTTCTAAGATCCTAGGTACAGTTTTTAATGTTGTATGAATAATTTTTATTATTCTTCCACAATTTTTATTTCTAATTTATATTTTTATTTTTTAAAATTTTTTTTGTCTTGGTAAATTTTGATTCTTCCTTTGAACTTTAATGCTTGCAGCTTACAAATTTCTCATCATCTTTCTTTAGATTTTTTTTTTGTGTAGTTTCTTTTACTCGATTCTTCTGTTTTGGCAGTAAACTCAAAATTAACCCCTAAACGCCTAAACGACCAAAAACTGGTCGTTTTCATTTTTCCAAGTTCCATAATTGTCATCCAAATGACAAATTTTCATCCATTTTTTTTTCACGTGGTAAAGTTGAGAAATCTATCTAACCTCATTAACAAAATCTCAAAATAATAATTTCATGAATTTTGGTGCCTCCTTAAAGTCAAAAAGATCAATACCGTGTGTGTATTCAAAAATTCCTTGATACAGACAGTTAAAACACAATTTTGACTATCGGGATGATCTTTTTTGCAGTTGAGGTAAACTAATGAAATGTAGTTTGGAAAATCTTTTTTCCAGTCCAATTTAAAATTTTGAAAAATACCTAAAATTGAGTGATTTATAGCTGGTATAAGATGAAGGGGTATAACCGTGGCTACTTCTTGATTTTCCACGGTTTTAGGTTTTTTCATCATATTTTTGAATTAAAACATAATTTTTGAGCACGGTAACTGATATAAGGTTCTTGGCTGTCATATTCATCTATGGTAAATATTTCATAAATTTTTAGTATAACCTATATTTGATATAAATTTTCTTTATTTTCTTTATTTAAAAATTTATATTAATTACATTTTGAAACATTTAATTTTGATAACATTATTTCTTGTAGATAACACGTGTATCTAGCTAAGAAAAGTTTAAAATTCATATTTTATTATAGTAGAAAAATAGAGCATCCAAAGTCAAAGTCTATTTCCGTGGTCATAGGCTTAGGCATTTGGGGGTTAAGTGTTGTTTTTTATTTTAATTCTTTTTCCTTCGTATTATGTATTTTATGGTTTTTTATTCTTGGTTTATAGTTCGCGTCATTGTTTTTAATTTTTTTGTCTTATTTTTTAGGTGCAAAGGTTTGTACTGCCATATATGATAGTATATACCAAGGAAGTTAAAGAAGTGGATATCAAATTTGTTGTGTTAGCAAATTTTGTATTTAATTTCATATACAACTTTCAAATTTCTGTGGGAAGAATTTCTGATGCCTATGAATTTTTTAGTGGTATGTAGCAAGGTCTAATCCACCCATGAGGTTGTCATGAAGCTCATGGATGGGTTGGAAGGGAGAGGCACTACCTTATAATGGACAATTAATTTTGTTTTTCACCATTATTGTGAAATTGGTCAAAAATCTATTTACGCTACATGTACAATGTGCCACAATCAGTTTATGTTTTTTTTTTCATGCTTTAAGAGTCATGGTTCTTTTATGTGCAATTTCTTATACTTTGTTTTTTCTTACTTTTTCCTTCTACCTTATTCCATCCATTTAATTTTAAAAAAAAATCTTATTTTCACCAAACATTTCCTTCAATATCTTCTCTTTATGTTTTGTAGAGAATGGTTTTTAGCTCATGTTTCTTAGGGAATTTTAATGTGGACAACATTTTATTGCAATTTTTATGGTGTGCTCAAATAGAATTGAGCATCTTAAGATGTTGGTAGATGTGGCAACATAGAAGAGAATAGAGCAAGGTCACCTCAAGTAACAGATGTATATATTTTGGGGCATTGTTCTATGGTGTAGAAGGACAAATGTAATGTGCTATTACCATCCACTCAAACTGTGCCAATAAAGCTTCTAGATGTAGCAATTCCAAGGGTACATCAAAGAATAGATTATGTGAAGTATAAATTCGTGGCATAAAATAAATGGTATTTGAAGAAATGCTTAGGCTTACACGATTACATTTTATTTAGTGTAAATTAAGAGCATAAATTTGTAATATCTAATGATTTGATAAGAGCTGAGACTTGGTAATATCTATTGACTTGATATGAGCATAGTGACTTGATATGAGTTGAGACTTGATAGTTTCTAGAGAAATGACCAGGCTTATATGATTGCATAATATCTAATGTAAATTAAAATCACAGAATTGATAGTATATGGAGAGATTATGCTCACGCTCACATGATTGCATTTTATCTAGAGTAAACTCAAAGTAGAGACCTTGTAATATCTAGTGACATGATATTTGGAGAAATTATGCTCAGGCTCACATGATTGCATTTTATCTAGAGTAAACAAAGAGTACAGACTTAGTAATATCTAGTGACATGATAGGTGTTGAGACTCAAAAGTATCTAATGACTTGATAGTTTTTGAAGAATGCTCAGGTTCACATGATGGCATCCTATCTAGTGTAGATCAAGAGTACAGACGTAGCAGTACCTAGAAACTCATATGACTGCATAATATCTAGTGTTGACTAAAAGCTCAGGCTTGACTAAAAGCTCAGGCTTGACTAAAAGCGCAGGTTTGATAGTACTGTATCTATAGAAATGCACATGCATACATAATTGCATAATTTTATTTTTTTTGAGGCAAATAAATGAACTTCATTGTAGAAAGAAAAGTACAACCCTCATCGGATTTTCATCTAGGGCATAAAGTAACGATAACTTGGCAGAAAGTAACAGTAACTTGAGAATCAGTTAGGGATAACTCCACCTGGCGGGATCAGTGTCCATCTAAGAGTAAGATCTGTCCGACATTCCAAAATGTTTCTAATCAACCACCTAGAATAAAAAACTTTCAATAAGTCTTGGATAATCTCTTCAGCTTCTGTCCTTGAAATGGCTTTGAGGGTCTTCTTCCAAGCTATACGCCCCTAGTCAAGAAGAGAGTCCCAAATAAACTGTCTGATTTGTTGGGTAGGCCAACAGTCATTCTCAAAGATTTTACTATAATTTCCTACTTTTCCATATACACCAGAGAGCTACCTCCCTAAGTAGAGACCAGATTTTAAGTAGACCATGTTTCCTATATCTAACAGTTTCACTAAGCACACCTTGTCCAAAAGAGAACTTTTGTAGAGTTGACAAGTTATATCTGCCTCTCTGCAAAATATGCATGAGATGGAAGCAGTAGTTCTATACCTCTTTTGCATTTTTACAGTCATAAAAACAATGTGTGTAGGCATACAAACAATGTGTGTAGGCATAAAAACAATGTGTGTAGGTTTCCACTGGCCTGTTAGGACAAATCATACAAGATTGATCTATGGCAGGGTTGAATTTACCTCTCCACGAATTTGTTGCCATTGCATGGTGCTAGATGGACTTCATAAAGGCAGCCTCCTTCTTGGATCTTCCACCCTTCCATACTTCTTTCCAATTGGGGGTGAATCTGACTGGGTCAACTTCTCTCCACTTCTCTTAGACTGGTTTGCTAAGAGAAGATTTATCTGTTAGTAATTGTCTACCTCTCCTTGAGCTATACATCATGAAGGGAGTACCACATGCCCATTTCCACAAGGCAAGATCAATGTCTGGTAACTTTCCTAGTCTACTAAAATAGACATAATATTCCTCTTAGATGCCTTAGGTTTGTCTATATGTTTTACTCTAACATGATGGAAGGGTCCCTGCCACTGTGCTAATCTTTTTAAAGAAGAATATTGCTTAGGTTTTTTTTTTTTTTTTTTTTTTTTAAGCAAATGAAGAGAAATTCATTGCAAGAAAGAACCAATACAAACCCTCATCGGACAAGGCATCCAGGGTAGGGAGAGAGAATATTGCTCATGTTTATACAATAAGCATGATCTAGAGCCTACTGCATAAATAGGTGTGACCACAGTGGGATTTCTCAGGCATGGGATGTTGGTAAAGGAACCTTGGTTCCAAATTGTGGATGTCCTTAAAATAAAAGTGGGGTCTTGACTAAAATCACTGTCAAAAGCTCCCACCTAGGCCCATAGTCTTAATTCAATCTCTAATGAACAAAAGACATGGCCTAATGAAGATTTTGTTTCACTTACCAAGTTAGAGAGACAAGTTATTTCTTCAGGATTGAGACTGAACTCCATGCTAAGCTCTTGAGCAAATTTGGGGCGGCTTTGGGCATTATCCCATATGTCCTTCACCTGCTTCAATCCTTTGCTGTACAGTTTATTAGCTTGGACCTGGAATATGTTCAGTTGACCAGCTTTGTATCTAGTGTCCCACCACTAGATATTGCATAATATATATATATATATATATATATATATATATAATCTATTATTGTGAAAGATTTTCATTCCATGATAAATCAAAGTTCTCTCACCCTTTTTGGTCAAGATGCAACAAACTTTATTTTAATCACATAAAAGATAGAGAATTTTTTATTTATATTAGCAATAATATGAATCCATGTTCCTTTTCACAAATTTTTTCACATTGCTATACTTTTTTACTAACTTTAACCTTTAAAGTTCTTTGACTATGTCTCACCAAAAACGCTCCAAAACTCCCATTTCCAATGTAAAAATCACGAATGACTAAAAAATTGTTGTTTTCCAATTCTAACCTATAAGATCTTCAACAAAATTAGTGTAGTAGACAACTTAAACATTTTCATCATAATCGGCCGTAGATATTAGAAGATTATAGCAATTGAAATTTGAGAACATACTTTCTTGACAAGATTTTTGACTATATTGACACACTCTACCTTTTCTTTTTCTTGGTTTTTTTTATTATGAATTTTGGGGGATTTGGTGCATGTCAAGGATGACTATGTTAGCTAATTTTTTTTGAAATTATACACAAAAGACAAGTGTAGCATGTTGAAAACAATATTTTTACTAAGTTGAATACATAAGATTGCAAAATCTTATTTCTTTCTTAGAAATTCCATTTTCTAACATAGTTCCAATCCAAACGGTCAAATTAAAGATTGATGTTGATATTTTAAGAGTAAAAAAGAAAAAAACTAAAATAATATTTTTTCTAACTTTTATGAAGGAAAGAAGAAGTTTTTTTACTACATTGCTTGAAACGGTGAGAAAGGTTTTATATTTTGTAGAGTGAACACTTTGTACGGAAAGAAGTTTTTTTAAAAATCTCCAAGATGACATTATGAATTATTTATAGAAATAATATTAGAGGTAAAAGATGTATTTAGCATGGGTGCCCAAATTTCCCACCGAACACAAAATTCCACTTTGGGTGCCATATCTATTTTTTGAAATGTCCAATTGAAAATAAAATTAGATTGCTTTAAAGTTCTTGCTATGGCCTACATTCACAAAAAAAATCAAAAAAAAAAATCAAAAATTGAGATCACATGTACCTACCCAAAATTTTAAAAAGCCCATTCTAGGACAATGGTCCTTTGGGAGTTAATATTTTGTAAAACAAATTTTTAAAATATATATTTTTTAATTTTTTTTAAAAACCACATTTAGACTACAATAGTGTAAACCCGCTAATATATGTAGTGCAATAATTGGCCACAAAGAGAAGTCAAAGCCTATTGATCTTGTTTGGTAAGGATTAAGAAAACCATGTCCATCACTTCAAATTCTATAACCTTTTAATCCATGCGATCAAATTCCGTGAGATTTTTATGCTTGATCTTACAATAATCCAAAGAAAGATCTTACTATTGGATGGAAAGAAAGTTTTAAATTTAGTTTTTTCACTCTTTACTTTAAAAATGACAATTTTTTGAGTGTTTAATGACAATTTTTGGAATGTTTTGGTGAGAAATGGTCACGGCGAATTAGGAATTAATATACTTCTTTATCAAATTCTTATATTTCTAATATTACTATATATAAAATTAATATTTAGTGAAGATATTTTGGAAGGTGAGATTTTGAAAAATCCTTTACGGATCCTTGCTCGTAAAGTCCACAAAATGAAATATTAGACAAAAGGTTCACCCCTCTTCCACACATAAGTGTAGGAGTTTTTGGTTAATCCCTAACTGCCCAACCATGCATATTTTGCATGATGTACAAATTTCATCCACAGTTCTTCATCTATCTTGCACTTTTTCAAGTGTGATTTTTTTAGTTAAATTTTTATGGGAAATTGGCTTCATGTATGTGTGATCTGATTGAAAAGAAAAAAAATTATGAAAAATTTATGCCTCTTTTTGTGTTGCAGTGTTTCACACAAAATTATAAAGATTTTGGTCAAAAAGTGTTCTTGAAAAAATAAACTCATAAAACCAATCATCAAAAAAATCTCCAAAAATCACTACGTCTAGAGTACCACAATATAAGCTACCACAACAAATTTCAATCTCATACTTTTGATAGTTTGTTTGTAATTAAATCACAAAATAAATTTTTATTTTATGTTTCAAAATTTATAAAAATAATAGTGACAGCAATCAAAGATCTAACTGAATAAATTGAATCTAAATTTCAAAATGTGTAATTTTTATTTACACATCAAGTTCCAAATATTCATGTTTGTTGATATTTATAATGCATCTTTACAATACTACCCAAATTGGACATAGATGAGGAGGTTTAGGGGTTAACCTTTGTCAATCTTCACTAAGTTGACATTATTTTTTTCCTTAAAATCCCACTGCCCAATTCATTAGTTTCCACTCTCCCAATTATCTGATTGATAGGATAGATTTCATTCTTACATACACTATCCAAAAATAGTTTGCATGATTTTGAAAAAACTAATAGTATTCTGCAAATTCAAGATAAGTTAGTTGATGATGATATAAATTACATGAACTTTGCTAGTATGTTTTGAATGGCTTTTTATTTGCGTTTGTAATTTTGAACATAAAATGTTACTTTTATTACTTCTCCAAATCACATGAGATATTTTTTATTTTATAAAAATTGCATAAAAATATCAATTGATCATATTCATGATTTAGTAATTACTGATTTCTAAATTTTTACAGTTGCTCGTTGTGAGGCACCATGCTACAACATCAAGCTTCCACATTCCATATAATTTAAATTTTGTAACCATCAAATTTTAAAACCTCTTTTCATTAAATTTGGCAATGCTTCGTTTTATTCATTTCTTTTATAAGTGATTGCCAAGAATCTTAACTACCATTGTGGATCAAATGCATTATCAATTTCAAAAAAAATTAACAACCATTGTTATATCTGTTGATAATTATAAGCTCGCCTCTAACCCTTAATCAACCATAATCCTATAATGGGCTTTTTTGAAATTTTGGACATGTTCCTACAATGTCAATTTTGGTTGTGAGTATGTGAATATTTTTCTAAATATAAGAAATTTCAAGAGCTTTGAGATAATATAATTTTTTTTTAGCAAAAGTTGAAAAAAAAAAATTATGGTATCTTAAAGAGGATTTTTCTATTTTTTGAAAAGCTCCTAAAATTTTGCTACACCCTTCAACTACCATTGGATTTTTAATGCAAGTAACCAACATGATTGGCTTTGAGATTATCAACAAAAAATATCTTACATTATAAAATATTTTCATTTTGTGAAGAGTCAAAATTTTCACATCCTATTATGTCAAGATGCAATAAAGAAAATTCTTTATCACATGAAAGATAGATATTATTATCTTTTTTTTAATTCAAGAATAGGTATATACCTTTATTTTGATTGCATGAATTTGTATTCTAACAAAAAATGGATCATCAAAAAAATATAATGAGTATTAGAAATAATATAAACTCATGTTCCTTTACAACTTTTTTCACAATACTGCATCTATTTTTAACCTCTAAAACTTGGTATACAAGTAATTGACATCATGTACATTGTATAAGTATAAAACCACCAACTTGTACAGTGCAAAATATTTAGACAAAGAGATGTCAAAGTTTGCTAATCATGTTTGAAAGGGATGAAAAGAAACATTGTTTCTTATTACAAAATCTGCCATCTTCTAATTTGTGTGGTCAAATTTTATGAAATGTTTTGTGCATGATCTTCTAAAAGTCATAGATAAGATCTGTAGTTGGAGATGCAAAGAAATCTTTGGTTTTGGTTTGTTCACTCTTGCATTGGAAATGATAGTTTTTGAAGTGTTTTTGGTAACGCATGGTCACGGCCAATTAGAGGTTAAATGAAGACATGTGATTAAAGCACTATCAACCACTTTCTTACTAATAATTGATTAGAAGCCTAAGTTTGAAACCACCTTTCTATGAACTTAATACTACAACAATTTTTCTTTTGCAAATAAGCATTCTAATAATGGCATGCTATAAATTGCAAAAAATAGTGGTGGTTTAATGCACTATTGTGAGTGGAAATCAATAATACTATTTTGGATGTAAAAGAACTTGTATAATGAAAGTACTCATGAAGTACTTTTCATTTCAAAATTTCTAATAATTTCAATATTGATGATAAAATTGTGAAAAATAGACATTCTTCATAAAAATTTCTTTTAAAAACTATCTCAGATTATATATATATATATATATATATATATATGTGCGCGCTTCTACCATTTACACTACAACTACACATTGCATCGCTAAAACCAATTTCCTGAAATTTGTGGTAAAACACATCAAAATCTTTGGTTAACTCTAATTCACTCAAAATAAATTGTACAACATGATGGTAAAAGACACCCATCACTGTAAGCTAGTCAAGTACATATTTTTCACATGATTTGCATGCTGCAAAATGGAGTCACCTCCCCACTGCACCATGCATGTTAGTCACCAGGACTACAGTCTGCAAAATATCTTAGTATCTCATCTCTTTTATACCTTTTTCTACTTCAGAACAATTATTTTATTATACATTATTAACATGTTAATATTTTATTATACTGTATTAGCATGTTAACATTTCGCCTATCAAAAATAGAATATCTCAATTTACATTTTTTGGCAAAAAAATCAGTAAAATAACCTTAAATGGTTTAGAAATAACAAATTATTGTAAAACTAATTTATCCTATTTTCGTTCTTTTTTTTCTTTGAATTTTTTTTTTTAAAAATTTTTTTTTGGAAGTATTTTTGAAGGAACCTGCTATGTTACTACAATATTCTTCTAAGTAACTTGAAATGTAAACAATGTTTAGACCTCTCTGCTCTAGGAAGAAAAAATGGGTGCAACTTTGACTGGTCCAAATGCCAATTCAGTAAACAATGAAATGTGGAACAAAAGACTTTTGTTACATGGCATGTGGAAACTAATAATTCTTGGTAGAAATACACTCAAGGCTAAGTCCCTTACAATGAGTAAGATGTCTTGTCATGTTTATTGCTGGCAGCAAATTATGGACGGGCACTTGCCACTTGCCCCCTCAGGCAATCAAATGGGTTGTACGTTGTCATGTCAATTTTACATCAACAACAGCTCCTTTTGATTGCTTCTAATGGTCATCTTGGAAAATTTTCAAAATCAGTCTGCCCATGGACCCCTACTGAGCTAGGCCATATCCGCAGACCCCACAGGTAGCAACTCTATAATTTCAGATGGTTCTAGAATGGGATGTTGTAACTTAACCCATTTCAAAATCCATGGAGTGAATTAGCTTGGGTGAATGAGGTACTTAATGAACCAATTAACTTAAGCTACCAAAACTTTTTATGAACATGCAGTTAATTGGGTGATTTTTTCATCAGTGGCTAAGGTGGTATCATCGAAGTTCTCATTATTAATAACGGTGTTGAAGAAGTTGTCATCATTTGCGATCATGCCCTTTCCTTGCAAATACAAGTTTAAATCCTAAATGCATTAGTTAACTGGTGACTCTGGTTACCTCCTACCCTGGACTCCTTGTCCAATGAGGGTTTGTATTGTGTTCTTTCTTGGCAATGAATTTCTCTTCATTTGCTTAAAAAAAAATAAAAAATCCTAAATGCATTAAATCCAAAACAAATCCTAAATCCAAAAAATAAAAACATGTATTTTAACTGGATTTAGACCAAAACTGTCAATATCTGTTTAAATTATTGTTGAAATTAATATATATCAAACTAAAAAATCTAAACAAAATTTTTAATTTTTAATCTTTAATTTTTTTTATAATTTTTTTTAAAAAAAAAACATGGAGATATCGTTCTGCTGCACATATTCCACCCCTCCCCCAGTACCTCCACACCCCTGCCCTCAATCCATATCAATAAGGTAGAACCACCTATTATTGAACATTTAAGAAAATACGTTGGATACAAAGTGGTGTATGAGTTGAATTTTTTTCTACAAATTAGCAAATACTGGGATATGAGAATGGAAGTGAAATTATATTTTTCTCAGTCTATATGAATAAGTTATGAATTTTCATTGTTTTGTATGGCTAGACACCTATTTATGTGCATAGACCCCTCCTAAAAGCGTGTACAAAGACAACTCACCTTTTGGTGACTTGTGCCAATTAATGAGTGTCTTGTGTTGGATTTGTTTTAAAACAGAATCTTGTTTGCTCGGAAATAGATGATGCATTGCTTGTGAATGCATGCATTTATAGGGTACAGCTATGGGATGTTGTTCGCCAATAGGTGGTTCTACCTTATGCCCAGAATTTCAATTCGTCTCCAACACCGCCCATGCCTTGACCCTAACCTGCTCCCATCACCACGTCTCCTCTAGCTCAACTGCATGGTCGTCAATATCCATGAATGACTAGTTAACAAGGTAAAGGACTCGGGGAAATTTCAGTGGGTAAAAAAGTTTGGCTTATTGCATGGTCGTCAATATCCATGAATGACTAGCTAGCAACGTAAAGGACTTGGGGAAATTTCTGTGTGTAAAAAAGTTTGGCTTATAACTGATAATGTTCCTCAACGGACGAGAGTTCCTCATTAGAGTGAAGAAAAGTTGTAACGTGATGATACATTTTGTAACCACCATGTTTGACTGAACTTGTTTCTATTTTGAAATCCTTATCCTTTATGCAGAGTAAGCTTCTCGACCATAGTAGTTCATGGAAATAAGCATTCACCACAAGGGCGTAGAATCTCTCAACCGTTGATGACAATGAAATGGTTTCCCGCATATTTTCCCACAACTATACATTTTGGTAGATTGTTGATATATTTTTTGGTACTAGTCTTTTACCTTTGAATTTTTTATCATATGTTATCAAAATAAAGGGGTTTCCTTTCCAAGAATTTCATGGCAAAAAAAATAAATTTCAATCTTTGGGAGGCTGTCAAAGTTGGAAGCAGTGAAAACATTTCTACAGCGGTAGATTTTGAATAATTTTTTTTCGGTTAATCTTTTGGTCTAAAATTTTTGCATACATATAACTAATTTAAAGGTGATTTGTTGGTTCAAATTACGTGGTAAATTACCAATATTTGAGCTCTAGGGAGGCTTTCAAAGTTGGCACTACTGAAAATTTTCTCACTTCAAATTCGAAAATGACATTTTGATCGGTACTCCACTGTACACTCTTCAATTCATCTTTATGCTTTTTTTCATGTACAAATAAGATAAAAGGAATCCTTCAATCAATATATCAGGAAAAAAAAACTTTTTAATTTACCAGATTTGAGATGGAAGTCACGAATACAGTCAACAAACAAACTTATCAAGACAATATGCAACACCAAAAAATAAAACTCCATTAAAGTTGTAATTGATAATGACCATCCAAATCAAAGAGAAGACTATTTCTGCTCCATCGCCAAGGATACGAAAACACTCTATCCTTCTTATGAGCGTTCAACAAAGGTAGGTGTATGTGTCATGATTGAAAACACAGCTGGTATTTTCTGGCCGGCCAACTCGTTCATTGCAAATCTACGAGTGGTGTTCATTCCTCATTCAACATGTACACCTCATGTTGATTATTTCATGTCATAGTCTCCACATAGGGGTAACTCTCTCTACTTTCCGTGTAAAAAACCTCAAAGCTGGACTATTGGCGTCTTGACAAGACACTTTGGAATACAAGCGGCTATTACAACATGCACCATTGCTTCTTGAAGGATGTTGGCAATTGTTGCCTTCATGCTCATGAGCTCCACCGTCCATGTCATTTTTGACATTGCCCGCCCTGTCGGACAGCCAACTTCTCAAGGCTAGAGACGAATTCGTCTCGGATTGGTCTCCCCAATGGAGGACCTAGTGGTTGGGTCTTGCATGTAGAACAAAATGTAGGCTTTTTTTTTATCGAGAAATGTATTTTTTTATATACTTAATTGCATGATATCTAATATAAAAGAGAAGAACAAATATAACATGTCACAATATCTAGAGAAATGCTTTCGTTTATATGATTGCATTATGCCCAGTAAAAATTGTGAATTGTAATATTGATTATCTTTGTTTAGTAATTTGCATTTAACCTACTACAACTTAAGAGTTGGACTTTGTAATATAGCTTGTTAGATGGTTGGACTTTGTAATATAGCTTGTTAAATGGTGTAACTTGCACCAGTATATTCTGGCCAATAGGAAGGCTATGTTGAACTTTGTGTTATTTTACAAAGTGTCCTTATAAACATGATCATGTTCTATTTTATGCTATATAAAATGGTTTGGCTTCATAATATTTTATAAAGTAATAAATATAATATGTCATAAGACAAAAATGTGTAAATTTAATGGTTCCAAATAAATCAAAACTATCAAATGATGTTTGTAGCATCTAAAGTGGATATGTAGTTCTAAGCACCCCAAGAGAGGTTAGCATGTCTAATTTAAATTAAAAAATCATAAATTAATTCTAACTTGCATGGTAAGATTTTAATAGCTGGAAAATTGAAGTTAAGTTATTTATAGTCAATATTAATCTATAAATAATTATGATTCTTTCTTAAAATAATTACATCTTTCTCTAAAAACCTTAAAAAATATTTCAAAACAACCTTGAAGATTTTTAGAATACATTTACTTTTACAACAATAATTTATTTGGAAACATTGAAACTCATACTCTGTAAGTTATTTTAATTGTGTGCAATCTTGTAAACAATAACATTGAAGTATTGCACACAGGTGCAAATAAGTATTAAATTAGTGGAGGTCACCCTCCTAATTATTTTCACCAAACAAATTTTGATGAAAGAGAATTGGTAAACTTGTTGCAGAGTTGATGGCTACTTAGTCTTTTATTAAGTGACCAATCAGCATGACCAAACATCATAAATTTAACGGTGTCACTGCATGATTCGAAATCATATGGGTGTGACCATGTACATACCCTAGTACCATAGCCAGCTTGCCCAAAAATCATTCTAAAAATTAAAAAATGTAAAAATTAGAAAATTATGAAAATAAAAAACAAATATGAAATAAATTAGTCTTTGAAATATTTTGTTATTTCTAAGCCATTTGAGGTCCTTTTTATTAATTATTTTTGCTAAAATACAAATTTGAAGAATTCAATTTTTGAGTAGTGAACTTTATTTTTTCAAAATAAATAAATATTCATTTGCCAACTGGCTAATTTGCTATGATGTTACGGTATATGTATGGTTATTAGCAATTTTCCAATAATGAAGGATTGAAATTATATGTTTCCCGTAAGTTAACCCCTAAATTTCCTTGTGTTTTTGAGAGCTTGAATCCTCAAAACTGCGATTTTTTACCACTATGCCCTCCCGAGGATATGAAACAAACTTTTTAACCTTTTTGGGAATTTCAACCGTAAGATCTTGTACCTAACCCTACTTAGAAGAACTGATCCAAATTTCAACCGTTGGATGTTTTTCATTAGGGAGATCATAGTGTTCAAAGTTTCAGAAAATAATTTTTTCAGCCTTGGCCGAGAGGCATAGTGCAAATGGGCCAAAGGGAGACTTGATGATTATTACTTCAAACATTTTGGTCACATTTTTTTCCATGTAGCTTACTAAGTTAGGTATGCTCATGCAAAAATTTTAGGCCAAAAAAAACGATTTTTAGACCTTCATAAAAATTATTTTCTATAAGAAGGTATAAAATTGATAAAATAGTAAAACATGCATTACAAAAACAATTTGTGAGCTAAAGAAAAAAAGAACGGTGAGTAGCTACCTTTATAAATTTGTGATTTTTAGGAAAAAATATTTAAAAAAAATTCAAAAATCTCGAATTTTGACAAATTCCTAAAGAAAAAATTCAAAAATTACTAAAAACTTTGAAGCTTGTCTTTGTAAGTTTTGGAGGCTGCCCTTGTAAAATTGGTAAACTTTTTGACTTGGGTCACTATGGAACTTGATTAGTGATTTGGTTATGAAAATATTTCAATTTTTATTTTTTTTAAAAGACCTAATTTTAGACTGCCCGTTTTGGACTTGAAACCTAAAATTTCTAGATGAAGGTTCTAAAATTGGAATTTGGCTTCAAAATTTTTACTACATAGACCTTACAGTAAAGGGAGATCCCAATAAAAATCTTGAAAAAAAATATTAATTTTAACCTCCCCATCCAGGCTGCCCGAAATAGCCAAAACCCATTTTGGGTTTTAAGGATAGTTAGGGGTTAATGGGCTAAAGAACTTAGGCTCTTGTTACTTATTATTGTTCACCATTCTTAGCAATCCATATGAGGTACATTTTTTGCCATGACACCTTCCATAATACCCACTTTATATTACATCTATCTTCTATTACATTCACCTCCTATTACAGCTTCCACCTTCAATTAGAGTTGCCCAAGATTGACGGTTTTAACCCCCAAATGCCTGAGCCTATGACCACGGAAATAGACTTTGACTTTGGATGTTCTATTTTTCTACTATAAACAATGTAAAATATGAATTTTAAACTTTTCTTAGCTAGATACACATGTTATCTACAAGAAATAATGTTATCAAAATTAAATGTTTCAAAATGTAATTAATATAAATTTTCAAATCAAAACAAACAAAGAAAATTTATATCAAATATAGGTTATACTAAAAAATTTATGAAATATTTACCATAGATGAATATGACAGCCAAGAACCTTATATCAGTTACCGTGCTCAAAAATTATGTTTTAATTCAAAAATATGATGAAAAAACCTAAAACCGTGGAAAATCAAGAAGTAGCCACGGTTATACCCCTTCATCTTATACCAGCTATAAATCACTCAATTTTAGGTATTTTTCAAAATTTTAAATTGGACTGGAAAAAAGATTTTCCAAACTACATTTCATTAGTTTACCTCAACTGCAAAAAAGATCATCCCGATAGTCAAAATTGTGTTTCAACTGTCTGTATCAAGGAATTTTTGAATACATACACGGTATTGATCTTTTTGACTTTAAGGAGGCACCAAAATTCATGAAATTATTATTTTGAGAATTTGTTAATGAGGTTAGATAGATTTCTCAACTTTACCACGTGAAAAAAAAATGGATGAAAAATTGTCATTTGGATGACAGTTATGGAACTTGGAAAAATGAAAACGACCAGTTTTTGGTCGTTTAGGCGTTTAGGGGTTAATCTAAGGTGCCCAGTTTCTTTGGTCTATAATGTTGTATGTGGCTAAAACATGTGGATTTGACATTTAGATCAGTAATCCTGTAATGATGCCAGGGTCATAATACCAAGTGTAATGTAATGAAACAAGCCATTGAGAGTGCTGTGACTACCACCCATACCTTCACAGGTACTGAAGGGATTTCAAGATGTCACTTAGCCTAGGCGGTTAAAGACAACAATGTACATTGAGAAAATTAAACAAAATGTAAAAAAATGAAATCCCTATTCCTCAATAGATGGCAATTTAAATGTACTGTAAATTGGATTTACGGTGAGGAGGGGTCTTGTGTGGAAAAATAATAATAATAATAAAATCAAATAAAATCAAATAAATAATCTTTATTCAAAGCTTGGTTTGAAAAGGGTATAGTAATATTTTTTAAGACTCTCAAATTCCAAGCTCCAGATTGCACATTGTCATGGAGAGGAAAAGGAATGAAATGTTGGATTCTGTTTAACCCCTGAAGGACAATCTGCCACATTTGGGCTTTTTTGGAATTTAGGCATGTACCTATGAATGCAATTTATATCAGGATTTTCTGAAATTCTTATTGAAGGTGGGCTGTTCGGAGATCTTCGTGTGGGTACTATTATTTTTCAATTCCGACATCGGGATTAAAAGTTATGAAGGTTTAAGTGTCAAACGCTGCTCGTTGGGCAGTTGCTAAATTTTTCTAAGCCATTGTGAATGTAGCAAATTCTGCCCAAAACTGCCCAAAACTGCCCAAAACTGCCAAAATCTGCCCAAAGACGAAACTTTGAAATCCCACCAAAAATTGAGATTTTGAGATTTTTCAAAAATAGAAATCTTTGTTTATAGATAAGGCAGTAGAGCATGTTCCCACCGTTCGGATTTTTAATCCAATTTTTTTTCATATGCTATTTTTATTGTCCAAAAACGGCCTTTGTTTGTGAATTTCAGTATACACCCTAGCGGAAAATGATTTTTTTGGCAACTTTCCACAACTTTTTTGAATATAATTTTCTTAGAACAATTAGCTAACTCAGTCTTCTTTGACTTGCATCAAAACCCCCAAAATCCATAATGCAAAAAAATGGTTTTTTGGGCCTTCAAAACTATGCTGTCCCCTTTTTTTGCAAGGAAAAAAAACTTGTTTTTCTACTTTGAACGTTACGATCTTGCAATTGGTGAAGAATGAGTGTGTGAGATTTGGTGGACATGTAGACATAGAAGTTAGCTACAAGATCTTAGGGTTAGATGTTCTAAAAAAGACCCCAAGTTTGCAAAATCCACCTTGCTTTGAAGAGGGGCTGTTTTGAGGCAGTTTTGATGAAAAATACCCTCAGAACTTTAGGGGTTAATGCTTCAGATCTATTTCATCATAACCCACTCCACAACTTGTAGTAAAGATGTATTAATATAAGAGCGGCTAAACACTCATTGGATATGTCTTGTTATTCTTAGCTTCCTCATGAATTTTTAGTTCTTCATTATGTAATTTATGTGTAATAATTTTTTTTTTAAAAACCAAGAAATTCAGTTTAAGAAGATCTTATTGCCCATGATAGGAAGAAAATGGATGCTTTGTTTGGAAATTGACTATTTCTTGGACTTCCATGAGGCTCTCTATTAAAACCATGACCACTAATTTTTACTACAAGTTGAATAAGTTTAATAGTCACTCAAATTTTCTTGTCATTTATTTGCATGCAAAGAATTGAGCCTCTTCTACAAATTTTCCATTTTATTATGAACCCATTGAATATAAGCCCATTTCTACCACAATGGACAATTGATTGACTGTGTTGGTTGTTCCAAAAAGCTCATGAAAATTATAAGGACATTGATTCTCTATTATTCCATTTATTTTAGAAAAAAACCCTCCTGTAAATCAAACCCAGTCAATTGCAAAGGAACTAGAAATTGAGATGATGGTCCTCCAAATTACAGATCAAGAGGACCCCAAAGTGACACCGTAGAAACTGTGTATCTAATAACTTATTGCTGGCTCACAAAATCCATAGCTAATGTGAAGCTTTGAATATTACCAAGCACATTAAGGTGGTTGTGCCTCTTGGTTGAATAAAAGCTTCGTGCTCAAAAAAAATGACACCCTTGATTAAGTTTGGGGAGAAGCACAATAGATTGGACCAAAAAAGTGCTTAACTATTTGTCAGTGTCAGCCCTTTCGCAAAAATTGCACAAAAGTGGTGGAAAGATGTAACAAAGTCAATTGTTTTGTTAATATAGATTCTCAACTTGTTTTTCTACAACGTGGAAAAGTTTTGTGCAAAGGAAATCCAAGCAAAGTGAATGCAGTCATTTGAAAAAGTAGCTAGAAAAAAATCAAAAACCATCTAAAAATCACTTTTGATGAAACTGTGCCCGCTCTATGTTTAAGAGGAATTCTAAAATAGTCAATTCATATACTCATTCATTGGTTTAGGCTTCCAAAAGTATTGCAAGGATGTTTTTTAAAGGGTCACTTCCGCGGTACTTTCTGTGAGTTCTTTTTCACCGATCTTTGTTTATTAAATCTAAAAAAACATCCTCTAAAGACAATACATGGCACCAAATAAGGAATTAAGACTTTAGAAAAGTTCATTTTTATGATTTAAAACTAGTGGTCAATAATGGACAATTAATTTTTTTTACACCATTATTGTGAAATTGGTCAAAAATCTATTTACGCTACATGTACAATGTGCCACAATCAGTTTATGTTTTTTTTTTTTTCATGTTTTAAGAGTCATGGTTCTTTTATGTGCAATTTCTTATACTTTGTTTTTTCTTACTTTTTCCTTCTACCTTATTCCATCCATTTAATTTTAAAAAAAAATCTTATTTTCACCAAACATTTCCTTCAATATCTTCTCTTTATGTTTTGTAGAGAATGGTTTTTAGCTCATGTTTCTTAGGGAATTTTAATGTGGACAACATTTTATTGCAATTTTTGTGGTGTGCTCAAATAGAATTGAGCATCTTAAGATGTTGGTAGATGTGGCACAAAAGACACATGTTGGTATAGATGTGGTTGGAGCAACTGTATTGTCATGTATTGTCATGTATTGTTGGAGCACAAAAGACACATGTTGGTATAGATGTGGTGGAGCAACTTAGATCTTGCTGCGCTTGCTAGAGTTAGAGGTACAAGTGGTGATCACACAAGGTTTTTAACACGATATTGGACATATCGATTATAAATGTGTAACTAATGTTTTTTGATACATGTACAACGACACAAAATTTGGTACAACTACAAATTTCACATTTGTAGTTTCAAATTATAATACATTCATGAAGCTTTCTTGGAGCGATAGCCACGCTGGAATGCTGTCTGCAATGCAGTCTTTGTTGCCAACCACGCTGTTATATGCCAACTACAGATGATAGTTTGTTACTATAGTATATGGTTTGTGGCATTCAAATTCAAAAATATTTTTTAAGTGTAGCGAGAAAATTTACATGCCGAAGCACTAGTTGTTACCAAGAAAAGCATGAGAAGCTACTTTAGTGATAAGATGTGTGTGAAGTAGATTTTAGGGTGTAGTACTTTGTGTGAACTTCAACTCATGTTTTACTTTCTATAATCATCAAAATTCAAATATTTCCCCATGAGTAAAAGATAGCAAATTTTATTTCTTTTCTTCTATGAGAAAAGATATGAGAGTAATGGATCTAAAATTCTCAATCTATGAGGGTTCGTTTTATGCATATTCAGTGTTCTTGGATCTTTTGAAGGCTCGGCAAAATTTGATTCTTCCAAATCCTGCAAACTATCTCTCTTTATTTTTTCTTTCTAATCATAGACGGGAATAAGGGATGCCGGTATTTTTCTAAAGAAGATAGATGCATTCATCCATGAGAAATTTTCAACGACAGACAATTTTGTTTGACAGGAAATTCTCATCTAATTTTTACTAGACTAAAAGATCTCATTCAATTTAAATCCAAATTTTTTTTTCATCCAATTAAAATATGTAGAAAATTTTCATTCCTATGCTAATTTTCATCTTCTGTGTAGATAAGGTGATATAACAGCAAATCCTTCTACAACAATCACAATTGTAAAGTTTCGATCAAAGAATTTGATCAAAATATAGCTAATTCAACTTCAAAAATATCCATGAATTTTGAGATTTATCCGAATTGGACTGCAATTTTGTATAGTTGTTTTTTTAATAAAAAAGAATATATCCATAGTTTGGGTTAAAGATTAGACATGCAAACATTATTATTTTTGATGTTTTGAGTTTGAGAAGTATTTGGAAGTTTAAACACACTTCTAATGACTACAATAAGGGTTTCCCATCCTTTCTAAGTGAACATCAGGCTCAAACTTAGTAAGTATAAATCTAAATTCAATACGTTTTTCTCTCTCTCTCTCTCTCTCTCTCTCGG